>JAGSMU010000022.1:4577500-5107500 GCA_029286865.1 Teinopalpus imperialis | reverse complement strand
TTGTACGTTTAATCCTTTCGATATTTTCTGAAAGAAATTCCACGTCAATTAGACAAACAAACGAATATGTAACGAGCATAGAGTTTTGAGTGTGGTATCAAAATTTTGTCGAATACTTTTCCTATTTTTCTGTTTCACAGAAAATTGGCATGTTAATCATATAATTAAATTGTAATAATGAAACCTTGAATTTTTCGATTCGATTTTACATGTGAAATTTTACCTTTTTTGAAACCAAAAGAACACGAAACAAGTTAAATTGATTACTCGTATCCACGTTTACGCCTTGAATGCGTACATATTTATGTATATGTATTGAGTTACCACGACTGTTCATTATAGTTAATTATAGTTTAAGTATAAAAATAACTCGGTATTTTATCACGAGTTGACGTACGGACGGATTGGCTAATGTCGGGTGTGTTGTACACCTTACAATGTTTTTCTTTGCCGCAATACACAATAATTCTGTGTTTTAGCTGTAAAAAAAATTGTTAACTAAAACGCAGTGGCTTTGGAAATATTACGTATTAAGTTTGAATACAATGAGAATGAGAAAAATTGGGTTTGACCTGGTGGCCTTCGATGGCTACCAATAGTGGATCATTTTATTTTATAGTTGAAATGAAAGAAACGTGTGATGATAAAACTAACCCATATACTCGTGATAGAGTTACGATGTATTTAGAACTGCATACTACATGTACTTTATATATCACCTGTGCAAATAGCCTCGATTCAACTCGTTTCTAGCTGCTGGATGGAGGAATAGATCGTCTATCGGGGAGGATTATGCCATGAGCATAGGAACTATAGGTAATTTAAAGTGGCTCTACGTTTCTACGCAGTACATAATCTACCAAACTTAATGGTGATCTATTTAGTTTACTGGTCGGATCTTAGGAACAATTATGCATGAATCTTATATTTATAATATTAAAATTAAAAGCAAAGTCGTGCAGGTTTCCTCGTGACGTTTACTTTTATCACCAAGAATGTTGTCAGCACTCAAAATTTGCATGTAACAATTTCATTGAGCGGCGATCGAACTCAGTTTGCTGGCGTACAGGGAAAATAAATGCCGAGCGTCCGGTCATTTTTTAATCAAGGCTCATAACTCAAATATCAAATAATTACAAAATTATAATTGGGAGAAATATAGATTGACCATATCATGCAACATCATGGTTTAGCATAGCGTAATGGTTTTAGGTAGGGTCTATGAAAGTTAACGTCAAAGGTTCAAATCCGCTATTCAACTATAGTCGTGAACCATATTTTGAACTGGTTAACCGGAACGTTAATCTTGTAATCTTGTGTGTCATTCTTTTGTTTAAAGTAGAAGGAATATGAGAAAACTAAAATTATGAAAAAAGTAGAACAATATACTCGTAGACGAGAGAGAGATTACGAAAAACGTGAAAATGATGTAAGGCTATAGCAACTGTACGTTTTATATTTGTCCGACGAATCGATGATATAAGACGACATTCGTGATAGAGTTACGATGTATTTAGAACTGCATACTACATGTACTTTATATATCACCTGTGCAAATAGCCTCGATTCAACTCGTTTCTAGCTGCTGGATGGAGGAATAGATCGTCTATCGGGGAGGATTATGCCATGAACATAGGAACTATAGGTAATTTAAAGTGGCTCTACGTTTCTACGCAGTACATAATCTACTAAACTTAATCGTGATCTATTTAGTTTACTGGTCGGATCTTAGGAACAATCATGCATGAATCTTATATTTATAATATTAAAATTAAAAGCAAAGTCGTGCAGGTTTCCTCGTGACGTTTACTTTTATCACGAAGAATGTTGTCAGCACTCAAAATTTGCATGTAACAATTTCATTGAGCGGCGATCGAACTCAGTTTGCTGGCGTACAGGGAAAATAAATGCCGAGCGTCCGGTCATTTTTTAATCAAGGCTCATAACTCAAATATCAAATAATTACAAAATTATAATTGGGAGAAATATAGATTGACCATATCATGCAACATCATGGTTTAGCATAGCGTAATGGTTTCAGGTAGGGTCTATGAAAGTTAACGTCAAAGGTTCAAATCCGCCATTCAACTATAGTCGTGAACCATATTTTGAACTGGTTAACCGGAACGTTAATCTTGTAATCTCATTCTTTTGTTTAAAGTAGAAGGAGTATGAGAAAATTAAAATTATGAAAAAAGTAGACCAAACAGTATACTCGTAGACGAGAGAGAGATTACGAAAAACGTGAAAATGATGTAAGGCTATAGCAACTGTACGTTTTATATTTGTCCGACGAATCGATGATATAAGACGACATTGGTGCTACAACGTTGTTTGCAGGGCATCGCGTTGCTACACGTATTGAAGGTAACGCTCGGCAAATAATCAACTAAATGATGTATCATTAACACACTCATCATCCAAACGTGGGAGTGTTATATCGTAGTTGACACTTGGTCAACAATGTTACATTCGTGTATTGCGCTTGTAACATTTTTCTAAGGACATACGTAAAAGCAATTACTAACGCCTTGTATAGTGATTATTTAGGGAGCGATGTATGTATTTATTATCAATACAAGACCTAGTCTATGTTAAAGTTATGCACTTGGTAAAATTTTCTTATTTTGTTTTTTTTTATTCCATTGAGAGTAGCAAACGAGCGCACATTTCACCTGATAGTAAGTGATTCCTGCGGCATCTACATTCATCCTTGACTAGGATTCATAAATCAGATGCTTTGTCACCCTCGAGGTATTAGATGGAATGCCTCGTCGCCAGTAATACAGATCTCCGGATCCCTACACTCGCCAGACGAAACACAGCAGCAATATGCTGCTATTTTACGCTGATATTCCGTGAGGGCATAGTCCTATCCCGATCGACTTGACCCATTCATTCTGCAGCTTGAAACTATTGTAAAGTTACAATTACAAAATTATCACCGCAAAAGTTAAATACATTTTTAATAGCAAAGCTAAACAAGTAAAGATCAATAGAAAATGGTGTCAACTCCATTAAATAGTCGCTGTAATAATAATAAAATAAAAAAAGATATAAATGTGAATTATTGGCGGTCAGTCTCAACAATTTGTGAGCAAAAAGCAAATCAGACTAAAATATGTAAAACTCTTGCGTTCACTATTCATTTATTGTCTTCGATTATGTTGGCACTCTTGTTATGTTGAATATCGAAATTGCCCAACGACTGCATGGATTAGTATCAGTACTTCGTCGCCACTTCGAAACAATTACGAATACTTGCGAATAAGTAAATATGTGGTATAGATTACTAGAATATAAAAAAATAAATATACATTGGTTACAAATGTACGAAATAGCGCCAAATGCAGAGCAATCAATACAATAAATGTTGAAAGTCTAATTCAAACAGTCAAATAAAGCCCCCATTAATGATATGGTATCACCTATTAGCATCACACTAAAGTTAAAACGATCGAATAAGGTAACGCCACAAAAGCTAATGAGGAGACTCCGAAATGATCATATTTACTCTATCCATTTAAACGTACTTTGTGTTTAATGTTTAGGAAGATTCATGTATCGATTATTTATAATGAAATATAATCTGACTATTTCAACATATACATCCAATGTGATCATATGAAAACCATGAAAAACATCAAATAAATAATGAATACGACCACAGAATTATTTTCCCCAGAATTTGATTGAAAAACCATAAATACTAATTCTCTTAATATTCCAGGTCAAAACATTGTTTCACTATCAACTATTGGAAATAATGAAACGCAAAAATGTTTGCTACGCAGACTTCCATCTAGTTTAAGCAGTTTATAATACTGTTCTTAAAGCTTTACCGTCGTAGAAATAAAATCCCAATAAGATAGCATATACTACCTACATGATATGATTCATATGATTATTTTTAATATGATATGTTGTATCCACGTTACCTTATAGCCTTTAAATACTATTACTAAAATTATAAAAACTTCATTAACGTCTCCATATTTTTCTTATGAAATCGGCTTAGTGAGACCAATACAAAAAAGTTGGTTGGTTGAAAATATGAGTGAGACTCTTTCTAATACTTATCCAAATTATTAAAAATAATTGTCTATAACCAACAGAGCTATTGAACTTTAGAAACAAATGACATTATTCCAAGCGTAAAGTTTGGCTTTAGAAAACATGATAGTTCAACGAGGTCCTTTTAAGCAGGCCAGGCAAAGCAACGATTCTTGTCCCTTTGACTACTCTGGAGCGTATGATACTATTAATTTACGGTACTTACATCCAAATAGAATAATTAGGGGCTATGTTTCTGGCTCCAACAATTATAATATAATAAAATATTAAAGTATATTTAATTATTCAGTGCTGGAATTAGAGAGGTTTGTGCTTGGTCTCCAGCGTACAGAGGAGTTCCCCGAGGTTCAATATTAGGTACTTCGGTATATTCACTTTAATTGAAAACTAGGTACTTCGATTTGTATGATGAGGATATTGTCAAAAGATTAGTGATTTATACATGTCTGATGAATTTCATTTGTTTTGATTTTTTGGCTAAACACAAATTAATTTATACATATGTAACTCGATACCTGGGGGCAAAATAAAAATATTTTAAATACTTCTCATTCATTACTTTACATTAAGAGAGTAAATATTGTAGGAGTAAACGAGGCCTGGAACTTAGGAATACTAAGAGATGTAAATTTACGTTTTGAATATCATGTAAAAATGCAGCCAAGCTAAAGTCAAGATGCCAATGAAGCCATCGCATTTTTTTTAGCTGCAACTTGGTTCTTGGTTCACGTGAAACATAGATATATTTCATGTCATAGAATAAGAGGTTTTCTCACAAAATTTCGAATCTTCATAGGCGCCAAGTGAATGATTACTAGGTGTTCAAAGTGAAGATCAATAGAGGCACACAGTTTGCTCGCGGTAAGTGATCCCTGTGGGCAAATGATAATCCATCCTCTATAAGTAAACGTGTCGTCTCGCTAGCAGCAATCGGGGCCGGAACAATCGTAGGACCTCACAAAAAAAAATTGTTTTGTACTGATTTTACCGTAAACGCCTGGTCTTGTTTAAATCATTATCAATCATACTTTTAATTTGATTTGATATATGAGATGATATATTAATAAATAGGTAAATAGAAAAATGGCGGCTGATAGAATATCAGTAAATAAATTTCTAAATGTAGTTTTGAACGAGTGCGACAAAGAATCGGACTGCAAACTTTTTGCGATATAATTATGTTATATTTTTTGTTTGTGTTTGCAATGTTTAAATTGTAAAGGTTATTTTTTGGCAATAAAAGTTTATCAATATATCTATCCTCCTAATGACATTAACTGTGCAAAATGTATATAATACCATTTGTGCAAACACATTGGCCCTCGCTAGTCTATAAAGTCCTACTCTCATGCAGTGTCAGGGATACAGTTCATATACGACATACCCAGACAAGGAAACTAACAATTTATATCGCATAATTTTTGTATCTGGGCTGGGAGTACCTTCAACAGCGTGGTCACTCGACAAGAAACAACAATTTTTGTACGAGCAACATTCCAAGAATTGCACAACAATTTTATACACGATTTCTTAGAAAGTTCATTGATAAATCTAGATCATAGATATACTTCAGGCCTGTTTAATTGCAATACAAAAATTATAAAGTACAAGACCGTCCTGACAAGTTTTATGTTAATACTAATAAAACAATAATAAAAAAACAAAGTATCATAACAATTTACATACATAATACAAGAGGCAGAAAAAAAATCAAGCGATGTTTTCACTAAATTAGAGCAACGAAAAGATAAACGACCCAGCCTGTTGCTACAGCAAAAGTATTACCGTAGGGCTGATATATCAGTCATGTACCGCAAAGATTAAGTAAGCGATTTTGCCCCGTTGTTGGTTGATGGGCGGAACGCGTAGCGTATCTACGATATCAGTAATGTCTAATTATGTTACCGTTAGTTGTTTTATTTTTATTTTGTATATATTTAGAATAACACATAGTAATTTTATTACATTTATTACATAACTTCTCATTTACTAGAAGAAGCCAATAACAATTATCTATGTTTTATACATAGAAATTAATACCAGTAAGATTCACAAAAAAATAGATAATAATAAATAAACATATTTGAGTGTATGTGTGACTGTCTCAACGCGCAGTTAATTTTATTCATTCAAAATTCTAATCAACAATTGTCTGTTTATTGCCTGTTTGGAACCAACTTTAATGTCGCTGAATTTTTTGTTTTAGGCATCGAGAATCCTTGTAAGAATTCGGTTTTTCCCGTTGTTCCTAGAGTGACATGGCACACACAATAGAGGGGTGTCTCTAGGGCGGCGGGTTAGGACGAGTACAGACACGGTTTAAAGTAGTTCGGGACAATCAATATGTCCACGAATCACGTCAAACAGCAGTCCCATATCAAGCACATGACGGAGATTCTCAAGCGATAGGGGGTTATGTAATGGAAACTTTCCTCGTAGGAAGCCATACTTAATAAACCTAAATAAATCCGTGTTGAGAATTTGTTACACCATGGGCTACTATTGTATAGAATTATAAACAATATTTTTGAAGAGATTGTTGATAGTGCTTAAAATTGAGATAGGAAGGTAATTCTCAATAGCAGAGCGGCAGCTGTTTTGTGTATTGGGATGATTTGGACGTTTTTCTATATTGAGCGGTAAACGCACTCTTCCAAAGAACGATGAAATAGTATTGTTATAGGGATAAATAAGCTATCACATTAGTATGAAGTAAGGATGGGGCTCCGTTGGATCCTTGGCCCTTAGTTTTAGAGAACGAAGTAATAGCAAAATAGTTATTTCATTGATTTAAATATGTGATAACACCTCATGACATGAATATATATTAGAACACAATGAAAAATCATAATTGTTGCTGTTGGGGTTTTTTTTTAAATGCTTAACAAATATTCTGACCATCCTTATATATTTCATAGCCTACCTCTACCATGTTTTACGTATTTTTATTATTCCCAATATCGTATTTGTCATTGAATTTTGTCTAAGTCACTAATATTTTGTTAATATTGTGTTAGATTTTGGTGTGTAGTTTCAATCGTTATAAGTTCAAACCATAATTTTTATTTGGCCTATCGATCCTTCCCTGCTACTAAGTATGCAGTGCTATGAATGGATTGGTACGACTGGAGAAGATTTAAATATACTCCAGAAAATAGGAACATAATGATACATTGATGGAAAATTTACTACCAGAACTTTCTTATCGCATGCCAATGGGGTGTCGATGTAACTAAGAGTGACGACGAGCATACAGTCCATCTGATGGTAAGTGCATCCACTTACTGATCTGATGGTCTGTGTGTGAGGTAGACTGAGCTTGTTTGTGATTTCTGCAAAAAAAACTACCGTAAAAAATAAAACTAATTTTTGGTCGCAATGGATAATATAAGATACGTTCATAAATTAAATTATTATTATATGATTTAAATTATTACAATTACTTACAACTCCTGATGATTCAGTGGTTAGTAGCTCGCTTCTAGTAGTATATTTTATATTAGAGTCTGAAGCTTCATCATGATTTATGGTATTGACCGGTGTTGTTTTTAGTACAGTCAGTATGATTTCCTTGCTCGGGCCGATTATATTGTGATCATATCGTAGTTCATTAGAGTCAGATTTCAGGTCATTAGGTCGTAAATGGACATAAGCCGGGATAATCTTTGTCCCTAATGTCTTATCGTCTCTCGATTTAATACCATCAATCATCTGATCCACATCTGATGCTATTTTTTTCCTTGTTGATTGGTAGTATTTATTATTTAGTAGAGTCGGTAGTTTTGAAGTTTGTTCAAGTACGTCGAAGTATTGCAACACTTTTGGTGAGGTGATAGCATTGGTCAGCATTGGGATTATCACAAAGTATAGTACCAACCGACATTGCTTCATCGTGAGCGCATTTCATGTGCGCCTTCTTCAGGTATTTCACATTTTTATAAAAACTTCTTGCGCAAACATATTTTCATTCAATTATAGAGATATTGTATAAACATATTGTTTTACTCAGTTTACTATTTAAACACGAGGTTTCATAAATTTTGTAAAATTAATAGTGTTGATTAAATATTAAAATTCATTTCATTAATTGGGAAACAAAATGTGCACAACAATTTTTACTATTACACTAAATTTCACTTAAGAATTAATTTGATACAATTTAAAATCTCAATAAAATATCGCTGAGTTTTCCTTTATATACTATCTAACATTTCAATAATTATTTATTATTAATATTATTTTTTAAACGCATAAAAGATTAGGCCCTTTGAACACTATAAAGTTTGCAACAGCAATAAAAGTCCGTAAGATCGCCGTAATAAATTTCGTTAAAAGCAACTCGAGACATGAAAGTTTTCACTCATGAAAAATAACAGCGGAATTCGCAGTTTAATATTTCGCGCAAGGATATAGTTAGCACGCCCGAGTGAAATGAAGCTGAGCGGAGCGCCCACGGGGGAGCCGTCGGGAAACTGACGCCCTACCGTAGCAAGTTCCCCGTCTCTTACCACGGAATCAACTCGCATGTATGTCTCTGAAACTCGTTATTTTGTCGATCCTAACGTTTAACTGTAAAAGTAAAGTTTCGTTTTTTTACATTTATACATAAAAAAACATATTACTTTTTAATTTGTTAATATTACTAAGATCTACTCAAATAATACTTGCTCTCGAAGAAATGGATGAAAAAGGTTTTTAAAATATCCCTTATACTTAGGTATATAATATCGTCACGAGTGTTGAACATATCTGATGTAATCAAAGCAGAGTCTTGAGGATTAATAAAGATTTATTAAACAGTAATATACACTACAAAATGAATACGTTATGTTAGCGCTTATGTCAGGGTAAGAAGTGAACGGTCTATAGAATATACAGTACTAGTACATTATACACACAGATAATAAATTTAGTTATTGCGTCCACTCTTTCAACAATATCAAGTGTTATTTGTTTAGTGTTATTTTCAACACTTTAGTGTTAATTTTTATTTATTGAAATGTTACCTCAATTCTGTTCTAACTCGATTCAAACTCTAACTCGATAGGATAGGTAGATATTATAGTCATATGTGTATTAATCCGCTTTTTACGTAACACTCCTAAATGGTCCTTCTAAAAGTCATTCAATGAAATACATTTCTAAAATGTACATAATAAATTTAACAATAAATATAACATTGAAAGGAAAATGATAAATTTTATTGTCCTTACAATGTTTTGAACTTTACGATAAAATTTAAGTCGTGATTATTTCATGGAATATCATAGTAGGGGCCGTATACAGATTGATGGTTTTTTTTTGTTTACAGCAGACAGTAGCTTCGTATATTTACTTACCTCTGTACGCGCCAATAAGTTTTACGTAATATTAATAAAGCCATTTGAAGAAGTCGTAATTGAATATTTCTTTGAATTTGTAAGTTAAAGACGAATATTTTGTTTCATTATTAAAGTTCACTCGTTTTGGTCTCACAGGGGTAGACAGCGACTATAAATTCTTATACTTCACCTTGTTAGATCTGAAATGTGATATGGCGTGAGCCTTTGCAGACTCTCGATCTTCCGGATGTAGGTTCAAATCCCAATCACAATTGGCGTGCACTGATTAATATCTGTCCCGGATTACATCCTAAAAATTATTTTGTTTTATATATACGTAATAATATGACTAAAGTGACGTGAGTAGAGTGTATGAATTAATCATCCTATCTCTTTTCATGTGTTTTGTAAGAGGCACAGACAATCTGGTTCGTTTCTCACCGTCAACTCAACAAAAGATTCTTCTGACATCCACCTGGTCTATTACCGCGAGGACTCGTACGTGATATAATGCTCGACTTCCCATAGCATAATTTATGGCACATTCTCCCAGCTGTCGTCCATTCAGTCCAGATGTCCTATTGTCTGCTGATAGCGCGAAGGTACCGGCACTACGGTGACCGTCTCTGTTACATCAGATTATTTTTTAATTTTCAGTATCAATTGGGCAAAAGGGCTCATAAGCGTGTCCATTGTCCTAGGATAATAAATAAATAAACCAAGTAAGTAAATAATAAACAGATATTTATAAATATTGTTTGACTATATATCGAAGTTTATTATATACACTAATATTTTTCGGTATTCAAACAATATATGTCCCGTGTCCTTGAGCATGCACTCGAACCTTCCTCAGAATTGTACATTGATTATATAAAACTAGGGAAGGGGATAACGATTGAGTGCATCTTTCTTTGCCCGTATGTTTAGGCACTATAATATATCTTGCGCAGTTGGTGTCATCTGGTAAATCAACCATGGTGACATTTCAGCTAATAACCAATTCAGCTAATTTAAACATATTTTCTAATTAGCTCTTACTCAATAAACTTATTAAGTGTTATGTATAACTATATACATTATAAAACATTCAACAATATTATAATTGAAATACACATATAGAAAGATAACGCAATAACATGAAGAAAGGCGATTACTTCAAAATATGTTGTAAACGTTAAAATATGCAGACGTTTTAAATTGTACAATACGTTGAGTTATTTACGATTTGTAGTGCTTTACTAATACCGTTGCAAAACGGATAAGTATATTCGTGCTATAAATATAATTAAATAAAAGCTTATTATGTTTGGAGCTTTTTTTAAAAAAAAAATCGGGCTGATGTCCGCTGTCGCGCTGTAGCGCGAGGGCTTTTTCAGTTTCACCGAGTGACCGAGTGCTTATGGCGTTCAGTCGACACCTTTATACGTGGGTAACCAGCACAAGAACTCCCGAGAGGGAGGCTCGGCTTGGACCGTTACCCTGTTGCGCGAGAGCAACTGTCTCGAGGACGCCCGAGAGGGTCGAACCTCGGCTCGGTCAGATGCTTCTGACTACAGACTATCTAATTTAATATCAGTATTATTATTAACTATCTGTACCATCAGACCGGAATGCGTAGAGAATGGAGAAGAAGTGGCGCTAGAAACTCCAGAGACGCTTTTATATTTATAGCGCATTTTTATATTTTATTGAGGCTTTTTATTTGACATGATACTAATTTTATTAATAGCCGAGGGCTGTGTCTAAAGATAGGGGCTATGACAGCAATGTACATTTAAATGGTTTATGATAACGTTCAATTTAAAATGTCAAAAATATATTATAACGATCCTAAAATTATATAACAGATTGCCGCAAGCAACCTACCCATAAATAAACCTTTTCTTTATTTCTACTTATTTTATACAACCAGAAAAGATGAATCGTATGAATTATATAAAATAAAAATGATTTAGTGATGTCAAATACATTGGCATGTTTACACTCCGGCACCATTTCATGATGTATCTTCAATGAAGTGAATTTTCTTTTCATTTATCATTATTTGAATTTATTTACACGGAAGATTTATAGTCATAGCACTCATTTCATATTCGCTGTTGTTGATAAACACGCACGAAATCTGCAAACCGTTTCCCACGTCTCGTAGGAACTGTAATTAGCACTTCAAAAAATTAAAAGGATTTTATCAGTATATTTAATAATTTTAACTTATTTACTATATAGTTAAATAAAACTACATACACTAGTGAGCAAACAAATCGACTCAAACGTCATGCACGAGGTCAACAGCCTTTATGAAAATAACCTAGCCCTGACTTACAATTTTATTCTAGAATTATTAAAGTTGTATATATAGTAGTATGTTCACACGTTCTTATTGTAATTTGTATGTAGTTATGCACCTTTTTACAACAGCGCTATTATTTTTAGCAATAATTAGGGGTGTTGCGAATGCCCAATAAATATCGTCAAACTAGCCATCAAATAACAATCGGTACACATATCGCTTCTTATCAAACACAAACATTGCCTAAAAATTAACACATCTATTGAAGAAGTGGATCAAACGGTTACCATATAGGAACGAGGCCAGAGTCAGCGAGAAATGTCTCGTGTGTTAAACATGCTGTGTCCAGAGTTTACCGGCGATATCAGGGCACCGGTTGCTTTAACCGAAGAAGCGGATCCGGCAGAATAAGGCGAACATCGGAGAGGGATGACCGATTCATCCTGTTCTCTTCTCAGATGAAAGCAGTGCATCCCACGGCAGAAATAGACGACTACGACTCTACATAAGAAAACCCGGAGAGTGATTCGCTCAGTGCTGCGTAAGTGAAAATGTAGCATTCGGAGAAAGTTCCTGGATGGTGTGGGCGGGCATTTCAATGGAGGCAAAAACCGAGTTAGCTTTCATTGAAATTATGATTTGAAGGTTTGACAGCGAACCGATATATTGAAGAGATGTTAAGGGATCGTGTCATTCCTTACCCAGGCTTTATCTGTGAAAATTTATGCTAATGCAGGAGAAATGTCCGTCCACATGCTGTAGCTTCTGTTCGGCGGTACTTATGGAGGTCGAAATTGTGTGCATGGAGTAGCCAGTACGTAGTCAGGACTTAAATCCTATTGAGCATTTATGGAACGAGCTTAAAAGACAAGTTTGGCCTAGAAATCCTGCGCCAGCTACGAGATCGCAGTCTCAAGCCGCACTCGCTGATAAACGGAATGGCGTTTCTCAAGAAACAGTTTAAAATCTTATCCGGTTTATGAAGAACCGATAAGGAGCTGTAATTAGAGCCAGTACTTATTCTCAAGTAAATATTGTATTGATTTTTATTATTTAATTTATGATCGTTTTGTCTGTATTAGAGATCATTTTTCCTTAATTTAGACATTTGTTTGAATTATGTATATATATTTTTATGAATAAAAAATAATTTATTATTGTGACATAAAAATGAATTTATTATATGTGATCCCATTTTAAAGCTAAAACCTTTAATCTACTATAGTCCAAAAATAAATCTGAGCAACAGTCGATTTTTATGTTCACATTTGTATTTTTTATTTAAAAATAATTATTACTATTCCAAAATAATATATTTAGAAAAAATAAATAAAAAATTAAAACGCAAACAAAAAGCGAACACCAAAATCCACTTCACGCGTCGTACGATATCACGCGTTCTCGTCTCTCGCAAAGGTTCAAGTGCAAAGCTGTGACAAATCTTATTTATGCTTTTGTATGGCACACGCATGGATACATATATGGCAGCTAAGCCAGGTTTTATTTAATAAGAGTTTGTGATATTTTGTATTCAGCGTACAAGCTAAGTAAGTCGTGAGAAGCGGATACGAACCTGCTAGAAGTCAGAAGCTACGGTAACGCCAAGTTATTCATACTAAAGCTAGTTTATAATAGTTGCCGTGTGGCTATGTAACTTAATATTTAGTATAGACTTAAATCAGTAAAATTGACTAATCTTATACTAATCAGTATATAATATAAATATTTTCTTCCCATTATGTTTTTAACTTTATGCAGAGGAAGCGATTTCATCTTTGTTCTATGTTACCAGGTAAATACTAATATTTGAAATCAATAAATGAATTGATTTGTTTCAAAATATTCTTTATTTCTTTCTTATATTTTGCTGAGTGTTGTTGTAGGCTTTGACATGACAATCAAGTGGATGTCTGAATAAATTGCGTAATAGGCACACGGAAGGCACGGGTGTCCATTGTTGGCTTGCTTGTAGGTCTATTAAAAGTTTAAGGTTTGGTTGAAACTTTTGGGTTTTTTATGTCATGTTTGCTGTAACGATTAAATGTATAATGTATAAATGTGTAACGATTAAATGTATAACATATACCATATTATATTATCATTATTTAAAAATAAATGTAAATCTTATTATACTCTATAGGGTAACCATAAAGTTGATAAAGATAATGGTATAAAAAAGTAAACTGTAATCATTAACTTCCCCGTACACATAATTAATCCTTCGAGCTGCTTCTGAATGGTGCCGCGGTGGAACTCATATTCGTAAATAACACGATATTACAAGTTTTCCATCTTGTTAACACATGGATGTGAAAGAAAGAACAAATGGCGCGAGAACAAAGAAATCACTAAATTCGAAACACAAATACACAAACCTAAATTTAAAATACATTTGAATTTTGAATTCCTAACCAAATTTCTAGCCAGATTATTTTATATCAAAGTGGCCAGTTCGACAAAACGACAATTTCATATGTTGGACCTAATATTATTTAATGCTGATATTCAGGAAAGCGTGACCGTCCCCAGTCCAGTCAACTTATGTTCATAACTGCGGCTGACTTGTACCACGTAAATTATATATTTACATTATTATGTTTTGATTCATTTATAAATATAATATATATAAAAGTTTAAAACTTCATGGTTCGTGGACACAAACTTTTTCATAGACTGGATTATTACCGCGTCAACTGGACAAACATAGTTATTTGTGAACAAACATTGTTTGACCGTGTCAAGGAATGTTTACATGCAGTACGATTATAACAACATAGTACAGAACCCATATTCACAACATTTGCTCGTTTATAAGAAATAAATAATAAACATAAAACTACCAACATTGGTTGTTAAATACTGTTCATAAATATATAATATAATATATATGTAATTCTGAATTTGGCCTTATTTATTGTAATCAGTTGTGGTATAATGTTTTGTAAGTCGCTGTTGGATTACTAAATAAATAAATCAACTTTCTCTCCAAATAAATTAACTATATTTTTAACAACGGCAGAGAACCGGAGAAGGACCATGTCCTTTACAGAATATCAGAGTCAGTGGCAGCATGGTGTTTCATATGGTGAATGTTTGTGTTATTTCAGAGACCGTATTCAAGATGCATTTATATCAATCGCCGTAGGTAAATCTTGAAACTTGAGAGAGATGAATTTACTTACCATCAGGTGTATTATGAGCTCTGTAATATTATAAAACAAAATAATACCTTAGAACTTAAGGAAATGGCCATCTCATCATCATCAGTCACAAATTTTTTTGCTTAGGCAAGCGTTGTTTTGTACAACGAATGAAAGAAACAGGTTAACCAACTATTGTTATTGGAGTTATTCCATCTTAAACCTGCATTGTGATTTTAATCTAGTATGAATGTAAATTTTGTGCGCTGCAAGAATGACAAACAGATGTCATCGCATTCTTGCAGATTTTTATCACAACAACTATAAATCTTTAGTATATAGGAAACCAATTTATTGTATTTTCTATTATATTATTGTATATAGATTGTATCTATATATACAAAAACATGTAACAAATTTGACAGTGATCGTACGAGAACCTGGAACACATCTCTCACGTTGCCATGACGATATATTTTATTAATGTATTCCATACATTCGATATTGAGATTTTATCTAACAGAATAGAAAAATTGAATTACAAAATGACAAAGGTTTTCTCGCTTTGTATATTTTTCATGTCAATCATGATATCTTCTAGATCTTATTTTATTTGTTGCCCACTGGAGTGTTATGTTTTATTGAGCAGACAGACGAGATGAATTTATGCGATTTAATTATGATTCTGTCTTAGTTAAACGTTACGCTGTTGCTACGTACGAGGAAGCGTTTTTTAATTCGCGGAATCTAGGACAAGGAGTGGATATAAAAACCAAAATTATTTTTCCCTTTCAATTTATTTTCCAGAAAAATTTATTCGATTTTTCCTTTGACCTTTTGAGCTTATGTACCTTCATAGAAAATTTTCTCGTCTTTGTCTAAAAAATACGCCGCAATTGTCCTTAACTTCTTCATCGCTGGTATATTTCTTCCCACGCAGTTAAAAGGAAAGCGAGTACTGCACCAGCAATCCCAGACGCATCAGATCAGGGCTATGACTTCACCATCTACCATGATTCAGCAGTAAAGTAAAAAATTATGCTAATAGGTCAATACTTTTTTCGTAGCCCTAAGAATCAAGGTCATAGTCGACGGCGTACGCTCTTACTCCGAACTACTGAACAATGGTCTTCCACAAGGACGTGTGCTATCGCCTTCCCTATTTCTTCTGCATATCTATAATATGTGGCAAATTAGTAACATTGTTATTGTCATTAATTGTTCGTCATTGTTATGTTTTATTATATTCATTGTTATAGTCATTATTCGTACAGAAAGGGACTGGAATAGTTTGACGCGTCTGTCTTTCCCTCCGATTACAATGTGGGTGTTTTCAAGAGTAGAGTGAATAGGCATTTACTGAGCTAGTGCGCCTTACCATCCCGGTATGTATTTCCACTTAACATCAGGTCGGATCGTGGTAAAGCACTTGCTTCGAAAGATTAAAAAAATATATATTGCACCGGTTAGACATCGGCGGAGTAAACATTTCATAAACAATTCCCTTGTCTTAACTAGTATCGAAATCCTGGTGCATATCGCGACATATCGCGTGACGTTCAGTTCCCCGGTTACCTAGAAGAGAAGGTCAAATTATTTGTCTAATAACTCCTTCATTTTATATTGTCTTTGAATGCTAAATTTGTGTAAAAGTAAATTAAAAATGCGAATTAACAGTTTGTAATATAAACATTCAGCCAGTCCTACAAATTAATTGTAGATTTCGTGCAATCTGTAAAATGTGCCAACAATTTTTTTATTACTACTTTTTAATGACTTTTTTGCCTAAACAATTTAATATTAATAAATATGTAAGTAACTGCAGGAATTACTTTTTTTTTAAAATGTTTTTTTAAGATTAGATTATGTGTAGAACGTACAGCACGTTTTTGTATAATGTAGATTATAATTTAAATATAATTTACACATAAACATTCATTCTTGAAAATGATTCATTGTATATCATAATGCAGATGGGTTGTCACCCTTGAGGACTGAGATGGAATGCTCATGCCACACCTTGTCAAACGCCTTCGCTACATTAAAGAGCAGCGCCCCCGTCTTCCTGGACTTCTTTCTGTTTTTGTGTTTAGAGATGTAGTCAACCATCCGAAGAACTGGAAAAGAAGCCGATTAGCTCTGAACCCAAAGTGCTCATCGGGCAGTAGATGCATCTCCTCTAGATATTTACGTAATCTGGCTAGGATCAGCCCCTAATAGATCTTCCTCAGAGAGCTGAGGAGACTGATAGACCTGTAGCTAGATGGTAGGTTACTAGGTGTACCTGTTTTGCGAATCCCTATGACTTTAGCCTCCTTCCAGATGTCCGGGAAGGAGCAGCTGGAGAGTAGGACATTGAATATGGTCACAAGGGGGCAGATGAGACGATTTGGGAGGGATTTAATCATTTATTAGATATCCCATCAGCGCCTGGCGCTTTACGGGATTTCAGATTTTTAATCTGGTCTATCACTTCATCATATGTAACCGCAGGGAGTGGAGCACCCGTCGATGGTAGCGAGGATCCACGCGCAACCTCCTCGTACACCTTTTTCAGGTGAGCTAGGTCGATCGGTTGCGAACTGGGAGTGCACTGGAGCTGCAAACTGTGAGCCATGCAATCGGCCTTCTCCAAGTCTTCGAACGTGCGCCCGCCCATCAGGGGGATCTAAGGGTGGCATTTCTGGGACGGTATCTGCCTTCAGTGCACGTGTCAACTGAGAGAAGGCAGTGTGTGACGGCGTGATGTCTTCCAGCAGACCATCCCATCTTATACTACGGAGCTCGGCCATGCGCTCCTTGACCTCTCCCTCGAGATGGCGCAAAGCGGACCTATTAGCTTCTGTTATGTACCTGCTATAGGTCCTGACCGCAGCCATTTTCTATCGCAACAGTTGTCCGAGATCTCCAGGCCACCTGAACCAGGTGGAGTAATTCACCGCTGTTTTGATATGCGAGGTGAGTATATCCAACGCTAAGGTGGCTTCCGATTGTGAGTTTATTACATCGGGAATTGAACCTAGGACTGGGAATGATGTAGATTCCAGTTGATTTAGAAGTTTACGCCAGTCAGTCACAATTTTGGTCATAGTGACCTCTGTGACTGTGCCCTAATTTTATTATGACAATTCTTCAATCGTTGCGCAATGCAGCGATGACTTGAAATATATTAACATGCAACCGCCTCTATTGGTGTGGCGGGGCGATCACTATATTTATACTATTATTACATTTAATACTAAGTTCTTAGAGCGACGCTGCTGCTTTTTTTTAATATATAGAGTAGATGGCAAACGAAACTAACAACGTACGAAAGTTAAGTCCACGTTAGAAAAAGACCACGCCCTCGCGGTAACCAGAATAGCAATATAACACTGTTGTTTCGTCTGACGAGTCTAGGTATTTGGAGATAGGATTGCCGATAGTGAGACATGAAACCTCAGTCCTCCGGGTGACAATATATGTTCATCATGAATTTGTTGTAGGTGGGCAGCAGTCTTCACTTACCATCTGGTGGACTGTACATTTGTTTGTCATTAGTGCACCGCCACACCATCTGACGAGCCAAGCCAAAACAAGACGATCAGCGCCGGAATTGTCAACACTAGTGCATGCCGTAGTCTATTAGTGACGTCACATACGACTGTCAAACGAATCGAGATAAATTGCTCGATTATTTATTCGAGCGCGCATTCGTGGTTGTGCTCTAATGTCAGCCGAAACACTGTCTTATTGTGTTCAGAAAGGTAGTGTTTGTGACATTCAATCATTTCACTTCGTTTACAAAAAATACTGCACACATCATGAACCATTCGATAATCTTGAATAAAAGATACTTACGTAATTTGTAACTTTAAAATTGTATCATCAAACAGCTATGACAAAATAATACAACAACAAATTATACAAAGACTGTGTATTCTTTAAATTAACATACATGTTCAAATCATCTGTGCAAACGTCACAGGCAATCAAACAGAAATATTAAGTTCATACAAAAATACAGAAAATTATATTAGTTTTATAAATTATTAAATTCGTTATAAAAGGCAAGATTTACCCGCCTATAGATCTCTTTGAACTGGTGAAAAATCACAGAATACGCACTTTACAAAAGACTAAACCTAACAATAAATTAAAAACAGTTAATATTGAAATTAAATAGTATCTTAGGGAACTACGGGTTTAACAATAATTGATATGTTGTTTTCGTTCAAGTAGGATTGTTTTATTGAAGTTTACAAACTCAATAATTTTAATACGACATTACTTTTATACAAGTTTTCAACGTTTCATTTAACATGTCACTGTGTAACTACGGCTCATTATATATAAAAAGAAGATTACTGGCAATATATATATATATATCGAAACAAATGAAAACACTAAGTAGAAAAGAGGAAGTATTGAATAACAGTATATGCTCATATTTTACATAATTTGGGAAGATGTTTTCACAATATCAAACAAATGTAACGAAATAATTTCCACAAAGACTGGATGGGAATCTATAAAGTAAAAACTAAATCAAATAATACATAAGATTCCTATTTTCACATTTGGCTTTAAATAAAATTTAAACTAATATTATATACAATCCCAAAGTAAATCAAATTTAACTTTTTTATGGCAAAACTAATCATAAATTAATATATTTTTTTTCCTTAATCTATTACTGTATATTTTATTATTTAATGTATAATACGTTAATTTATTACTATCTAAGATTCAATCATGCCTGTAAACAAACAAATATTCTATGCAAGATCAAGTAAACGCTTGTGTTAAAATTGAACAAAAGATTTATTGTGTCAACTGTACGTAATTAGTATCGTCAGTATCTTAGTGGGTACGCTTACTGCACTATAACAGTACCACCGCATAAGCACTTACTTGTCCTTACCTACCTATATCAGACAGTGACGTAAAAAAGTGAAGATTGAAGTAAAATTTGCAATAAATACATTTGAATAATCTTTGTCTTTCTATAATCATCCGATTATTCATACTATAACTGAATAAAATAATCGCGGCAGACAAAATAATAAAAATATTTCTCCGTCATCGTTAAACAAGAAGCCAAGATACACTTCTAAGGACTCAAAGTCGTCCGCAAAAAAGAGCGCAAGAAAAAAATTGTGCGCTTTTTAGTTTAGTGATAAAAGTATTATATAACTATTCATGATTTAATTTACTTTAACTTTGGCCCATTAATTTACCGTAGAATTTATGTTCAGTCAATTAAGATAAGACCATTTAACTTTCATTTCGTTACAAAATGTGTATTCATGATTTTTGTATAGTAGTATTCTAGATTTGACATTACCGATAAATTACAATATATAATAAAATCACACGCATTTCTAAACACACATCACTCACAGATTAAAATTTAACTGGTATAAGTTTATATATCACCTATGGCAACACCATTTACTTTCCATTGGCAAGATGGCGGACTATCAGTTGGTCGAATCGGTGTCTGCCTTAGTTAGTCCCTGAGCGTAGGCAGCTTGAATACTCTCGCATACAAATTTATACTGACTCTGTTAAAACAAAATAAATATTATTTATTAAGCAAGTTTAAGCATCTCTTTCTTAGAAACATCCATATTTCTAACAAGTTTAAAGAATTTGTCGCACATATGTCTGTGGATGACGCAAGGAGCTCGTTCCATGTTAGTACGGAGTGAGCGAGAGAGATGTGATACTTATTGCGGCATGTCAAGTGGCTGGATCATATTCATTCTACGACAGTATTAGAGAGGGAGATGCGAGATTCACCGCAGTCTGGTGAGAAACTGGATCATTCTCATTCTACGGCAGTATCGGTGAGCGAGAGAAGCGACTCTTACTGATTGGCGTATAGTTATCAAGAGAGGAGGAGGGCTTTACAGTTTCACCGGGTTGTCGAGAAGCGTTACATGTGACTTTTAATTATTTTTCTGCCATGGCCGCTGTTAGCCCGAGGGCTTTTACAGTTTCACCGGGTTGTCGAGAAGCGTTACATGTGACTTTTAATTATTTTTCTGCCATGGCCGCTATTAGCCCGAAGGCTTTTACAGTTTCACCGGGTTGTCGAGAAGCGTTACATGTGACTTTTAATTATTTTTTCTTGCCATGGCTGCTGTTAGCCCGAGGGCTTTTACAGTTTCACCGGGTTGTCGAAGTGTTACATGTGACTTTTAATTATTTTTCTGCCATGGCCGCTATTAGCCCGAAGGCTTTTACAGTTTCACCGGGTTGTCGAGAAGCGTTACATGTGACTTTTAATTATTTTTCTGCCATGGCCGCTATTAGCCCGAAGGCTTTTATAGTTTCACCGGGTTGTCGAGAAGTGTTACATGTGACTTTTAATTATTTTTCTGCCATGGCCGCTGTTAGCCCGAGGGCTTTTATAGTTTCACCGGGTTGTCGAGAAGTGTTACATGTGACTTTTAATTATTTTTCTGCCATGGCCGCTGTTAGCCCGAGGGCTTTTACAGTTTCACCGGGTTGTCGAGAAGTGTTACATGTGACTTTTTAATTATTTTTTTTCTTGCCATGGCCGCTGTTAGCCCGAGGGCTTTTACAGTTTCACCGGGTTGTCGAGAAGTGTTACATGTGACTTTTTAATTATTTTTTTTCTTGCCATGGCCGCTGTTAGCCCGAGGGCTTTACAGTTTCACCGGGTTGTCGAAGTGTTACATGTGACTTTTAATTATTTTTTCTGCCATGGCCGCTGTTAGCCCGAGGGCTTTACAGTTTCACCGGGTTGTCGAGAAGTGTTACATGTGACTTTTAATTATTTTTCTTGCCATGGCCGCTGTTAGCCCGAGGGCTTTACAGTTTCACCGGGTTGTCGAAGTGTTACATGTGACTTTTAATTATTTTTCTTGCCATGGCTGCTGTTAGCCCGAGGGCTTTACAGTTTCACCGGGTTGTCGAAGTGTTACATGTGACTTTTAATTATTTTTCTTGCCATGGCCGCTGTTAGCCCGAGGGCTTTACAGTTTCACCGGGTTGTCGAGAAGCGTTACATGTGACTTTTAATTATTTTTTCTGCCATGGCCGCTGTTAGCCCGAGGGCTTTACAGTTTCACCGGGTTGTCGAAGTGTTACATGTGACTTTTAATTATTTTTTCTGCCATGGCCGCTGTTAGCCCGAGGGCTTTACAGTTTCACCGGGTTGTCGAAGTGTTACATGTGACTTTTAATTATTTTTTCTGCCATGGCCGCTGTTAGCCCGAGGGCTTTACAGTTTCACCGGGTTGTCGAGAAGCGTTACATGTGACTTTTAATTATTTTTTCTGCCATGGCCGCTGTTAGCCCGAGGGCTTTACAGTTTCACCGGGTTGTCGAGAAGCGTTACATGTGACTTTTAATTATTTTTTCTGCCATGGCCGCTGTTAGCCCGAGGGCTTTACAGTTTCACCGGGTTGTCGAGAAGCGTTACATGTGACTTTTAATTATTTTTTCTGCCATGGCCGCTGTTAGCCCGAGGGCTTTACAGTTTCACCGGGTTGTCGAAGTGTTACATGTGACTTTTAATTATTTTTTCTGCCATGGCCGCTGTTAGCCCGAGGGCTTTACAGTTTCACCGGGCTGTCGAGAAGTGTTACATGTGACTTTTAATTATTTTTTCTGCCATGGCCGCTGTTAGCCCGAGGGCTTTACAGTTTCACCGGGTTGTCGAGAAGCGTTACATGTGACTTTTAATTATTTTTTCTGCCATGGCCGCTGTTAGCCCGAGGGCTTTACAGTTTCACCGGGCTGTCGAGAAGTGTTACATGTGACTTTTAATTATTTTTTCTGCCATGGCCGCTGTTAGCCCGAGGGCTTTACAGTTTCACCGGGTTGTCGAGAAGCGTTACATGTGACTTTTAATTATTTTTTCTGCCATGGCCGCTGTTAGCCCGAGGGCTTTACAGTTTCACCGGGTTGTCGAAGTGTTACATGTGACTTTTAATTATTTTTTCTGCCATGGCCGCTGTTAGCCCGAGGGCTTTACAGTTTCACCGGGTTGTCGAGAAGCGTTACATGTGACTTTTAATTATTTTTCTTGCCATGGCTGCTGTTAGCCCGAGGGCTTTACAGTTTCACCGGGTTGTCGAAGTGTTACATGTGACTTTTAATTATTTTTCTTGCCATGGCCGCTGTTAGCCCGAGGGCTTTACAGTTTCACCGGGTTGTCGAGAAGTGTTACATGTGACTTTTAATTATTTTTTCTGCCATGGCCGCTGTTAGCCCGAGGGCTTTACAGTTTCACCGGGCTGTCGAGAAGTGTTACATGTGACTTTTAATTATTTTTTCTGCCATGGCCGCTGTTAGCCCGAGGGCTTTACAGTTTCACCGGGTTGTCGAAGTGTTACATGTGACTTTTAATTATTTTTCTTGCCATGGCCGCTGTTAGCCCGAGGGCTTTACAGTTTCACCGGGTTGTCGAGAAGTGTTACATGTGACTTTTAATTATTTTTCTTGCCATGGCTGCTGTTAGCCCGAGGGCTTTACAGTTTCACCGGGCTGTCGAGAAGTGTTACATGTGACTTTTAATTATTTTTCTTGCCATGGCTGCTGTTAGCCCGAGGGCTTTACAGTTTCACCGGGTTGTCGAGAAGCGTTACATGTGACTTTTAATTATTTTTCTTGCCATGGCTGCTGTTAGCCCGAGGGCTTTACAGTTTCACCGGGTTGTCGAGAAGCGTTACATGTGACTTTTAATTATTTTTCTTGCCATGGCCGCTATTAGCCCGAAGGCTTTTATAGTTTCACCGGGTTGTCGAGAAGTGTTACATGTGACTTTTTAATTATTTTTTTTCTTGCCATGGCCGCTGTTAGCCCGAGGGCTTTTACAGTTTCACCGGGTTGTCGAGAAGTGTTACATGTGACTTTTTAATTATTTTTTTTCGGGCCGATGGCCGCTTTTAGACCGAGGACTTTTACAGTTTCATCACCGGGTTGTTGAGAGGTGACGGAGCGCTTATGGCGCTCAGTCGAGGGCTTATTTACAGTTGAAATTTATGTATAAGGAAACTGTCAATACTAACTTATCATTTTAAATAATATAGTTGTTGTGTTTTGAATGGTGAGTAAGAAGAAATCAAAATCAATTACATAAAGACGGAATATTACACGACATATTTTTTATTCCCGTATCTTTTTTGACAGACGCAACTACTCTTACAGTTTACTATTTTGATATCGACAAATTGATAGGTAAAACAAAATGCCTTCGCGATCTTAATGCAGAATCAACGTATCCATTAATGACTTGATATGGAAATGTGGAAATTAGGGTAAGTGCAGATTAACGTAGTTCCTTGTGACGGTTCGTGTCAAATAATTTGTTTGTTTCTTTAGTTCAAGTTAATATTCTCTTAAAGGTTAAGACGGCTTTTAATTTACAGAGATGAAACTTACAAACATTCACACTTAAAAAAGATAACAAACTCTTTTGATGGAAGCTTGTGTCGAGATTGATGCTGCTTCACAAATCGACGGGAACATGCGGTACGACGCGGACATGCGCGCTCTTCAAACTAGCACTAAAACGCGTAAGACCGAAAAAATAAATAAAAAAACACCGGAACCAATAGAGAGTTCTCATATCGGATGACAAGACTTTAGGTCGTTGAGCAAGCGGAGCAGAGCTGCAATACT
Organism: Teinopalpus imperialis; assembly: GCA_029286865.1. Lineage (NCBI taxonomy): Eukaryota > Metazoa > Arthropoda > Insecta > Lepidoptera > Papilionidae > Teinopalpus > Teinopalpus imperialis. The sequence goes on along the minus strand of JAGSMU010000022.1, from coordinate 5,083,033 downwards.
CACCAGCGCGATGGTTCCTCAGTCTAGAGCAGAGTTGCGTAAAACTTATAAAAGCGGCGGGATCTTCGGGCACGCCGTGGTCCGGCCACGCTGTATATTGGAGCTGCGTTACATTTCGAGATGCTCCACTACTTTCCTGGCAACATAAAAAAAAAAAGTAATCAGCATAAATAACTTTCGACAGTGGTAGAGCTACACTGCAGAATGTATGGGTCAGCTCGACCGGGGTAGGTACCACGCCCTCACAGAATACCAGCGTAAAATAGCAGCATAATGCTGGTGAGTGTAGGGACTTTTATTACACTGACGAGGCATTCCATCTCAGTCCTCAAGGGCCTCAACGCATCGGCATGGGCCGCAGGAATGAATTGCCATCAGATGAAATGTGTGCTCGTTTGATCCTATATTTTTGAAAATATCATATATGTAATGGATACAGCTAGTCGGGTCAACCCGGTGAAACTGTAAAAGCTCTCAGGCTAACAGCGGCCATCAGCCAGAAAAAAAAAAGAATTACAGCTGGAACTGAAGCATAGTCCACACCTTCACTCTGCGGAATGACTTTATGTTTGACAGACAACAATAATTCAAACGGCTGGCTCTTAACCTGATGGCAGGGTTAAATATGGATATAACATGGTCATGTTGAGAGGTAAAAGGAAGTAATTTGTAAAAAAAATCAAACAATTTTTTTTATACGGCTGACGTTCACTGTTAGCCTGAAGTTCTTTATATATTCATTGGGTTGAAAGGTGGCCGAGCGCTTAGGGTACTCAACCGAGACCTTTATTAAAGGGCAACCAGCACAAGGGTTCCCGAGAGGCAGCCTCGACTTGGACCTTGACATTATGCGCGAAGGCGACTGACTCGAGGGTGCCCGGTAGGGTGCCCGGTAGGGTGCCTCGCTTCAGTCAGTTGCTTCCGATGGATTAAGATATACTCGTATACGTTTTAATTTATTTTTTTTATTTTATTACATTGAGAGTATCAAACCAGTGCACAGTTCACCTGATGGTAAGTGATTGCTGCGGTCCCATGACATCTACCATCATCCTAGACAACGAATCATAATGCAGATGCGATATCACCCTTGAGGACTGAGATGGAATGCCCCGTTGCCAGTAATAAAAGTCTCCAGACCTCTACACTCACCAGATGCAACACAGCATCATTATGCTGCTATTTCACGCCGGTATTCTACGGTGGTCCTACCCCGGTCGAGCTGACCCATTCATTCTGCAGCTAGAAACAAACTGCAGTTTTCCACCATTGTAAAATAATATACACTAATTTATCAACTAACCTTTATAGTAATTTCTCTCCTAACATAATGCCCAGGGTTCTGTTCGCTATGGGTCAGTACAGTCAGTGAGTCTGTAGCTTTGAGTGGTGCTGTGCCAACCTTAGGCCAGTACTGATGACATTTAGCCCGCCCCTTTCCACCAACACCGTCAACATTACTATAAGGCTGCTCTCACTCTCCCATACCATTTGCCAGAAATCTCCAACAGTTGAAGCTAACGGACCTGTTGAAATCAATTGTTAGGTTATTGCTATTGTTTAAAAAAAATATTTCTTAAGTCTCGTTATATCATTTGGGATAGACAAAGATAGAAAATGACATCCAAATTTCATCTAGATGTAATGGCTAGTTCACTGACATATACCATACACTACGGGCCTCCACTGCGAAACAGCGAGTAACACCTGAGTAGAATGCAACTAAATAAAATAGCTTTTGACTTCCATTCACAAAGAGCGGAATGATGACATAATGTGATTAAATTGGAGTGGTGATAAGGCGAATGATTTAGTTACAATTGAAATTCAACTTAATTTATTTTGTTAAAGACTGAAGTTATAACAGTATGGCTAAAAAAAATCACATCGCTAACGATGCGTCGGACCTATAGTTTATTTTATTGAAATTAAAATTGTAAGAACCACTGCTAAAAAATAAATGAATTTCTTTCTGGTTATTTATTATTTAGACAAACAAGCACAAAGTTCAATCGATTGTAAGGGATGACTGAGGCGCAGGTCAATCAAATCAAAACACCCTCGACAAAGATTCATAATGAACATGTTGTCACCCCTGAGGAAGGCATCAATGATTGGCAATCAATCATGCTGCGCATAGAAACAAGCTTCAAAATCGCTCTATTACTGACAATGGTAATTCTCAATACTTCTCAGCAACGGAAACTACCTTCCGAGACGGTGATAACCTCAGAATGATTGTGTGAGTGTCGTCGCATTTTGACGATAGTGCAGACAGAGTATTTGACAAATCTAATTAAATTTTCTATTTATTTTTATTAGACTCTTTTTTTTCGGCCACTGATGGGCCGAGCTTTTACAGACTTACTGGGTTGAAAGGTAACAAAGTGCTTAGGGCACTCAGTCGAGACCTTTATTAATGGGTAACGAGCACAAAGGCTACCGAGAGGGAGCCTCGGCTTGGATCGTTATGCTGTTGCGCGGGAGAGCCAGTTTCGAGGGTAAACGAGAGTTCCTAAACCTCGGCTCGATCAGTTGCTTCTGATTCTATTGTAAGTAATTATTGTAATTGATTATTCAGCCAACTGAGATGCAATCCCATAACAGCGTTAGAAGACCAAACTAAACCATCACTTGCATTTACCTTGTGTAGCGATATACGTCAGGACAATGTCGGAATTGGGTATTTCCATGTTGATATATGAAGCATTGATGTAATCGCCAGTTGGTCCATTCTTCAGGATCACTCGTGAAGAGTCATCTGAAAGGTTAAAAAATAAAGTTAGTATTCAAGTCTTTTCTTTTTGAACGTCTTTAGAAATATATTTTTGGTATAATGAAAAGTAAACCAGAATGTTGAGTGCTTTTCTGCTAGTAACCGGGTAAGTAACTCATCATATAATTTTTTTTAACGAGCACACATATCACTTGATGGTGAGTGACTCCTCCGGCCCATGACATCTACATTCATCCTTGACAAGGAATCATAATGCAGATGCGTTGTCACCCTTGAGGGCTGAGATGGAATGCGTCATCAGCAGTAATAAAGGTCTCCGGATCCCTGCACTCACTAGACGAAACACAGCAGCATTATTCTGTTATTACACGCTGGTATGTGAGGGCGTGGTCTTCCCCCGGTCGAGCTGTCCCATTTATTGTGCAGTTAGAAACAAATTTCAACGTAGCTCTACCACTGTTAAATATATTCAAATTTTAAATATTATTTGACATATTAACGATATTATGGTATATATATGTATGTAAACAGAAAGAACACGTACAAGGTGCAATATCCCTGTATCGATTTTTCGCAAGATTGCATGGCCGTCTAGCAACAGATGCGGGCACATCGAGCCGGCGCAACAGTGCTTCATATTGCCGCAATGCTGCTCCAGATGCCAGCCCATCATTGAGGAGTAGTAAAGATTGCTCCACTGCTTGTCCCGGCTCGGCCCCGCCCAGTGGGATGAAACACACTTCCGGTTCTTCCGTGCCTATTGTTTCATCTGCTGAGTACACCGCTGAAATGATAATAGATTTTTTAACTTATCAAGCACAACATACACGCGTGTTATTTTTAAAATATTTTATAAACTAATAGGACAACAGACCTATCATCGTTTCAAAATCGTCATAAATGTCACTGCCAACAGATTCCACAATATTTGACCATACATAGTAATTAGTTATAACAAAATAACAAATGCAATACATTTACCAACGACTTTAAGGAGAAAAACACGATAATTATTGAAATTTTATGTGAAAAGTGTATACCAAAGTTAACTATGATCCAGCTAAATATAGCCGTACGCAGTTTGGTTAAATATCATCATAATCTTTCATTAGTATCACTATAAATATTTTAAGTACGGTTACCATGTAAACATTTAATAATCAAATGAGAAATAAAATAGATATATATGCATGATAGATAGATATGTTTATCTAGACATCATGCCCTATGGCATACATTCATTAAGGCCTAAAGGCATCCAATTAATGATTTAGGTATATACAATATATAACCTACAATGTGAATAATAATGAATAGATATATAATAAAATAAATAAAAATAAAATATCCAGCCCCATCAAGTACCCACACAAGTTTCATATTCTTCCATCACAACAACTGCTTCTTCGATAATGATAGAACATTGAGAACCCTTAAGAAAAATATCTATACAGTCACCTTGTTTAATTTCTATTGAGCACATATTTAGAGGATTGACAGAAGACATTGGAAGAGGGCCATAAACAAACATAAAACCATTATCTCTTTCACATATTTCAAAATCACAATATCAATTGAATATATTTTAAAATGCTGCTATATAAATAAACAATTGCGGTATTTGTTGTCATATCAAACTTTTAATGTCAAATAAATACTAGTAACATGACAAGATACCCCTTTGTCAGTGATGAAATTGAAAAACAAACTCACTGTTGGGTTTAACAACTAATGTAGGTACTCCTTTCGTATTTCTTATTAAAATATTTATATAGTCACCTTGTTTAATTTCTATTGAGCACATATTTAGAGTATTGTTAATAAAACTCACTAAGCAGTACAACAGAAGACATTGGAAGAGGGCCATAAATGAACATAAAACCATTATCTCTTTCACATATTTCAAAATCACAATAACAACTGAATATATTTTAAAATGCTGCTATATAAATAAACAATTGCGGTATTTGTTGTCATATCAAACTTTTATTGTTAAATAGATACTGATAACATGACAAGATACCTTTGTCAGTGATGAAATTGAAAAAACAAACTCACCGTTGGGTTTAACAACCAATGTAAGTACTCCCTTCGTATTTCTTATCAACTGTACAACTTCGTCGTGAGTCATTTCGTCCACGTCGTTCTCGTTTATCGATATCACCTGTAAAATAATATTACATACTTCACTATTTCTCTAACATGTTTCAAGTTATATTTACAGAACTTAATTGATGACATGATATGATCCGTTAGCAACAGTCGCTATCGTAGATACAATCGTATATATCGTGGATACAATAATAATTTAATATTTTTTATTAACTTTTTTTATACTTCACAAATCAATGGCAATTTTTTTTTTCTTATTGTACTATTCGCTTTTAAATTACAACTGAACATGAATCTCGAACTTACATATTTACATTTGGCTTTGTTATATTTTGTCAATTTTCTCTACTAATTATCATATTGTCGGTCATTATATTTGCATGCAGTCTTCCCAGCCTGTAGTGACGCTAATCTATTGTTCAAATCGTTCTCGTTTATGGTATTGTATAAGTGTTCAATATGTTGGAGTTTATTAAAAAAAAAAATCCTTAAAAAATTAACAATTACTTCATTTCCAATGACTTGAGCCTAATTTTTAGCATACACAAGTGCAAGACAGTTTCCATAACTGAAGGTCCGTAATTATAAAAAATACCTAACACCTTAATTACTAAGATGCATAACCCTGGTCAAGGATGCATTGGAATTTAATGACATATAGAAGTTATTGTCAAGATACACCAAAGGTTATGTTTGGTACACAATTGCTACTTTCATATAATATTGAGGCTACCAAAAAAAATATCAGGTCATCCACTAGATCATGTTTTATACAACATTAGAGGTGGCATTTTCACCCATGAGGATATTTACATAGGGGTAGATTTCCCCGGCGAAATCCCTACACGTACCATACAAAACGCGGGAGCGTAACGCTGCCATTTCAAGTTAAGAACGCCGTCCTTCCCCAGTCATGTCGACCCATAATAAGGATCGATGTTAAAGTGTGTGTGCGCGAATGATGGGAGTACGTGACTCCCGGTCTCTGACTGTTGCTTTAACGATTAAGGTATGGTGTGTGTGCATACTTAGGTATGTATTTGCATATCAAAAAGGCATGACCATTATAATTCCTTGTCAAGGATGAATGTAGATGTCATGGGCCGCAGGAATCACTAACCATCAGGTGAACTGTATGTTCGTATGTTACTCTCCAGGAAATAAAAAAAAAATGCGTTCGAGTGCTAATTCTTCCCCCGCTCCCCAATAAAGCTAGGGAAACAATGATGTCAGGGTACTCAACACACCTGGTCGCCCTCCTGCAGTAGCGAGCGGGTGCGGGGTGCGACGCGCGATACTAGCACGGGCGCGCCCCCTCCACCGCGCACGTTGAACCCGAAGCGTCCGTCCGCACCGGCGGCCAAACGTACCGCGACCTCGCCCTCCGCGCACTCCGAAGACTCCGACTCGTCCGCGTACGAGAGAGGGACTCGGAGCACGCTTTCAAGGATGCCGCCCCCCGGCCTTATAATAAATAGTTAATGGTTGAATATCATGAAAGATTCCCTTACTCGGCGGGCCTCCCGCTCGCGAGTCTGATTAGATAAATCTCGTTAGAGGTCTCTGGATCAACAGCAATACTCAAAACTAATAATTAAAGATAATCTACTGAGTTTATTTAATCGTTATTGAATAGTGTAATATATATCTCGTGAAGGATATTTAAGTATAAAATTATTAGATTAATTTATAATATAAAATTATGTCTTTAATGAATCCAACATGCGAATAGAGATGGAAACTTGTCGGTTTGTACATAAAACTTACAACACTGGGCTTACGGAATTAAAATTTATAGTGTATGTGTGCCGTCGAACAATCTACACTAATTAGAATCGTGTGTAAGCAAGTCTTACTCTTACTATTATAATGGTATTTTTTATATATATTATATATTGGTATATTTGTAATGGCTGATCGCCGTATGTTATAGTCGACGCATTATGAACTGAGGCTTCGGGACATTAATCATATTTATCTGTCTGTCCCGCTCGCGCTTACAGGTCTTATGGAGAGAAGTAGTGATGTGCGTAAGAATTGTAGAGTTGCATATCGTTAACGGGATAGGTACTATATGATAGATATGCTATATTATGTATAATTTTTCGCTATCTGAAAATAAAAGTGTTTTAATTTGTAAGATAAAATGTTTGTTTCGACGTAATCATAGAGAAACTGTATAGATCGTAATATGGCCCTGAAAAGGGCCGTTTTTATCTTTTCTAGGGATGACGCATCGACACTTCGTGCGCAGGTAGCTAAGTATCGCATTGCATTGCGTGCACATTCCTACTGTCAGTAACATTTATTGCCCGACGACTCAGTTTAAAATGCGTCGACTATAGTCACGTGCAAGTTGCGGAGCGCTCTACAAGTAAACTTAAAATTGGAATAAGTATTTTTCTTGCACCCACAATATATTCTCTGCTCAATCCAGGTTTGTTGGTAGAGAATGCCTTTCGGCATTAAGTCCGCCTTTTTGTACAGTGTCTGTTTAACTTGTGCAAATGAAGAATAATTATACATACTAAAAAAACCTCGCTTTTCGTATCGAAACATAGCCCTAAGCTTCTAAAGAGGAAAAAATTAATGATTGTAATTGTAAATCAAATAAAAGTTACTACAAACATGTAGTAATGTCATGTTACTAATAAAAATTTATAAATAATAAAAAAAAAAACCAACCACAAGTGATTTATAAGCTAGAACCCGATAAACAAGGCTGTCTCTCTTGAAGCAGCTTGCATTTTGATTGATTTGACACACCTCATGTACACAACCCCTTAATGGATGCTGCGACAGCGCTATCCGAATTAGAAACCTATATCAATGTCATCAAGGTTGCCATTTGCTCAACGGGCGACACGCTTCTCAATTTGGGACCGTAACAGCCGTTATAATATACACACTAATTTGAACCAGAAAACGATGCGAATAAGGCTCACTCTTCCTCCTGTGGCGGTGCATCGCCCCACGCGGGTCTTGGCGGCGGCTCGTCGTGCGTGACGCGGGCGCCCCGAGCGCCGTTGGCAGTGAGTGCGGGTGACGGTACTGCGCATGCGCCGGCCGAACGTTCGCGTGTGCGTGAACTGCTGCGTCTGTGGATAATGGGAACAAATGAATTAATAATGTATATGATAAATTATTCTCCGTCTCGAAACAGCAGTATCTTCAGGTGATTTCCGGGATTTCATTGAGATCCCTGTAAAAAGCTAAGATAATGTGATATGTTCGTTTTATAAAGCAATTGTTATAAAATTAAAAACATCCCGACAACCTATTAACGAAACGTCGAATCTATATTTATATAAAACAATACTCCACAACTCATTTTTAATACGATATAAATATTACATTTGCAATAAGATCGAATCAAGGTTTAGGGCAAATACTAACTCTCGTACTTTTAACAATGATAGAGAGATCACTGCGCAACATGAATGGGTTGCCTCGAACGAGGTAGGATCACGACCATATAAGATATTGGCATGAAATAGCAGTATAAATCTCCTACTTGTCATATGTGCAGGTGATCCGGGGACCAATTACAAAGGTAAAGGGGTATTCTATCTTAGTCCTCAAGGATGAGCATCTAGAAACTTTGTTGTGGATGGATGTAGTTGTCATGGACCACAATTATCATGTACCATCAGGTAAACTGTATGCTCGCTTGTCAAGCCTTATATAATAATAATAAAAGAAATCATACAAAACACAAAATTCTTAGACGCTATGATATATTAACTTTGATATTTGTACTGTACAGATATAGCTCTGAGATAGGAATCATACCCAGGATCCACGAATCAGAAACCGGTACCTAAAAATATTTTTAAACATTTCCATACACTAATAAGAGTTGAATATAGATTTCTATTAAATTTTGCAAGTTCATTAACATAAAAATGGTTTCTTGATTATCTGAATTATTTATTATTGTATAATTCGGATAACCAGGAAAACATTTTTAGTACGTACAACCATAAACTAAGAATGAATCTTTATGGTCGCATGATAAAAATAGAGAATTAGGCCCTTATGATATTATTTCATTCAGACCTCGGTGATTCGAGGATTAAAGTCTTATGTATTCCAGGATTATGTGGACGGTAGATTATTCTGCTTATTCAGTTATAACTTATGTATGTGAAATTAAACAGTAAAGAATTTGAAATTATGGTTTATTATAGGAAACCCACAAAAAATACAGAAATATTTGCTAGCACAGCTAACACTCAAGGCGTCGCCTTAGAAGAGAGAAAAAATTTTACTTGCCAAAGTTGGCAGCCTTGACACTTTTTTTTTCTGTTCATTGTCATGAACAACTTATACTAACCTAATAAAGCTCCTGTTAGTAGACCTAGATCGCCTAGCGTCCTCCAGCGCTTGCGTTTCAGTCCGCGCTACGGTCGGCGCGGCCAGGCCCGCGAAGGCACCGAGCGTTCCTAGCAACGGTCTCCTTCGCGGTGCTCTTAATCTGAAGAAACCGTGCCGTTCCACACTGCAGCGCCACAACGCTTTAGCGGCTCGCCCGGAACGCATATTGAAGCCTAGCACAGTATCGTAGCTTTCTGACTGGAATTTGAAAGATTCATTTGTTTTACATAGTAGCTTTTATCCTACACATCGAAGACAAAATTTCGATGGCGTACTAAAGAATCTTGGTGGTGATATAGTAAGAGCGATGTCTTAGTTTAATAAAGAAATTGCTTTTTGTTTTGAGTCATAAGTTAATCCACGGATTACTTTTGTTATCTATAAGTATCAAGTAAACAAATAGATGACTAAACAATTGATCATAAATCGATGTTCCTTCAATATTATCATGAAGGCATGGCTCGGGTATAATTTATAATAGTACTTATATTGTTTTATATATTTCGTTTTATTATTTTCCACATTTACAATTTTATTTTATTTATTTTAAATGTGAAATAGCTTTAATGAGAACATGGAAACGGAGACCCAACTACTATTAACAAAGTATTCCATCTCAGTTTTAGTTTACATATTTTATAGAACAAAAGTAGATGTTTATGGTATGCAGTCCTCACTTAATATCAGGTGAAATGAGAGTCTGTTTGTCATCTTGAGTATGAGTTTCATAAAGAAACCTCACATCAATTAAATATAAAATCCATGTGTATAATTTTTAATATTATAAAAAATAATTATAGGCACTTACAGGTTCGCGCTTCAGCTGGATGAAGAACTGTTTCTTCTTAAAGGAAATCTTGACAATTTTACTCCAAGAGAATGTGTTCACGCGGATGTTGTTCTGGAATACTACTATACCAATTGACGTTACACCAATAAATATGTCCTTTCCATTGTAATCCTGAAATGTGATACAATATAGATAAGAAGCTTCAAGTTTACGCATATATACATACATATATATTTTGATGCACAATATTTATTTTTATATAAAATATAAATGTTGTAAATATATTTATTTTGAATTTATATATATTTTTTTTTTTTTCTTTTCTATTATTCCCAGTTTGACTGATACAAAAACAAAAAGTTGCAGTTGGTACAGAATGCTTAGCATTAACTGAGGCTTGATTTTTGATTTTGGCTTATTTGATTGATTTGATTGAGGCTTATACACAAAAGATTAAATAAATAAATTACCTAAGCCGTCCTTATATTTATTTTCTTTAAAATATAAGGTGACAAACTAGCACAGATATATAGTTATCCTGGCAAATGCAATGTTGCTCCGGAGGACTGAAGCTCGATGCTCCATTACCAGTTTATAGTGTCCCAGTAAGTGTTGCCGTTGCCATTTAAAATGCACAAACTACACACACTAAAAAATTTAATTACCACAAAAGATAAGGATATAGGGCTCTATGGAAAGTTATTCAATTTATACGACCCAGTAACCCAGGTATCTAGTTTTAGTAGTACATATATACATATGTATATATATATGTGTATATATGTATGTATATATATATATATATATGCTGTTGTTTTACTTCATATATACAGAAAGTATGAGGGGACCTTGAAAAGTTTTGAGCACAACCTTAAAAAAAACGATTTTTTTCTAAATGATTATTTTATTTCTCTACATAGTCTCCAGAACGATCTATACACTTTTGCCATCTTGTCTCTAGCTTTAGTATTCCCTCTAAAAAAAAAGAACCTTCAATTCAATCACAGCTTCTTATACCTCGGTATTCGTCGAAAACTTTCATCCTGCCATGTGTTTTTTTAGATTGGGGAAGATATGGTAATCAGAGGGGGCCAAGTCCGGCGAATAGGGTGGATGCGGCAACAATTCAAAGCTATAATTGTCTATTTGTGCTATTGATTTCGCCACAGTACAGTGGACAGGAGCGTTATCTTGGTGGAACAAAACTTTCTTAGACAACATACCAGGCCTTTTTATTTTTATTTCTTCACGCAAACGTTGTAAGAGTGTGCAATAATAGTCCGCATTTATGGTTTTACCTTTTTCAAGGTAGTCAACCATAATAAGCCCCCTACAGTCCCAAAAAACTAAAGCCATTACCTTCTTGGTTGACAAAACGGCCCGAGCTTTTTTAGGGAGCGGTTACCCTGCTCTTTCCATTGCTTGGAGGATTACTTTGGACTCTGGTGTATTGTGGTGAACCCAATTTAGTCCATAGTTACGAATCGGCTAAGAAAATCTTTAGGATCACTTTGGAACAGATCCAAACACAAACATCCTATGTTACTAATTGTCGGGTGCGGTTGTTTTTAGGCTGAAAGCAGTCTAGGTACCCATCTGGCAGAGACTTTAGAAAATCCAAGATCGTTGGAAATTATGTTCTGTGCTCGTTCGTAGGAAATGCCTATTGCTTCTGCTATCTCTGCAATCGTCAATCTCCTGTCATTCAAAATCAGGTCGTATACTTTATTGGTATTTTCGTCTGTGGTAGCTGTCAGCGGCCTACCACTCCTAGGTTCATCTTGCACTGCTTCTCTGACACGTTTAAATTCCGCTACCCATCTTTCGACAGTGGCATATGATGGAGCAGGTTCCCCCAAAGTCTCGTACATATCTTCATAAATTTGTTTTGGCGTTAATCCTTTTTCTTGTAAATATTTTATGACGGAACGGTGCTCAATTTTATCCATTTCTACGGAAACCGCGAACTTCGTTTGTTAAATCGATCACAAATTTTACAATTTTGACCGAAGAAAAACAAAAGACAGCAGAAATGACTATTACGTGCCAGTATTATTTTTTCTTTTGAATGTAAATGTCAACCTTAGGATCAAAACTTTTCAATGTGCCCTCGTAGTTACAGTTTAAGTAAACCGATGAACACAATAGAACAAACTTCAATTATAATTTGAATTCCAACGAAACACAATATGATGTTACCTTAGCTGGATGAGATTCAACACCATAGCAATCTAGCCTCTTAGCGTGTTCTAAGAAGTTTGCCTCGGCGTCAGCGGGCGCCTGGCCACAGTGCAGCTTGTGTAGCTCGCGTACTCGCCTCTCGTCCTCCGGGCTTTGACGTCCCAGCAGACGCAGCTCTGATAGGTATCCAGTTCCGTGTTCTGACGCGTTATAGTCGCCTAACTCCGCTGAAAATATTTAAACTATAATAGGCTGTCTATACACTGATGGTGAAATGGTGGAATGATATGAAATGTTTCACTATTGATACCAAGTAAGTACCTGGTAACAAGATCTACCATCTTAGTCTTTATTGAATGTCTATGGACCACAAGGGTGGCTTCTCATCAGGTGAATTAAATATAAGACTTGCTTCTTGTCATGCGTATTTCCATAAAAACAAATTTAACCTACATCTTTTAAAGAGTGAATCTATCAGCAAACAACAAAACAAAGTTTTATGCACTAAAAATTCGAAAGAAAAGTTGTTGCTTGAAGTTTATAGAATCTGAACTCAGAACTGCTAGATAAAAAGCTACACTGCAGTTTGTTTCTAGTTGCAGAATTAATGGAACAGCTTGACCAGGGTAGGACCACGTCCTCACAGAATACCAGCGTAAAATAGCAACACAATGCTACTATATTTCGTCTGGTGAGTGCAGGGATTCGGAGACCTATATTACTGTTGATGAGACATTCCATCTCCTCAAGGATGACAATGCATCAAGGATGAATGTAGATGTCATGGGCCGTAGGAATAACTTACCATCAGATGCACCGTGTGCTCGTTTGTTACTATTAATTTAAAAAAAAAAGAAATGTCATAAATCCTTTATGTTGAGGTGTCAGACCAACCATCATACGAACAAGACCTGGCTGTATGGACTAAAGTCCTTTGCCTTTCCCATTAGGGATAAATTAATATCATCATCATCATCATTATGTTAAAGTATTCAACTTTATTAAAATTTCTATGGATGATCAACAATTGAATATGAGGTGTAAGTAAAATAAATTAATTTAATATTGAATAGCCAATTTCACGTAACCGATGCACTATAATCATCTTTTTTATTGTTATTTCATAACAATTTATTAATGTTACAAGTTAACACAATAAGTCATAAATGTTTTATCGTTTTCCTCATGTACTAAAAGTTGTTTATTATATTTCCCGTTGTGTTTATTAACATTAACAATATGTTCATGTAATTTAATGTATTATTAGAAACAACATTAAATTACATGAACACAAGAAAGAAATAAAATAAGTTGGTTTGTGTTGTTAAAATGAGTATGCAAGGAGTGCTTACACAGAATACCAGTGTATTAATAGGAGCTTAGGTTAATTTCTAAGTCTGGTTAAACTGAAGATATTATTGGTGATGAGTTCAAGGACCCTATTACTTTCAACATCCCTCTTAATATACGTCAGAAGTTTACTGTTTATTGTTTATACGTTATCCCGACCGGCGAGCGAACTTAACTCAATGTTCATTTCGAGCGAATGATCGGTAGCGAATATTTAAATTTCAACTGAAAAATTCAATATTAGGAAGCCACAAAATCAGCGCGGGCTTAGACCACTCGTATTTTAGACCTAAATATGAAACGTTCAGTAGGTCAGTTTTGTCGATATTTTGGTAGTAATAAAATATATCATATTAGCATTAAGAAGAATTAAAATATTAACATTGACCATAGGCCATATTATCGTAAAATCAATATCATATTTTTAACCTTTTTTTTATTACATTGAGAGTAACAAACAAGCACACAGTTCACCTGATAGTGATTCCTGCATCCCATGACATCTACATTCACCCTTGACAAGGAATCAAGCAGATGCCCGTCACCCATGAGGACTGATATGATTTCCTCGTCACCAGTAATAAAGGTCTCCGGATCCCTGGCACTCACCAGATGAAACACACAGCATTGGTGTATATAATTTAGAGCCCTACTGTCTTCTAAACTAATTAAAAAAGACAGTAGATGTGACCAATGACCCTTGATATATTTTTTCATATGTGCTGCCCACAATATATACCTAAAACTAATCAATATTCACATATGTTGTAAATACTCAAGTCCAACACTCACACGCAAATATAGAATTAATATCTTATTTGAATATCCCTTACCCTGTACAGTAAAGGAAGCAAGCAACAGAGCTGTATTCTTAGGTGCTGTCATCCTTCCATCCAGGAGCAGTTTCCGTAGCTGAAGACAGAGTAGATACCGTGTGAACTCCTCAGAGAGACGGCTTGGTTCCGGCGGATAGAAGCGGACGGCGAGCCAAAATTGTGCATTAACACCAACTTGCTTTTTGACAGACTTACTGCTGTCTAGCCAACGCTGTAATATAATAAATGTAAATAAATAAATTTATTTCATGAGTCACTTATCCAAATAATTAACTTACATTAAATACAATGATTTTTATTAATTATGGGAGTGTCATTAGTAAAAACTAACTAAAACAGTGGATGTGTCATCAAGATAATACAATAAAAGAGAATAAAGACCTGAAGACCTTGCCCTACATGATCTTAAAAGTCATTGCCTTGTGAGTAATGAGTTTGTATCAACTAGTTAACAGTACAGATAAAATTGCATTTGTTTGATAAAAATTCATTGACTTATGAGAGCTGCCTTGTACAGAAACAAATATGAGATAACAACAAATAATAAAAAACTATTACATTATTCTATACTCCGATCAATCATCAGATTTAAGTTTAAGTTAGGGATACTGCCACATATCTTATTGAAAAAAATATCAATGCTTAAAGACTAAAGTCTTTAATCAGTACATGTTGCCAATCATATCCTATTAATCTGAGACATGTTGTTTCACTGCTGACTGTATGGGGAAGCTCAAAGTCACTCAGCAAGCTATGGGGAGCAGTGCTTGGTGTTTCTCTGCATGATCCAATAAAAAAAGTATCTGGGTAACCAACATAGCTGAACGGATCAGTCAGATGAAGTGGCAATGAGCTGGCCACATAACTCTTAGAACTGATAACTGATGGGGTAGATAGGTTTACAAGTGGCAACCACATACCATACCACCCTTAGACACCTATGCGAGTGACAATCTATGTATGTCCGCAGGGACTTGATCGATGCAGGTGGCTCAAGATCATTCTCTATGGCAGTTTGTGGCGGGAGAGAAAAATACCAGTAGTAAGTACTACCACTTTGAAATATATGCTTTTTTAAATAAAATATATTTATTTTCATAACATAATGTCACAGTAAAATTTTACAATTATAAATTTATTAATAATCAATTTATATATTTAGAAACAGAGAAACATGGCAAAAATGGACAATGGTCATTTCTGGATGGTACAGATTTCTGTATAGCAAAAGATCATGAAGGAAAGGACAACATCAAAAATGTTTATTGTACTATTTGTGTGTGATTTTATTTAAGTGGTAATAGTAGTTTTTTTTGTGGTCAAAATAAATACATAATTTATTTTTAAATTTGAAATTATATCCCATATTGCACTAACAATCATTATTCTTGGATTGATAGTAAACAAATAAATCAACCAATAATTTGGTTACTTGAACCCGTTTATCATTTGATAAGAATAAACTATATGTTACCGTTATCTCAGTATTTGTTGCATTTGGCGGTGATCCATTTTCTGTGAATTGCAGTCCAAAGTAATCTTTTTCTACTAATTCTAAATGTTGGAAAACTAGTTCAAGAAGTACATTGCCTTTAGCTTTTTTCTGAAAGAAAAATTAAATCACATTTCATGCCTAATTTCCATGCCAAGATTAATGATATGGTGTATGTGGTATAGGTAATTACATAGTCCCATAATGATGTTTGTTTTGTATAAACATAAATATAATAAATTTAAATATTTTGTGCCATAACAGAGTGCTCACAGGTTATATCAACCAACAAATGAATTACTTTTAACTAGTTTAAGTGTTTCAACTTATGATTTCAACCCACTTAAAAATGGACATGTGCTGATTGAATACCCTCTCATATTCATGTGCTGATTGAAGTGACAAGAATGTGAGAACCTTTGTAAAGTGGAAACCACTGTAACTTTTTTTAAACCATAATTAATATATAAGCCTATCAAAATAAAAATAAGTTACAATAAGTTAGTTGTAGGTTAAACAACCAGTTGAGTGAACCTATCTATATTTATCTGAAACTTTTATAGAAAACAATTTCCTGTCATTCATATTGCACTTCTTTAATGTCCATTCTTCTTCATATTAGTGAGTGTATATCTATAATACTTCAGTCGGTTCTTCTCATTGTGTTTGTACTGAAGTTATTGAAAGCATAAATAAACTTTGAAATGTTCAATGTGTAGTGTTGTTTCTATAGCTACAGCAACACCTCAAGTATAAAAGTCAAACTTCTAAGGAATGTGCTGTCATTGCACCTATTTCCATCCTTAAAGTTTCAGGATGCACAAACATTGCCACCCCTGAGGACGGAGATGGAATTTCTTGATATCTGTAATTAGACCTCCAGGTCCCTACACTCACCATAGCAAACATAGCAGCTATTTAATGCTATATACTGTTAATGTATTCTAGTCTTCGTTGCTACATAAGGTGCTAGAATCGTTCTCAGAAGATGGAACAACAATATAGGTCTAGGGAAGCAACTAAATGCAGGCGACATGAACCTTGCCATTTGGCAATCTAAAGTTTTTTGGCACCTTATGTTCAGGAGATGCCTAATTTCTTTTAGGTTCAAAGTGATAATCAAGTAAGTATCAAGAGAGGGTATTAGTGTCCATATATTTAGTGGTATAGGTATTATATATATTTGTCTCCACTGTGAATTATCAGACTTCACAAATATGTCAAATATTTATTTATTTTTGTGGTAAATCAGGACTTAAATACAATATTAAACATTAGTTCAACAAAATCATTTCATAACTAAGTATCAAAAAGTGTTTCCTCTTTAATGAAATAGTAAAACCTAGTATTATTCAGTATATAAATGATAGTATATAAAATATTTACTTAGGCAAGGATCTGATATTTGCAATATTGAAATGACCCTATTAATGTGCTAGTAATTTTATTATAAGTTTTTAATTCTATACTTTTATATATTTTATAACATAATTTTTTAGTCAGAAGGACCTTATATATTTGGTACCTACATTGATCTATATCATGAGCACATAAACAAAGAATATATATAGAAATTCTGTTTACAACTTTCTGTCGAACTGGAACAGTAAATTCCATATTATGTAGCGTCTGCTGATGTTACAAAACTAACGTGTTTAAAGTTATAAGTGGATGTAACGAAAACATTTAAAAACTCACCTCGATTTGAAACGATTGCTGGGTATCGTCCAAAAATTGCACGGTGACATTGAAGATGTTGAGCTTGCGTTCGCGCGCCAGTTCCGACGCACGTACGTTGTATGTACCACTTGAGCTACTGAACGCCCGACGTGATACACTCTCAATCATTTCATCGATTACTCACTACCGGATTCCTGTTAGACAAGTCAACGAAACATTGCCGACACTATTCACTATGCATTCTCGTAGTAGCTAATGAACTTCTAACCTTGTGATTCATTTGACCCGTGTTACCAATTGTCCTTATAAGATCATAACGAGGTTTCCTGACAATTAATGACGTAATCTATTACTGTATAAGGTAATTACACTACACATTTTGTTAGTATTTATTATCAGATGATCATATCAAATCGGTTGTTTTATTTAAAAAATATGATAATTAACAAGAAACGAATGTATTCTGTTCACAGTTTTGTATACAAGGATAAATCTTACAATTTTTTCTAAATATACTTTAGTACTTATGTCTGTTAGTAAATATTTTAATCAAATGATATGCTGTATTACACTTGCTGTATATGAATCTTCGCCATATTGAATTTGATTTATCTACGACTGCTACGATCAAATGTTTCTTGAAGTAATGCAATAACTAAACGTTCACAGGTCATAAAAAAATAAAAAAAAATGCAGTTTTCAATTTTTTTGATATATTGGTAGTTTCTATAATGATTCATAAAAAAATGTCTTAGTTTATTTAATTTAATTAAGCAACTACATATTATACAGAATGTAATATGTGCTAAATGTATAAACGAAACGTTCATTCCGTTCTTGACAGACGTCATTTTATTATTTTCCTAGCGGGAAATTTGATTTCTTTTATTTTCAACTGCACCTAATAAATTAGACACAACTTAGAATTTATTTTATTAAATTGATCTTAGAACTTATCGTAATATTCTTATATAGCTTGACGAATGATAATTAGATGCTTTAATTTATTTTATTTAATATTACGTTAAGTGTTGTTACGATGTTCATGTTATGTGTACCAATTTTTTAGAACCGACGACATAATTCCGCAAACCAATGTGCAATAATCACGCTGCACTTTGTGTGTGCGGTCATTTCTAAAATACCACTTTTTTCATAAGGTCCTTTTTTTCTGAGTTGAAATTGATTGACCACAGTGGCAGTCTACTTAATATTTATAAGTTTAAGGTCAAGATTACTATGCATTCTCGTAGTAGCTAATGAACTTCTAACCTTGTGATTCATTTGACCCGTGTTACCAATTGTCCTTATAAGATCATAACGAGGTTTCCTGACAATTAATGACGTAATCTATTACTGTATAAGTAAATTACACTACACATTTTGTTAGTATTTATTATCAGATGATCATATCAAATCGGTTGTTTTATTTAAAAATATGATAATTAACAAGAAACGGAGTATTATTCTGATTTCACAGTTTTCCACTTCCCATGCCAAGATTATGGATATGTGGTGTATGTGGTTTTAGGCAATTGGCATAGTCCCATAATGATGTTTGTTTTAAACATAAATATAATAAATTTAAATATTTTGTGCCATAACAGAGTGCTCACAGGTTATATCAATCAACAAATGAATTACTTTTAACTAGTTTAAGTGTTTCAACTTATGGTTTCAACCCACTTAAAATGGACATGTGCTGATTGAATACCTCTCATATTCATGTGCTCCCTGTGGAATACGTAATATTCTTATATAGCTTGACGAATGATAATTAGATGCTTTAATTTATTTTATTAAATTGATCTTAGAACTTATCGTAATATTCTTATATAGCTTGACGAATGATAATTAGATGCTTTAATTTATTTTATTAAATTGATCTTAGAACTTATCGTAATATTCTTATATAGCTTGACGAATGATAATTAGATGCTTTAATTTATTTTATTTAAAAATATGATAATTAACAAGAAACGAATGTATTCTGTTCACAGTTTTGTATAAAATGATAAATCTTACAATTTTTTCTAAATATACTTTAGTACTTATGTCTGTTAGTAAATATTTTAATTAAATGATACGCTGTATTACACTTGCTGTATATGAATCTTCGCCATATTGAATTTGATTTATCTACGACTGCTACGATCAAATGTTTCTTAAAATAATGCAATAACAAAACGTTCACAGGACATAAAAAAATAAAAGAAAAAGTAAATAAAAATGCAGTTTTCAAATTTTTTTAATATATTAGTAGTTTCTATAATGATTCATCAAAAAATGTCTCAGTTTATTTAATTTAATTAAGCAACTACATATTATACAGAATGTAATATGTGCTAAATGTATAAACGAAACGTTCATTCCGTTCTTGACAGACGTCATTTTATTATTTTCCTAGCGGGAAATTTGATTTCTTTCATTTTCAACTGTACCGAATAAATTAGACACAATTTAGAATTTATTTTATTAAATTGAACTTAGAACTCGAGAAGAATCGTTATATTCGTATATAACTTGACAAATGATAATTGGATGATTTAATTTATTTTATTAAATTGATCTTAGAACTTATCGTAATATTCTTATATAGCTTGACGAATGATAATTAGATGCTTTAATTTATTTTATTAAATTGATCTTAGAACTTGAGAAGAATCGTTATATTCGTATATAACTTGACAAATGATAATTGGATGATTTAATTTATTTTATTTAATATTACGTTAAGTGTCGATGTTCATGTTATGTGTACCAATTTTTTAGAACCGACGACATAATTCCGCAAACCAATGTGCAATAATCACGCTGCACTTTGTGTGTGCGGTCATTTCTAAAATACCACTTTTTTCATATGGTCCTTTTTTTTTGAGTTGAAATTGATTGACCACAGTGGCAGTCTACTTAATATTTATAAGTTTAAGGTCAAGATTACTATGCATTAAATATGTTTCGAAAAATATTTATGTAAGTTGAAATCTATAATTTTATACCGTATATAAAATGTGTATGCATATAATGTTATAAACATTATATATCGTGTTTTTCGTTCACTAAGATTAAAACAATAATATCTAAAATCTTGGAGGAAAGTGAATGACTCAATTTCCTGCCGAAAACAAGCGAGCTCAACGGCATTCTTAATTTGTCATAAAATATCGAGTATACAAGTTTCCCTTCCATTTTAGTCATCAGAAGTAATACCGTATCTGCATCTTAATTATCCAAGCAGATTCAGCTACACAACTCGTTTTGTACTTTTTTGATTCTTATTGGGTACTCGGTTTTCCCACGACACAGCTCAATATGGCTAGGACAGTACAGAGTCCACGTCTCTAGCAAATCGTAACTTAAGGTCATAATTTAGGTGAAACATGCCAATGGCTGAAACGTGAGTGTAAAAAAATTAAGCATTATTTGTTTACGTATTTATATGTTTAGTTTTTTATATCTTTAATATGTTTAATACGTTTTGCTCAGACTACTAATATTATTATTATATAACAAGTTACATTAATGTCTCTGTATTAACAAAGCTTTCTCAGCGAAAAGTTCCTGAAGAAAATAATATTTATTTAATTTAATTAAGCAACTACATATTATACAGAATGTAATATGTGCTAAATGTATAAACGAAACGTTCATTCCGTTCTTGACAGACGTCATTTTATTATTTTCCTAGCGGGAAATTTGATTTCTTTATTTTCAACTGCACCTAATAAATTAGACACAACTTAGAATTTATTTTATTAAATTGATCTTAGAACTTATCGTAATATTCTTATATAGCTTGACGAATGATAATTAGATGCTTTAATTTATTTTATTAAATTGATCTTAGAACTTATCGTAATATTCTTATATAGCTTGACGAATGATAATTAGATGCTTTAATTTATTTTATTAAATTGATCTTAGAACTTATCGTAATATTCTTATATAGCTTGACGAATGATAATTAGATGCTTTAATTTATTTTATTAAATTGATCTTAGAACTTATCGTAATATTCTTATATAGCTTGACGAATGATAATTAGATGCTTTAATTTATTTTATTAAATTGATCTTAGAACTTATCGTAATATTCTTATATAGCTTGACGAATGATAATTAGATGCTTTAATTTATTTTATTAAATTGATCTTAGAACTTATCGTAATATTCTTATATAGCTTGACGAATGATAATTAGATGCTTTAATTTATTTTATTTAAAAATATGATAATTAACAAGAAACGAATGTATTCTGTTCACAGTTTTGTATACAAGGATAAATCTTACAATTTTTCTAAATATACTTTAGTACTTATGTCTGTTAGTAAATATTTTAATCAAATGATATGCTGTATTACACTTGCTGTATATGAATCTTCGCCATATTGAATTTGATTTATCTACGACTGCTACGATCAAATGTTTCTTGAAGTAATGCAATAACTAAACGTTCACAGGTCATAAAAAATAAAAGAAAAAGTAAATAAAAATGCAGTTTTCAAATTTTTTTAATATATTAGTAGTTTCTATAATGATTCATCAAAAAATGTCTCAGTTTATTTAATTTAATTAAGCAACTACATATTATACAGAATGTAATATGTGCTAA
Organism: Teinopalpus imperialis; assembly: GCA_029286865.1. NCBI lineage: Eukaryota > Metazoa > Arthropoda > Insecta > Lepidoptera > Papilionidae > Teinopalpus > Teinopalpus imperialis. Next base: position 5,060,867 of record JAGSMU010000022.1, on the reverse strand, counting down.
ATGTATAAACGAAACGTTCATTCCGTTCTTGACAGACGTCATTTTATTATTTTCCTAGCGGGAAATTTGATTTCTTTCATTTTCAACTGTACCGAATAAATTAGACACAATTTAGAATTTATTTTATTAAATTGAACTTAGAACTTATCGTAATATTCTTATATAGCTTGACGAATGATAATTAGATGCTTTAATTTATTTTATTAAATTGATCTTAGAACTTATCGTAATATTCTTATATAGCTTGACGAATGATAATTAGATGCTTTAATTTATTTTATTAAATTGATCTTAGAACTTATCGTAATATTCTTATATAGCTTGACGAATGATAATTAGATGCTTTAATTTATTTTATTAAATTGATCTTAGAACTTATCGTAATATTCTTATATAGCTTGACGAATGATAATTAGATGCTTTAATTTATTTTATTAAATTGATCTTAGAACTTATCGTAATATTCTTATATAGCTTGACGAATGATAATTAGATGCTTTAATTTATTTTATTAAATTGATCTTAGAACTTATCGTAATATTCTTATATAGCTTGACGAATGATAATTAGATGCTTTAATTTATTTTATTAAATTGATCTTAGAACTTATCGTAATATTCTTATATAGCTTGACGAATGATAATTAGATGCTTTAATTTATTTTATTAAATTGATCTTAGAACTTATCGTAATATTCTTATATAGCTTGACGAATGATAATTAGATGCTTTAATTTATTTTATTAAATTGATCTTAGAACTTATCGTAATATTCTTATATAGCTTGACGAATGATAATTAGATGCTTTAATTTATTTTATTAAATTGATCTTAGAACTTATCGTAATATTCTTATATAGCTTGACGAATGATAATTAGATGCTTTAATTTATTTTATTAAATTGATCTTAGAACTTATCGTAATATTCTTATATAGCTTGACGAATGATAATTAGATGCTTTAATTTATTTTATTAAATTGATCTTAGAACTTATCGTAATATTCTTATATAGCTTGACGAATGATAATTAGATGCTTTAATTTATTTTATTAAATTGATCTTAGAACTTATCGTAATATTCTTATATAGCTTGACGAATGATAATTAGATGCTTTAATTTATTTTATTAAATTGATCTTAGAACTTATCGTAATATTCTTATATAGCTTGACGAATGATAATTAGATGCTTTAATTTATTTTATTAAATTGATCTTAGAACTTATCGTAATATTCTTATATAGCTTGACGAATGATAATTAGATGCTTTAATTTATTTTATTAAATTGATCTTAGAACTTATCGTAATATTCTTATATAGCTTGACGAATGATAATTAGATGCTTTAATTTATTTTATTAAATTGATCTTAGAACTTATCGTAATATTCTTATATAGCTTGACGAATGATAATTAGATGCTTTAATTTATTTTATTAAATTGATCTTAGAACTTATCGTAATATTCTTATATAGCTTGACGAATGATAATTAGATGCTTTAATTTATTTTATTAAATTGATCTTAGAACTTATCGTAATATTCTTATATAGCTTGACGAATGATAATTAGATGCTTTAATTTATTTTATTAAATTGATCTTAGAACTTATCGTAATATTCTTATATAGCTTGACGAATGATAATTAGATGCTTTAATTTATTTTATTAAATTGATCTTAGAACTTATCGTAATATTCTTATATAGCTTGACGAATGATAATTAGATGCTTTAATTTATTTTATTAAATTGATCTTAGAACTTATCGTAATATTCTTATATAGCTTGACGAATGATAATTAGATGCTTTAATTTATTTTATTTAATATTACGTTAAGTGTTGTTACGATGTTCATGTTATGTGTACCAATTTTTTAGAACCGACGACATAATTCCGCAAACCAATGTGCAATAATCACGCTGCACTTTGTGTGTGCGGTCATTTCTAAAATACCACTTTTTTCATAAGGTCCTTTTTTTCTGAGTTGAAATTGATTGACCACAGTGGCTGTTTACTTAGTATTTATAAGCTTAAGGTCAAGATTACTATGCATTAAATATGTTTCGAAAAATATTTATGTAAGTTGAAATCTATAATTTTATACCGTATATAAAATGTGTATGCATATAATGTTATAAACATTATATATCGTGTTTTTCGTTCACTAAGATTAAAACAATAATATCTAAAATCTTGGAGGAAAGTGAATGACTCAATTTCCTGCCGAAAACAAGCGAGCTCAACGGCATTCTTAATTTGTCATAAAATATCGAGTATACAAGTTTCCCTTCCATTTTAGTCATCAGAAGTAATACCGTATCTGCATCTTAATTATCCAAGCAGATTCAGCTACACAACTCGTTTTGTACCTTTTTGATTCTTATTGGGTACTCGGTTTTCCCACGACACAGCTCAATATGGCTAGGACAGTAGACAGTAGAGTCCACGTCTCTAGCAAATCGTAACTTAAGGTCATAATTTAGGTGAAACATGCCAATGGCTGAAACGTGAGTGTAAAAAAATTAAGCATTATTTGTTTACGTATTTATATGTTTAGTTTTTTATATCTTTAATATGTTTAATACTTTTTGCTCAGACTACTAATATTATTATTATATAACAAATAACATTATTGTCTCTGTATTAACAAAGCTTTCTCAGCGAAAAGTTCCTGAAGAAAATAATATTTATTTAATTACTGTAACAAGGGAACATCATATCACACAACATATTCTTTACCATTACCACTACAATAACGAGTTTTATTTTTATTATTAAAATTACTATTTATTATCTTCCATGCCATATACAAGTTAGTGTTAGTTATTAGTCATAAACTTTTTAAACTAGCTGACCCGACTGACGTTGTACTGTCAAAGTTTCAATAAATTTGTTTGTGATCGTTTTATAAATTTGTAAAAGTTATCCATCGTTCGAATGGCCTAAGTTCCATAGCAATAGAAAAAAAAAATCATAGAATAACTTTCAGTTTTAGCAATTTTCCGGGCAACTTTTCCAATTTACCTTTTGATGAAAACGTAATTCGGAATATTATGAAATTTGGAAAAAAATAATAATAATGAAATCGTTCTCAAGTGATGCGCTTACCAACAAACAGGATTTATATATATTTTTTTTATTACATTGATAGTAAGAATCGGGCATACTATTCACCTGATGGTAAGTGATTCCATTCATCCTTGACAAGGAATCATAATGCAGAGGCTACCCTTGAGGAATCGCCTCGTCACCAGTAATAAAGGTCTCTGGATCCCTACACTAACCAGACGAAATACAGCAGATATGCTGTTATTTGACTCTGGTATTCTGTGTGGGCGTGGTGTTTCCCCGTTCGAGGCGACACATTCATTCTGCAGCTAGAAACAAACTGCAGTGTAGGTTTTAATATACCACAGTTGGTTTTAATATTTATTTTAGTATTATATTAAAAAATATTTATTTGTGTACTCCGTAATCAGTTTGTAATAATAGAAAAATATCCATATTTAGGTTAATCAATGAAACAATCGTTCAAACAGTTATTTGCCTTTAATCTGCTTTTCTTCATAATCCAGCAGCCATAAACTTTCATTCGGTACCGTTACAGGAAGAAAAAATTAATACACTATTACATAATGTTACAGTTTGGTTTGAATATGTGTTACAGATGAAGTTATGTGTAGTAGACCAATATAATTGTATTTTTAAACTATTTTTTATTATAGATACATGCGGATCATGAAAACCAGGGTGCAACGCGATTTTGTCGTGTTAATGTTAAAAATAGCTTTATTCGTAACGGGACTAGCAGTTTTTATCGTTAAAATTATTATTTGTACTTAGCATTCTATGCTTCGTTCTATTACACTAATGTTTGTGGGGAATCAGGGTTTTAATAAATTATTTACTGGTTGCACAAAGTGCAATAGGTCTTTTTATATATGTCATTAAGTTTACTTTTCCTTAAAGCGTATCCTCAGTAGTTATTTAATATAGAGAGTGTGTGAGTAAACTCAAGACATATTCAGTTTCAAAAATCAAACAACAGGAAATTGTTATTAAAAACCTGATTCCATAAATATAAGTACATGTTACGAACAATATCGCATCGCACTATTTTCAATTGACTGTTTACCTTACTGTTTCTTGTGGTTGTAGTGATGTGTTGAAGTCGATAAAAAATTCCGTTTCATGAATTAATTTCGATTAAGGCCAAACATTCCTCGTTTTTTTTATTCATTAAATACACATTTTTTTGCACTTGTAATAATTTTTGAAAATATAAATTTCGATAATATTTTTTCTCCTTTGTTTCCTAAATATTAATCCAAATAGTTTTTTTTAATATCCTTAATATTGTATTTACAAGTTTTCAACAGCCGAAAAATATGTTCAATTTTTTTATAATATTATTTTTTAACGACTCTTGTTACAGTAGTAGGTAACAGTACAAATATTAATGATCACAAGTTGGTTTTCATTGGTCATTAACATACGTTAATTTACAGCCTTATAACTATCGCAATACACTTAACAGCAGGTCCTACGTAAACTTTACAACTTAAATATTTATACATAGTGTAATGAAATGTAACTTAGAGAATAAATTTTCATGAGTACAAATCTGAGATAAGATTCTTGCTCTTGGTTTCTATTGTATTTGTTTTGAAGATATACTCGTATATATATTTGAAACAATTCTATTTGAATAATTAAAATTAAATATATAAAAATGCTCTACATTTAGCGTGCACACTTTTTGGGTATTTTAAACATAATATATAATTTAATTTTTTCGAAAAATCTACAAGTATATAATATTTCAAAATCTACTTTCCAAATGCGAGGTAATTTTAATAGTTTTTTTTTAATTTGTACCTTACCGAAAAATGTGCACACGGAATGTTCGGAGTCGTATAACGTGTATTGACCTCCTGTTACATGTATTTTATATTAGAAAACTAATGCGTTTAATCATATTTAAACAATTCGCAAATTTATAAATTAAAACAAGTTGTGTAAAAATCATTCTTATATGTATATCGCAACAAAACCCAACTTGAATATTTGCGTAAATATCTTAAAAAGCTAGAACTTAACTAATTATACGTACATAAAACTAATAATACGTTTTAATCAACTAAAATTACGTAAACAATATTTACAATTTACGACACTGTATAAGTAATTAATCTATACATATCGTTTTACGTCTATCTATTAACAGAAACTAACATTTTGAAAAAACTCTCAGTAGGCTACTAAGACGACACATTTCAACTACTGTCATAATATCCGTAGCATCCCTATAACTAGATAGTGCAACATTCACTAAGAAGAACGAAAAAAACTCAAGAATATTTAAATAAATTAAAATCTATTAGCTATTTCACTTTATCGCCGAGATTTCAGTTTATTGTACTTATTTACAAAATGCAATTATATTACAAATAATATATAAAATAATGGAACTCGAGTGCACAATTTTGAGGAATTTAGACCTTATGCTTTATATAATAAGAATTCGAGGCTAATGCCATAAATGAGATATTAACTTGACCCTAAACATTGACGTTGCTGTAATATTGAGAAAGTTTAAATCAATTTTGGTTACATTTAAAGAGTATTACAATGTGACAGTCGTTCTTTGTCTTTTGTACTAAACACCTAATTTTATACTACTCATACCATTCATATCATTGTAAAAGTATCTACGAGACGAATATATCAGTCGAAAATTGTATTTTACAATTATATTTTATTCAAAAAAGAAACTTACTTTAATACTTGGCTGGAATCGCATCAGATTCGTGTTAAGGCCAAATATTTATTTTTTAATCGATACATCGAGAGAGAACATCATGTAAATATCATTGCAAACTAAAACGTGTCACGTTAAAACTCTACGTGCTGCTTGAAGCAAAACTAACGTCATTGTCAAATTGCCCATCACTATTTTACGTCTGGCTTATTTATTTTATAATCATGTCATGGAGTTACTTTTACTAGTTTTGTAGATAGAAAAGTTTTAGACCATTCCTTTAGACATCATGCGAACGGTGTTTTTGAGGGCTTGGCGCTTGTTGCAAAACCATATTCTGATGACTTCGCGTTCATAACCTAATTGGTGGGCAAGGCCGGTGATTTCTGTCCCTGTAAATAAAGAAAATATATTTTTTATTCTGTTGTGGGCTATACAATTGAATGATGATGATAATTATGACGACGTTTTCATGGTGAGTAGATCAATTTAGTTCAAGATGTCTAACAAAGAGATATCTTAACTCATTTATAGCTTTTAAAGAATGCTAACTGCGTTATTGTGGCAGCAATGTGATTCAAACGCCAAAAATATTAATTACTGTAATATTTGCTCATAAAGCATATTGGGCGGGTGAACTTATAATATTTTAAAGAAGCCAAGACTAACGAACGAGCACACACCTGATGGTTAATAATGGTTGCCACCCATAAAACTTCAATAGATCGATAATAATGGTCATATAGATCCAGAAACAAAATAAAAATTGATAAGATCATCACAGTCATCCCTGGACTGACAGCCTGAACCATTTTACCCATTAATCAAGTCATCACTAACCGATATATGTATATTTAGCGCGAGGTTTGACTTCGATATACACAAGTGAGCAAAAAAATCAACACAAGCTGGTTTAACGGTGGTAGAGCTACACTGCAGTTTGTTTCTAACTGCAGAATGAATGGGTTAGCTCGACCTGGTTGGCTTACAGAATACCAGCGTAAAATAGCAGCATAATGCTGCTATGTTTCGTCTATCCCGAGACCTTTATTACGGGTGACGAGGCATTCCATATCAGTCCTCAAGGCTAACAACGCAATTGCATTATGATTCCTTGTCAAGGATGAATGGGTAGATGTCATGGGCCACATTAATCACACACTGAACTGTGGCTCGTTTGTTACTCTCAATGTAATAAAAAAATAAGTAAAAAAAAAATGTAATTGCATAGCATAGAGCACGAGGTTGAACGTCTTTAAAAAAAATAGCTAAGACCTAAATTATAATTTTTTTTTTGAATTATTAAAGCTGTATGTTTTTTCTAATACAATAAAAATTGATTTGTTTTTATTATTTAATTTATGATTGTTTTGTCTTTTTGTTTGTATTTTCGTTAGAGTTAATGTTTCCTTATTTTTAAGTTTAAGATGAATTTTGTATAAATATATTTATTAATAAAATATATTTTTTTATAATAAAAGAATTTATTAATATGAATGTCATCTCATTTTAAAGTGAAAACCTTCACCTTTAGCCAAAAAAATTATCTGAACTACAATTTTTTTACGAGAACGTTTTGACTGTAAGCGTACAGCGTGAGTCGATTTTTTTTGCTCACCAGTATAATTGAATGATTTTCGCCATTGACTCACCGTCAAAATCTTGTTAAGAGTTCGTTCAGAACAAGTTAGTATATTTCTTCACAGAGTGTCCTTATTTCAATTTCATAGCTTCTTGTAATATATGTTTTTGGGTATTAAAATTATCAGACATAATTTTTTGTGATGTATTATGTATTATATATAAATACCTGATGGATGCGTGTTCCTTTCGAAGTGTGCATTCAGAAGTTCTAAAGCTTGCGGAGTAAAGGACGTTCGTCGTTTGCGCTTTTTGCTCGGCTCCATACCGATGAAGTCAGTCAGATGATTTTGTCCAGTAGCGTACCTGCGAATTTAAAATAAGAGTAATTATTTACCGTTTCATTTTAAAGTTTTATTAATAGTTGCTTAAATTTATCTAGAAAGTGGACTATAATAATAATATAAAGGAAAATAACTATAACTTGCTATTCATAAAAAGTAATATCTACTAAACATGCACATGCACATTGTTATAGTATAGTTATAAAGCCATTGAATTTATTTAATTTAATTTTTTTTTTAATTTTATTTTATTTTTTTCATCAAAATCAGGTGGAATCTAATATCTGTGATGTATATTTATTATAAGTGAGTATGTATTTATAAGTTCTCTAAGTACACACAGTCACCTGGCGTAGTGGTTAGTGTACCTGGCTGGCGCATCGCTGATACTGGATGCTCTTCCTCGTTGAGGAACAATACTTGTATATTATTTATTTAAAAAAAAATCGCTCTGCAGCCATCCTGTCAGGGAAAACGGTACAAAAAGGCTACGACAGCCCTGGCACGCTAACCGTGAATTTCTGTAATATCAGGGGATTTTATTCCAACCTTAACACCGTCCACTACCATCTTGAGACGGCGAGGCTGGCTTGCTTTTTCTCACCGAGATGCAGATATCTTATCCGGTTGACACCTTATACCTCTTCTACCCGGGGTGAAAATTGGAACAATCGTTTGTGCCGCGGGCCGGAGGGTGTGATGATATCTGTTCTCGACGCCACTTCAAGGCAGTCTTGGGTACGGACCCGTCGATCCTGTGACTACGCGTAGACAGCGACTATTATACCGTCGCGTCTATGCGTACCTTTATACCCATATCGGTAATACCAACACTGACCGACTCATTGACCACGTCCAGATGGCTACAGACTCCGTGCAAGAACAGATCCCACCCCGCAGAGATCGTGATACTCTGTGATTTTTTCTCTAATGACCCGTGTAAGAAAAATGTGGACAAAAAACGGCACTTTTCACCCAGCAACGATGAAGTAATTCCGAAGTTCAGACCAGAAGATACCAACAATAATATTATCGGGTGGCTTCACAAATTAGACCAGCTAGGCGACATCTACGGATGGGATCAAACTGACCGAACGTTTATTATGCAATCACGGCTGCGAGGCTCTGCCCGAGAATGGTACGACGACCTTGAAAATTATAACCTCACTTGAGGCGAATGGAAGGAAATGCTGATGGTTGCATTTGCGCGATCGACCGACTACGTGGACAAGTTGGAACGCATGTTGGCTAGAAAGGAAGAAGATAAAGAAACTATGACGAAATATTATCACGAAAAACTATTCTTACTGAAGAAATGGAGTATCATCGGCGAGGATGCAATTTCGTGTATTATACGGGGGTTGCCTAACGAATTGAGAGCTTATGCTAAAGCGTATAGTTGCTCTCCTGAACAACTATACTACGGCTACTTGTCGTCGCTAGAAAATTTTCAACGAGTAGATTCAAATACATAGCGTCAATCGACATCGAGACGAGGTACCACCAATAATACACCTGTTTCGGCGTCGACTCATCGGCTCCAGCCGAAGATATGCTACGTGTGTCGTCGGGCGGGTCAAGTCTGTGTAGGAAACTGTAAGGAAAACTGTGTGATGAAATCCTTAGTTGGGTGATAATGTCTTTAGACAGCTGTTTGATCAAGTCTTTAGTTTGGAGAGACGGCAATGTGATCAAGTCTTTAGTTTGGAGAGACGGCAATGTGATGAAGTCTTTAGTTTGGAGAGACGGCAATGTGATCAAGTCTTTTTTGGAGAGACGGCTATGTGATCAAGTCTTTAGTTTGGAGAGACGGCAATGTGATCAAGTCTTTAGTTTGGAGAGACGGCAATGTGATCAAGTCTTTAGTTTGAAGAGATGGCTATGTGATCAAGTCTTTAGTTTGAAGAGACGGCAATGTGATCAAGTCTTTTATGGAGATACGACTGTATGATCAAGTCTATTTGTAATAACCATTGTGAGATTGAGCTTTACATTCATCCAAATTTAGTAGAGTCCACATTTTAAAACCATAAGTTACTGCTGTGCAATTGTTTTCAGGACTACGGGCTGGGCGGTGGAGAATAGAATACGGGCCACGAGACGCGGCCGATACAGGATGGCCGAATGTTAACTAGCAACATATAGGCGCCCCAGCGGTTGTGACGTACAAAAAATACTCCCAATGATATTTTACTGATTAACCAATACCTTATTATATCTAAAATTTATGATTAGTAATTTAGTTAATCATTATATTAATTTGGCGTTGTCAACAATAATTTCACTTTATTAGTTTGTAATCTGACTTGTTGTTTAATTTTATATAAAGCAGGTGAGGACGCGCCATTGTGGCGGTAGTTTTCGTACAAGTAATTCCTTGCACAACGTTACGCTGTCTAAGTAAAAAGTCATTCCACAAGACCTACAAGTGTTAACAATCGCGTACAACCGATCATGCATCTTGTGAGATCTGTTCACGACTTTGCTTTGGCATATGATACACAACTGATCACTTCGCCTACTCTGGTTTCAGACATGGAAGATCATACACCTTCCCTATTGGACCTTCTACTGACGGGAGGTCAGTCGAAGGTCCAACAGGATCAACTATCTAGTCTCCGTCGATGCCCCTCTAGGCTCATCAGACCACTGTTTTATCCCGTGCCTGTTGCGATTTGCAGGTTTACGCACAGGTCAGTGGATTGGGACGTGATGCGATCTTTTTTCGCATCCTACCCATAGGGCCGTATTTGCTTCTCACTGGATAATCCCAACGCTGTTGCCGATTCCGTCTCTGATGTGGTACTTCAGGGGATGGAACTCTTCATTTCATTCTCAATGGAGTTCAATGGAGTCCATCGCGGCAGATCCCAGCCTAGGTTTTGACGTTCCTGTTAAATAGCATCACGCTATAAGCGGGAGATTTCCGGGCCTGGGCAGATGTGTCGGCGTCACGGGATGCAAAATCTCTCTTGTTTAACTCTGGCTTCAGGCACCCAAACGAGTTATTGCAGTTGATTGATCGAATCGTTGATGACCAGGTACTTCCCATTCCCTTTCGTTGTCATATGTATTTTAATACCCTTTTGGCTTCCGGGCGGGATTTCTTTTAGCATTATATTAAATATATAAAATAATTTTGCAATTTCATAGTTTGACGGAAATTACAATGAAAACTTTGAATTAATTTATCTTTTGATTGTGTAAATTAACGAAAAAAATAAAGAAATTAAATCACTAATTTAATTACTATTTAAATTAATAAACTCGAAGTAACAAGCTGTTAAGGGCAGTTTTATTGAATCTGAATTAGTTTGTAGTTATCACGTGATTCGTGATCAAAGAAGAATATAATCATTCGTCAATTCTGAAATAATCTAAATTCATTCTATGTCTATTATCCTTTTGTTAAGCTTTATCAAGTGGCTTTACAAGTTTAATTAAATAAAATAGAAATTAAATAGGCATAGAAAAATTTTAATTTGTTCGACGAATTTTAATAAGTTTATATTTTTAATCAAAGTAACGAAAAGCTATAAAGTAAAAACCAGTTACACAAACTTTTCAAAAGCGCTTATATGAGTTCCTTTACAAACATAAATAAAGTTGTGAAACCATATTGCTCCAAAGGATCCTTTATGCGATCATTGTGTTGTAAGGTACTGAGTCGCTAGCGCAACAAAAATTCGATGAACGGAAATTTCCTATTTCATATAAAATATTTTATATGATATCTTAATTTATGTTTACAACATATTGTCATAAACTTTTTATACTTAAGTTTATGTCATATTTGAATAATTATAATATACTACTTCAAATAATATTTGTTTTTTTTTTTATCTTTGTTTATTTGCTTAGTTTTATATAGAAGACAGTTTAAGGAGCACGATGGTATTCTTATATATAAATTAATATTTTGTTTAGCTGAATAGTAAAAAAACAAAACAAGTACACAGGAGTCCAAATTGTTCTGTGTGGACACTTCTAATTTACAATTATTTGTTTTAGAAGATATCGGATGATCACAATGTGTACAAATAATATAAATAAAATTATTGATTACGATATGTCCGTCATAGCTCAACGAATTAGCAAGCTGGAGTGGCAGTGGGCAGATCGTTTAAGCCGCAGATGCGATGGCCGCTGAGGTAGACAGATTATTGAGCGGTGACCGCGAATTGTCAAACGTAATGTAGGGCGGCGTCCTGTAACTAGGTGAGGCGATGATATTCGTAGGGCAGCGAGCAGAAGAACTAGAGAAGAAGAGCTGAAGACCGAGCTCATGGAGGTGGCGTGTCATGGAAGAGGCCTATGTCCAGCATTGGACTAATACAGGCTGATGATGTGATGTTCTGTGCCACTCCCCATGGCTCCCATTCATCCTAGATAAGGAATCATAATTCACATGCTCTGTCACGATCTAAGGCAAAGATGTTAAGCTTCGTCACCAGTAACAAGGTCTAAGGTTTTATTCTTTCACCAGAAGAAACCCAGTACGTATATATATATATATATATATATATATATATATAAATATATATATATATATATATATATATTTAAATATATATATACATAAATGATCTGTGTAAGTTTTTCCGTGTATTATTGCATTTTTTGTTCTTTTTTCATTCGTAAACCTCTCCCCGCATTTGCCAAATAAATGATTAGCCAACCCCAAGGCTACCTGAAGAGATCACTCTAAAACAATAATACCGCCTTTTTATATCGTATGGGGTTGTAGAATATTATTTGATTATATTTCATTTACATAGTACTTCAAGGGGCCACGGTTAATTAATCTCCTATAATTATGTAATATTTCCTTCCAAACATAATTAATAAAGTCTGTAAGGTATAAGTACTTTTTTTATATTACATTGAGAGTTGCAAACGAGCACACAGTTCAACTGATGTTAAGTGATTCCTGCGGCCCATGACATCTACATACATCCTTGACAAGGAATCATAATGCAGATGTGTTGTCACCCTTGAGGACCGAGATGGAATGCCACGTCACCAGTAATAAAGGTCTCCGGATCCCTTCACTCACCAGACGAAACGCAGCAGCGTATTCGGTCCGCCGGTATTCTGTGAGAGCGAGGTGCTACCACGGTCAAGCTGACCTATTCATTCTGCAGTTAGAAACAAACTGCAGTGTAGGTCTACCACTGTTAAAAAACGTTCACCAATAATTCTATATTTCTCAATCATCCTCAAAAAAGAGAGCATTTGTGCGCTCTTATTATTCACTGATGCTGTACGCTGTCTACGTAACCTATTTATATTATATATTTATATTATATATTTATATATAAAGCGTATGTTTAAATTCCTATGTCAGTAATAACAATAATACTGTTTATTGTTATGACTATTACAAGAACATTTGACGTTTCTGTTTTTAATTTCTTACGACGATTTTTATAAAGAATAGTATTCTTATAATTATTTTAAAAACTGTCACCGAGTCATCTGAACATTGAAAACAAAGTTTAAAAAGTTCGATTTTAAAGACGAATCATTAAAATTTAAAGTACTGAGCGTATTCATCTATTTGTTTCTTATAGTTTTTTTGTTATTACATTGACAGTAACAAACGAGATATAATTCACCTTATGGTAAGTGTTTCCTGAGACCTGAGACCTGAGACCTGAGAGATGCGTTGTCACCCTTGAGGACTGAGATAGAATGCCTAGTCAATAAAGGATCCCTACTAGACGGAACACAGCAGCATTATGCTAATATTTTACGCTGGTACTCTGTGAGGTTGGTCGTGGTCCTACCCCGGTCGAGCTGATTCATTCATTCTGCAGCTAGAAATAAACTGCAGTATAGCTCTACCACTGTACACAGATATGATAACTACTAGACAGAATTTGACGACCACTCGTTTTGGTACAAATGTTAAAACATCTATGTTTGACACACGAATGAGCAAATCAATTGATGGTAATCCATTACGTCAATGATATATTATTATGCAGATACGTGATAGTAAATCATGTAAAGACATATAATAAATAAAAAGTCTTTACTAAATCTTGATTGATTCAACATATATCAAAAAATTAGTAAGATCGGGTAGGTCTCCGGTTTCTTTCAATCTTTTTTTTATAATATTAGGGGATGCACATACGAGCGCACAGTTCACCTGATGTCAAGTTAAGACTTATTAGCACCTATATCCATTTTCAGCAAAATTTAATATGCATATGCGTAGTCCGTACCCCTGAATCATGCGATGGAATACCACGTTACCGGTAATCAGGTTTCCGGACCCCTTCGCATTCACCATACGAAACAACAACGTTATTTCACGGTGGTATTCTGTGAGGGCGTGTACCTATTCTAGTCAGGTTTAGCAGATCCATTCTATAATTAGAATGATACGACCATCACCGTATAATCATTAACCTTAGCTTAAGTTGAAATAATAACATAACATGAAGGTATAAAATAGGTCTCACATTGAAAACCAAGACAATTATAATGTGAAATAATGAACCTTGTTCGTGGTTTCATAAATTCAAGTTCATTTAAATGCTCTTACATAAATGAATCTTTATTTTATGGATGGGTGGTGGCTATTCTCATGTCGGCATACATATTGCCTACATCAAGAAGGGCAGCCGTGTGGCGTAGTGATGAATAACTTGCACTAATTATTGGTTTTAAGGGTCTCTGTATATGTCTGTATGTATTTTATGTATGTCTCTGTTACTGCATTTGAACTTTTCTCCGATCTTTGACTAGATTGTCACTGTATCTTTTCTAGAATGTTTACAGCACTATTATATATTCAGCTTAGCTTATGTCATCTAGTATTAAGAATAATAGGAATAGAAAATAAACGAAACAACCTAATGATTAAAAAAGATTATGTAGTCTTTTATACCATTGTATAATAACATACTATAGTCTATAGTATAGAGGCTTTGGGTGATAAATCATATTTATCTGTCTGTCTCGCTCGCACTAACGGGTCTTATGGAGAGGTGTAGTGATATGCGTAAGAATTGTAGAGGTGCATATCGATAACGGATAGGGACGATCTATATGCTAAGTTATGTTAAGTATTAATAGAAATAATTTTTCGCTATCTGAAAATAAAAGTTTTTAATTTGTAGAGAAAATGTTTGTTTAGACCTAATCATAGAGATACTGTATAGATCGTAATGTGACCCTGAAAAGGGCCATTTTTATCTTTATAGTGATGACGCATCGACCGCGTGCGCAGGTAGCTAAGTATCGATAACGGGATGCATTGCGTGCACGCACATTCTTACTGTCAGTGACATCTATTGCCCGACGACTCAGTTTAAGATGCGTCAATTATAGTCGGACTAAGACATTTTGTGTTGCCACTATAGTGATTAGAATAATAAATAACAGTGGTGGTTTAATCTAGTAGGCAACTTTAACTTGTTCATTTATATACTTAAACGAGACCTTAATTCACTTAAAGTGAAATACATAACTGATCTAAAAATACTTCATTTCTATAAAAGGCACCCTAGAACGAGCTGTCTTCGAGATCATATGTACGAGTATTAAACACATTTTATTATTTTGAACTCAAAACAAAAAAGTTGTTTAACCCGAAAAGTATCTTTTATTTTACATCTTTGCTTTGTTTTTAATACCGGTTTGGAAATATGATGTATTGAATCTTAAATAGAAATTACTAGTTAAATTACTGATGTACATATGTCGAGCATTTTGTAGTTACTCTTAATATTGTCTTGTCTTGCAGTTACTGTGGATCGTCTCATCTCAGCCTTCTGGTATACTGCTGTGAACTTATTATGTGGCCAGAGCCATAGACAATTAAAATAATGTTTTTTTTCATTGTTATTTCGAAGATCACGATAGGTAAATGACGCTTAACCCTTGTGCATTAAAATTGCACTTACAAAAAATTTACTAAAATAAAACGCAGACAAGAAAAAACGATATCACAAGTTTTTGTCAAGTCCTCGAATTAAAGCAAATTAAAAAAAACTGATTTGCTATTTATCTCGTTCATAAAGATGAGAGTAGGTAGCAGCTATTGGTATTAATTCAAGGACTATCGTTACCAGAGACGCTCGTTAAAAATTACCACCAAGAGGGACAGGGCAATGCAAATTCAGTGCACCATTTGCAATGTTAAAGCCCGTTCCGTTGCATTCAGATAATGCATTTTAATGACGCGAAATGTTAAATCGATAGATTATGGCGAACCTCACAATATTAAGGGACCGTCAGAGATTTAAACGACACCTGGGACATTTCAAATGATGATTTAATGCAGTCTCGGCTTAACGGGACGTGATCCTTGTTTTTCAATTGTTTCAGTTGAAGATATATTTACTTAAGTGCGTTGTAAGTAAGATTTAGGTTGGTAACAAAATGCGTGGGTTATGAAGTTTGAAATCAAAGAAAAAATCACTTATGTTATCACGTCAAAGAATTGATTGTTTTTTCTTAATAGAAGGTTATCAGGTACATTATCGCTATCTCACCGATAACCACTGTAAGTATGCTTGTGTTAGAATATGCTTTTACGACAATAGTCGAATCTAACCTTTTTTTAGCGTGGTGAAATGCCTACGCTTACCCGTCCTCGGGTAAGCGGGGGCGAGGAATTGCTATGTCGGACTGGCATCGACTAAAACCCCGCGGTGATCAACACCAGCTCCGTAAGGAACGCAACCGCAACCCCTCTCCGTTTCGCTGGGATATGCGTGCATGATGTTCACGCCCCCAGAACCCTCGAGTCAAATCTAACCTAACCTAACTAACCTATTGACGCTTTCAAACGATTATATGTTATTTTATTATATATATATCTATGTCTCACTGTTCGTTCACAGGTCATCATACCTTTGCAGAGTACGGAGTCTCCAATATTTGACTGTACTAGCTAAAATATTTGTAACTGTAACCACACCTCGTTGTTTTAGTTACATAAATCATATTCAGTTTCATTACTTACATGAACCAATGTTCAGTTACATAATTCAAAACTGTAAACGTAGAATACCATTAGATTGTCTTCAAAATAAATCTAAGAAAAGTAAATAGAATCAGAATGTGTAACAAAGTGTTATGATTTCATGAACCACACTAATTGCCATTTTAAGTCGTTCCTCTAATGAATAATTTAAAAGATACGCCAATCATAAGACGGCTGCTGCCTGGCCCGCGTTGTGACCGAGTGACTTAAGTTTACTTTAACTATTATATCCTAATACCATATAGCAACCACCACCAACTGACTAAATGCTGATCTCCCATTTCTCAATATACGGGAGATACTAACTAGAGGCTACCCATCACGAGTATAAATCCGGTAACTGACGATGGTATGATGATCGGTTGAAATAACCTCAAGTTAGTTTTTAGTAGTAGTATTTTTGAGTATAATTTTTAGGGCTAAATTAAAATCTAAAAGACTTTCTTTGATAAGTATGAATACTATTCCTCTATTTCTAATTGTTAATTTTATGTTTTTGTATCGAATATGAATGTTCCATTTACTGTTTTCTAACGTCTTTCAATCCCATGTTTTTTTTTTGTTTCGGGCTAATGAACAGCGACCCTGTTATCTCGAGGACTTTTACAGTTTACCAGTACAAGGGCTCCCAAGAGGGAGCCTCGACTTGGACCGTTACCCTGTTCCGCGAGAGCGCCTGACTCGAGTGTGCCCGAGAGGGCCGAACCTCGGCTCGGTCAGTTGCTTCTGACCAAGATTGATCTACATTAATATCTCTATTATTATTATTGCCTATCTGTACCAACAATTCGGAATGCGTGGGCGCTGGAGAAGAAGTGGCGCAAGAAACTCCAGCGACGCTTTTATCTTGATATTATGATCTATGACTGGTGAGAACCGGCCTGTGACATGGCGGTATCGCGAATAACCTTGTTCGCGACGCCCTCGCCTCAATCCCATATTTTAGTTTCTATGTATGTAGTAATAATAGGAAAACCGTTACTTATAATCAAAACTAAAAAGTTTAAATAACGTTATATATATACAATAATTGAAGCTCTTAAAGAAGTCATGCCTTACATTTAAACATATACATATAAATGTTTGAAATACTATAATTATACTATATTTTATATAGTGCAAACTAATGTAGCTCGAAGCATCACTGTGAATATGAAAAAGGAATTGCTTAGAATATACATGCATAATACCTATAGATAAACCATATAATAAAGATATATATAATCGTTAGTAATAAAGTGTAGCGTTAGAGCACGTGAAAAGATAACCTAGCCGACGCAAGCGTAGTTAGTCCAGATTTGAGAAATGTTTACATCGTTGCTATAAGCAATAAGGGCCAAATGTGACACGACACGGGACAGTACCACGCACAAGTTCACTCAAACAATGATAGTTACCTCTCTTCGGCTTCCTTCATCCAACGCTCAAGCACCGGTTTGATTTTCTGCGCACTTTTTGGTGTTATATCCAATTTCTCAAATCTGTATCGAACATAAATGTATTGTTAGAAGTCTTACTTTGCACGAAGCGAGCGAGCGAGCGACCGAAAAGTTAAAAGGGACGCGACGTACACTCTCATCCCGGTACAAATGAACGGAGCCGAAATACAGGACATTGACATGGCGTTAACGATAATAGCGATGGAGAAAAAAAAAACAATAGGCAATTTAGGCCAGCGGAGTAATCAGTTTGATTAATACCGAACGCGGTAACAATAAAATGAATTCAATTAGTGGCGAAAGGTAACGTATGCCAATGCCCTGGCTTTGAATTGCGCAAAACGAATAATAATAACAAAAAATAATATAAAAGAGTAATGAAATAATACATCATGCCAGATTAGATGGAAAGTTAGAAGTAACGTAGAGAAATACAATAACAAATCAGATTAAACTCTCACAACGATTACTCATGACGTTTGGCCAGCGTGTGGCGGTTGCTTTAAGGTAACACCTTTGTCTAAACATCAAAATGTAACATTGGTACTGATTTACGCCTCACTGTAATTACCCGTATGTAAATAAATATGTACGTGTGAAGAGAAAGAACGCCAAAAACTGCAATTACTTATAATTGTATGCGGCATACCCCCTCGCGGTATCCACGGATCGACGATCCAGATAAGATACCATTAAATAGCGTTGAAACATTTTGATTTAAAGACAACCTACGTGCGGACTGGGCCCAAGAATGTAACACAAAGCGTGTGTAATGCATGTTGCTTAGAATCTCCGAATTTATCTCCATTCCTCGCATAATAAAACAAAATATTCGGACTTTAAAAATGTTATTTGCTATATTTGATGGCTTTAGTTTAGGTTATGGCTTTAATGAAGATAACTTGGGAGACGTTTGGTGTAGGGAAATAAAACAAAACACATACATGTTTTGTTGCTGTGATGACAACTGAGCTGCTAGCATCTGCGAAGCCAGGGCACTGGGAACGGTAACAAATAATACATTAGACTTGTATCCAGTGAACATTTGGCATCCTCCAACCTGGAGGGACTGTCAAGCATCAATTAAAACTATATTAAAGAAAAAGCCGCACACTTTAGAAAATAAACGAGCTTACTTTTTAATTTTACACCTTGTCAGCAATAATTTCACATTGTAGGTAACTTATAAAAATAACTTTGCAAAATAATTCGGGTTCAACCGAAAAATATAGATGACCAATGCCTCTGGTCATTATTTATGTGGAAATAATAATAATGAAATTTTGAAGATGCAAACGTATGCGTATTATTTGTTGCCCGCCATTGTCTTGAGATGTGACGTACACTGTCTCATATAAATTTGTAATATCCCGGTGCGCGGGACGATCCATGCCTAATTCAATATTTGTCGACGGTCTCGTTAGTGCCAATGACCATGAGAGTATAGATCGTTTTACATTCGTATATCATAAGCAGGCCATTTACTAAATTATTCATTTAAAAAAAAAAGAGAACTGTTATGGTTGTGATATTAAATTATTTCCAAAAGCACACCGCCGGGGCTTTTTGATGACATAAATACTTACACGACCCATCACTTACGTGTAGGTATCAGATATCATCACATTTATATGCAAAAAATATATGTTATCGTTTTTAAATGTCACTGTATGTGATTTAATATTTCGATTAAGTTAATCTATAGTAATATAAAAATAAACACGTCCGAAGCAGCATTGAACAATAAATGACAACACGAAATCATTATTACTAAGTAATTCGTTTTATTTGAATTCGAGTTGTATCCGACATAATCAAAGGGGTATAACAACGTATAGCGTTGTAACGATACAAAATTGGAGGGAGTCAAAAGAAAAATTAATGGAAAATGAAATCACGACGCGGACAAAGACAGGGGAATTCTACTCTTTTAATTACACGAAAAAAGTAATTACGGCAAGATAATTAATTAACTGGAACAGAAGTAACGATTAATGATTTTATTATACGAAGGAGGTTGGTGGGGTGGCCCGATTGAAATTTCCTTCGACCGGTTTGACCCGCAGCCTATTTACGTTTTGATGGTAAAAAAGCCGTTCCGAATCATTTTCATTACATTTAATTAAACTCTTTTACAGCCAAATTGTACATTGTCAAGGCTTCAAATCAAAATAAAGTTTTATTGGCCATGTTAACTCCTGGAATATTTTAAAAAGAAACAGATCCCTTTTTATATGGCCGCTTTGAGGTAATTGACATTTTGTATAATTATGAAACAAAATTATTACTGTCTTTAAATGAAAGTAGCTAATATATAAACAAGTTAAAATTGTATTTTATAAAAATTAAAGTTATATTAATAAAGTTTGCTTTGTAATAATTTGTACAATTACTAATAAAAGACGTACTTTAATTATAAATTGTAACAAATTTTCAGGTGGTAATAGAGTTAATTAGTACCCAAATGAATGTAAATTTATGCGGCGATAGATAGAAATGGGTATGTTGAACAAAAAATATATATATTATAAATAATACCGAATTAGAACGCACGCGCCCGCGCCTAATAAAAAATGGCTTAAGCCGGGACAGCCGAGCAGAACGGAAGCCGTCGGAATCGTAATTAATTAAACGAATTGTAAGCAATGAAAGGAGTCATGCTGTTTTACAAATCACTTCAATTAACGATATTAAAAAGTTGGTGTAATAACTGTTCTTACACTGCGTGACGACGCTACTATATAAAAAAGGTTTTTTGCTGGCCCCAAGGGAACGCCTGCGAATTACTTTGACAAGCGAGCTCTATTTGCCCTCGCTTTATTACTATGATGTGTTGATTAAATTGTTAACGTGTTGACTTTACATTGTTTACAGATAATAAAAAAACAGATTATACAAAATCAAATAAAATTTAGGAGGTGCTTAATTCAAGTAAAGTGTACTCGTTCAGACAAGCGTGCGACTTTATCTCTTAAGATTAACAGATAAGCATATTATTATGATAATTATTAAGTTAGTTTTTGTTCTGGCAAAAAAAATGTTTCACGAATATATTTTTATGTTATTCTTACCTGCAAATTGCGCTTTGGCTGTACGCTGGGCCTTCGGTGACTGAGAGAGCTTGGCCTACTTGAGTCTGGGTTAGGCCAAGCCCTAGCCGTCTCAGTTTGAAGGCCTTAGCGAACTCCTTGATATCTTCCAAATTGATACCGTCCACTACGTTACCCGAAGATTGGCTGATGGTGGGTTGATCTGTTCAAAAATAATCGTAATATGCTGTAAGTTTTGCCATATATGTATATATATAGATTAATGCAAGACACCGAAATAAGATTGTAATAGTCTACAGCAAGTACTGCGAATTAAAAAAAAAAAATCTAAAACTTTGAAGTATATATTTAGGAAATGGAATTTTAATATTTTAAAATTGTTTAACAATTTCCACCGTTATCTTTTGAGGTGACAACGATCTGCATTGTGGTATGGGCTGTTGGGCAGGAAACGTTTACCATCAGGTGAACTTATTATGTTCTCTTCTATTACCCCAATGCAATAAAAACATCTTTTTATGCCATCATATAATTACAACGTGATTGGCAAAAAAATAAATTTGACGGCCGCGTTGTTGCTGCCGCGTTCTTGAGTCGATTCCCAGCCGAGGAACAATATTTGTATATCACAATTTGTTGGTTTTCGGATCTGGGTGTTTTGTATATTTGTATTGTCCTGTGTCCTTAACACTGCATCTGAATCTTTATTCCTATCTTATTGCACATGCATTACATCGGAAAAGAGAAGGGGACCACGAGTGAGTGTCCCGGTGTATTTGCGCAAATGATTAGGTCACTATATAAATATTGTGCGCATCTGGCAATAACAAGAAGATATCAATGACCACATCACGATGTGCAGATGTTGCTGTGATCAAAATCACCCAGAAATACATCCAAATCATATTCATTGTTAAAATTTATATTTTCAGTAAAAATGATTTTACGTTATTATTAAGACTGTCATAGTCGTCCTATGCGTTCGATAGGGAAATGAATATACATATAATATTTACTTTTTTTTAAGTTATATAGAAATTTATTGAGGTAAATATTATGAACGTTGTTGTATAGTATTCATTTACATATTATAGTGATATAGATAAAACGAACATCACCGTAGCACAAACTGTTTGACATAAATCTTAGCGGCGCAGTAATTATTGCCAGGTTGAGTAGGCAATTTATGTAATTAGTTGATGGTGGCGGTTCCTAATTATGCGGGATGTCATTAGCGACGAGACGTGCTGTCGCGGCGGTGGTCGGCCCGCGACTGGCCCCCACCCCCTGCTTAGGTAACCGATGACAAATTACTTTCGCTACCTACCCGCGCTAGTTTAACCAGTAGTCGGCACCAATTAAGACAAGGTAGGGTTGGTAAATTGGCAATCGTTCCTCCATTTACCAGTGTTCCAAACGCAGACGATTTCTAATTTCGTTTGTTATGTACCAACGAACTTTGTTTCGTTATTGTATTCGTTGGTTTCGATATTTATTTTATTTATTAGTATGCTCTTAATATGGTAATTCCTCTATTCAAATTAAATTTAATATGGAAAAATATGGAATGACCAGTAATAAATGTCTACGAATCCCTAGTCGTATTCAAGTTCAAATTCAAGATTGTTTAAATAACACAACCGAAAGATACGCTGATGATAAAAACAATAATTTCTGTTGAATTGTGATTCCGTCTTAATCCATAAGGATGACAGCACATCTGCAACATGATTCCTGATTAAGATAAACGTGTCATGGCATGGGCCTTTAGTGGGACATCAACCGGTACTTTTTTATAATTTTGGTTATACACATATTATATACTCGTATTTTTTTTTACGAAAGAGGTGGCAAGCCTTCAAGCTATCAACTTAGGGATTAACGCTTCCCATGGACACCCTCAAACCAGAGGATCATCGCAGAAGCGCTGCCGGCCTTTATTAAACTTCTCGTATCACGATAAACTATACGGGAACGTGGTAACACAGAAAAGATGAAAAAAGATTGCCTATTAATAAGTTAGCCTGAGCCCGCGTCAATCGTATCCATCTTCACTATCGTATCAAAGGTGCTCTAGAAAGAAAATACGCGTCGGAACAAATGCGCGCATACCATCCACATTTCGATACTAGCATCATATTTGTGCGTAGATTTACAAAATATGTTCTATTTCATTCTTGGAACACGTCAATGTCGAGCGGAATAGTAAAATAATAAATGTTGTTTAAATATAAAACAAAGAACCGGTTTCATATGTTGGAGCCCAGCATATTCCCAAGACAAATGACAAATTCGTAAGGCTGACTCTAAAAATACAATGCCACAACACAACAAACACACATACGTACATGCAAGAATGGATATAGATGGCTTTTAATGATGTCAAGGTTAGTCTCACAATTAAATTTTTTGAGTAAATTATCAGATTATTAGATAGAAATGGTTTTATCATACTTCGATGGTTCAAATACATTTTAAATTCTTTAATATTATTATTATCGTCTAAATCCATAAAACATTAGACTGCTGCAGATACGCATCTACATTAGTAAGAAAAAAGGCTACTAAAAACCATCATCGTCATCTGAACCTTGGAAGGTAACGACGACGTTTTTGTTTTTATCGGGCAGATTGGTTTTTTAAGGCCCATGGCCACTGTTAGGGGTTTTTCAGCTTCATCGGGATGAAAGGTAGCCGAGCGCTTAGGACACTCAACCGAAACGTTTATTAATATATAATCAGCACAAGGGTTCTCGCGAGCCAGTGAGAGAAAGTGACTAAGAGGACGTCATCTATAAGCATCATCTATGCGAAGCCGACACTCGCTGTAAACGGCGCTGCTAGTAAAGGCTATATGTTCAGCATTGGGCTGCAGCAATTTTTGATAATAATAAATATTATTGGGGACAAACGAAGTTGTCACAAACAAAACCACAATTCATTTAATGATGATGCCAAGTGACTCCTGTGATCGCATAATATCATGATGCAACCTCTGAGGACTAAGAAGGAATATCTGGTGAACAGTAATATTGCCACTTGTTTCTTTCTTTTACCAGACGAAATTCATAAGCGGTAAATTACTATTTTACACTGATATTTGCCGGAACTTGCCTTTTGCCTCATTCTACTCTATGTTTACTCTTTTGCACGAAATTCAAATGCACACTAAATAACTTTTGATACCGTAATTTCGATAAAAATTAGAAGAATTACAATTATCACACGAGTAAATGAGAAATGACTGAGACTTTTCAAAGCTAATGGGTCACTTGGTTATAATAATTATTTTCAAAAAAATACATTGGAGAAACAAATACGTTACATCCTCTCTCAATAATTTGTGGGTTGAGCTCCACGTTCAAATATAGATATTCTAACTATTAAGCAGTAATCACAATATATTTCCAGCGGCTGAGTTTAAACATCGTACATCGCGACGGTATTTAAATTTCATCCTAACCATCTCGATGGTTGGCAATTTGGAATAAGTCTTTCACTGTGAGCATATACACGAAATTTTCCGTCACGCACAAACTGCTATATGGAACAGCTGTCGCCAGCGGTATTTCCGAAACGATACGATTAAGGGACTTTCAAGAAAAGAGCAGATAGCTGTCATAAATCCCGACAGAGCACTTGTGACTCCTCTGGTATTGTGGTAGTTAATAGGCGACGGTGATTATTGACCTCCTATAGAAAAATAACTAGCGATCCCTTTGGATATATTCGGACATAATGGACGCTATCCAAGCAATGGAGTTAAAGGCGAAAATTGTAAGCTTTTAGGTAAGTCTATCACACCCAATTACCGAACATCGCGTGATGACGCTCACCCATTAATTAACTTACGAAGATAAGTCAATTGCCCGAAGAGCGGTACGCCGTACCGAATTCAATAACAACAACTAATGCATCAAGATACCGTACTCTTAATTGTTTAATACATGTTATAAATTAATTAGATACAATTACAGTTAGCGTGTGCGACTGTTCGTCTATTGACCCGCGTTACGTGTAAGCGACCCATTTTAAATATGTAATGGCGTTTAGGTATTTTCGGTTGTTAGTACATCCCATTGGTATTCAATTGTTTTTAAGTGGTTTTTGTTTACCAATTACACAGCTCGGCGTTTTCTTTATTTTCTCGTTATAATGTCCTCCGATCTAAACCGCTAAAATATATTTCTAGTTATAGCTAGACTCTTCCCCTTTCCATCAGATATAAGATTGGAATAAATTGGTTAAGATGTAGTGTATGTGATAATTTTTGATACACAAATATTGTTCGTCGACGGGGAGTCGACCCCGTGATCAGCCAATACTCTAAGCGACTGACTAGCGCCTGCTAATTCATGCGATTGTCTGTTTTTGTAGTCTATTTAATAATCGTGTTTTCATATCCGGTTTACGTGGTTTCTGTTGAATTAAGCTCAACTTGAGATGATTTGAAGACGTATGGTAATTTATATTGATTATAATAAATATATTTCTTTAAAAGAAAATATACTATAATAAATATATTTTCTTTTATTGAAGTTAATAAATAAATATAAAAAAATAAACATAAATTTTACCAATCAGGAGTGACAGAGATAGCAAGCAGAATCAACTCCCCATGCCTTTAAAGACCTAAAGTTAAGGGTGTGCATTCTATCACCGATTATATTAACAAAAATAATGAAAGATTTTCGGTCTACTCGTCTTTAATGGTACATATAATGGTAAGAATACGGTGGTATTCGTATGCTTACCGCCACTTTGAGGTACAGATAAATAATAATAACCGGTAAAATATATACGCATTCTGGAAATGTAAAATCATAAATTTTTTACCATAAACTTTTTTATTTTATAAGTGGTACTCAGCTGTTTTGGTATAATAAGGACTAATATTCAACTACTTAAGTGTCATTTATACTTTTATTTTTATTTCGTCATACATTTTTGACGTAGCTTTATTAGGTATTTAGTTAGTAGTTTCGTACTCGTCATTGGCGTTTTATGTAAGATATTTTTTTCATTTGCTAAACAAATGCCAAAGACATACATACATGGCAAATCAAGTAGAGTATTAATAAAATGCTTCGTATAAAACGCGATTGCTTATATTACGAGTATTTCGTTTCATTGTTTATTTCCATGAAAGACATTAGCCGGCGCTCATTAGTAAATCCCCCTTTTCCTTATATTTCTCTTATCACTAACATTCGAAATCGTTTCCTCTTTACAATAATCCGCTAATATCAGATTTGCGTTTGCCGAATGCCGGTAATGCCAAGCTCACATGCCAACCAACGCCATGCATATTAACCACAGAAAAGTTTATTATAAACGAATTGGGCCGCTATTTCGGCATTTTATATTCAACGGTTGATTATTGTTAATTAAAATTTCGAGTGATTAGATGAATCATATACGGGGGAAATTACGTTTGCGTACACGAATAGAATTCTTTCAACATTCTAATACCATGGGCTATTGTTATAAGGAAGAGATTCGGAAACGTATCGATTTTCGGACACGCAAATTATAAATTTGTGAGCATTTACTACGTAATGGTTGAAATTACGCGCGCCGAATCGGCTCGATTCGAGTAACGATTACGATATCGAACGCTTCGAATAGGTATCGCTCGCAATTAACTCGTATTATTAACGTAACCGTTGTATGTACTTTCGAATAAGTTTCTTGAAGAATTTTAACGTTAGATAGAACTTCGTCGCCGGTAATATTATCGAGCACTTTTCACTTGGTCATCTGTAATTAAAAAGCCATTTTCTAATAGAACGTAGATATTAAGGATGGAATAAAATTTTAATAATATCGGAAATTAATGGAAATAACTTTATTTAATCGATATACCGCGTGTTATACCTAATCGAGACAGCTATATTCGAAAGATTCGAATTAATAGTGACTATACAAATATATATATATATATAATACAAGATAAGAATGTTGCATTTTTGGAAAAGCTGATAACAGCATGTTTGCATGGACCTTAAAAATTCCAACAAAATTACTTTTCAAGTTTTAAACATGAATTCGATCTGCAGGCTACCCTTTTCTATCGTAACTAAATATTCAATTTTATAACGAATGCGAAAGAATAAACACAAACGGGTCACAAATAGTTTATTTTGCATTTGAATTGTGAGCAAAAGGTCATCATGATAGTTTTTAAATCAGGGTGATGAACGAGCACTTTATTCATAGTTCACTTGATGGTAAGTGATTATTGGGACCATCACCACTTCAGAACATCATCATCGTCAGAATATATCACTACCAGTAACTTGTATACTCACATTTATACTCGATAAGGTATCATAATGTGTTATTACCATAAATATAGATAGTTCAGCGGTAATAAGGTATTCTAGGAGGAGGACGTGATCCCAATTAGATCGAGTCGACCTATTCGCATTGCCAGGAAATGGCCGTTTCGCACTAGCAGTCTATTTTTAGAGTTCCTCCGTTGTTTCTTATCCAGACATGCCAACCTTTCACTACTTCAACGAGTTTTTAGACGCAACGTGGATCTAGAAAATGAGTTCAGTGGAATGTTGTGTTCGTGATAGGTATTAACTGAACGAGAGACAGTGGTAGAGATATGCTACGGTTTGTTTCTAGCTTCAAAATAAATGGGTTAGCCCGACCGGGTAGGGATCACGCCCTCACAGAATACCAGCGTGAAATAGCAGCATAGTGCTGCTGTGTTTCGTCTGGTGTATGTATGGATCCGTAGACCTTTATTACTGGCGACGAGGCATTCCATCTCTGTCCTCAAGGGTGACGACGCATCTGCATTCTGATTCTTTGTCAAGGATGAATGTAGATATTATGGGCCGCAGGAATCACTTGTCATCAGGTGAACTGTGAGCTCGTTTGTTACTCTCAACGTAAAAAAAAGGAGACTATTCTAGTTAGCTTACAGGATAGCAATATCTGGTGATGCTTTTCGATTATATTTCGTGACTCTATGAATCTTCATTCTTCAAAAGTTAACTTAACAACATAATGAATTTATACGACAGAGTACAAAATAAATATTCTTTAAACCACCAATGCACTAAGAACTTTTATACCTGACAACACCCAGTATTATAATTACGATAATGAGTTCTTCATAATTAACATTTACTTGTTTAATTAAAAAGGCGTCGATAGAGTTGTTCACCTTGTCAAATACGAAGACGATATGAAAAATAAAGGAAAATATTTCGGAATTTTAGTACACCTTACTTTTAAATGCCAGTTGCCTCGCAGTCGGTCCAACTCTTTGTTACTGTTATCGATTGGTCTCAATTTTATCGGGTGCGTTAATTATTTGTAATGGATTTTAATTAGTTAATTAATTAATTTAGTTCAGCGGCCGAACGCCGCCGCTACCTACGCCAGTTAGTCGGTATCTTTGATGGCGTCTCACTTGTTTTGTACGTTTTTGTAAATTGCGAATTTCGTATCGTTTAGACTAAAATAGTTTTGTATTGAATCACCCATGTCGGACGACTAGACGTTTTATTCTATTTTTTTTTTTCTTATTATTATTGAAGAAAAAGCTAATTACAATGTCCTATCACATTTTGTATCTAATTGCACGTGTTGCGTAGTTTTCAGAATACCTGGCTTGTGATTATGGCGATGGTTAGTTTGATTATCAGCCAAGTAACAATAATTGTACAATATAAATTATTGATTATCGGTTCATTGGTACTCACGGCATTGTATTATTATAAAATGTGTGCTTACAGCAAAGCATAAATTTTCGTCACAACTGCGTCAAAAAATTTTCTTCAAATATCTTTTTCTCATATTTCAGATTGTTGAATAATAAAAACAAATCCGGAGCATTTAGTTTGTTTTTATTATGTACTATATACTGATTGTAAATATGCTACTAAAATGTTCTTATAATAAATAGAACTGGATTGTTGCTAAGGAAATCGATCATTAAATAAAACAACAGTGTAAGATAATACCTCTAAGTGAATTAGTCCCAGACGGACCTTCTCTATCTAAATGTATCGTATCGGTTTAATTCGGTCGAATTGGTGTTGCCAGTAAACAGGAGAGGAACTGAGTAATTTAGTAATTGTATCCACTAACAACAAGTTAAATAGTAATC
Source organism: Teinopalpus imperialis (assembly GCA_029286865.1). Classification (NCBI taxonomy): domain Eukaryota; kingdom Metazoa; phylum Arthropoda; class Insecta; order Lepidoptera; family Papilionidae; genus Teinopalpus; species Teinopalpus imperialis. The sequence continues at coordinate 5,031,557 of JAGSMU010000022.1, read as the reverse complement.
AATAGAACTGAGGCCCCGGGCGCGGGCGATAGGCGACGAATTACACGGCGCGGATACGACACGATCGCGTGACTAGAGGTTCCTAAGGTTAAAGTATTTTCTATTTGAAGAAATCTACCATACCTTATTCATTATCAACTGTCATAAGTCCCTTGTAGGACTTTTATTGTGTTTATTGAATAAGTATGCCGATTGTAGAAAGGGCAGACCGACTATCCTTGTAGCTCTGGGAAGTTTAGTCATTTTGGATTCAGCTCCCGACCACAAATTTTAAAATATACAAAAGCACTGTGATAAAATGCTTGGCTATTTATAGATAAAATATCGAGAATACGAGAAATAGAATATGCGAATTCTGCTATTTTGCAGAAATACAATACATGACCAGGACCACAGACTTGGTTGTATTTAAATAAATCTTCAGAGCGTACCTGTAAACCTGTACCTGTTCGCAAAATGTATTATTACTTTATAACTTTTTTAGATAATAATTTTAATCTATCAATCGATGAAATGCACATTTGATAGCGTTGAAAGATCAAAATAATTTTCCTAGTAATTGATTTTGTAAAAAAGAAAGATAAAAAAGAAAATAACTTTTGTTTATATAAACTAACTTTTTAAACTGATAAAGTAATTCATTTAATACAATTTCTAAAATTATATTTATCAAATAGTTTTAAGTTTAAGCCGTGAAGTGTAAATGGAATCCAACGGCTTTCAGATGCTATTGTTTTAAAAGGTACAGTCGGGCAGAAAATTAGAATAATGAGGACGATATTTAAAAGTAGTTAAGACAATCAACCACTTTACTATTTCTACAATATAAGCAAACCAGTATTTATTGGAATTAACAGCTATAAGCTAGCACATTACGTCAGCACGACCGGTGTAGATACATCTTCACAGACTACAGTTCACTGTGATTCAAGCCATCTTACTCCAAGGTGATAAGGTGTTAAGTTATTATTCCTAATCAATGATACATTTGGCTGTAATGGTCCGAAGGAATAACTTGGCTTGTTTGATTCCTCTTTGATATTATATAAAAAGTGAAATGTTGTTTGTTAGGATTTAAAAGAAATAATGGAGAAGTTATGTCAGTCAATAATCTTTAAATCAGACTAGATTTAAAGATTATTGACTGACATAACTGATTCAAGCGACTACAATGGAAGAAAGAATCTGTATCAACTACACGGGAGCAATGTTTCTGGCGACGACTGCGCGGTGTAGCCGTTAGAGTAACAGTTAGGTCCTGTTTTCAATTTCCAGAAGAACAAAATGTATCAGAACCTCCGATCTGTACTATTGTACATGTTATGTTACATCGGAATAGGGAATAAAGGATGACGAGTGAGTGCCACCGCTTGCACACCCGAATGCTTATTTACACTATAAAATATTTTGCGTAGTTTATTTGATCTGGTTATAACAAAAAGATATCGTTGTGATTGAAATTACCTAGGAAGAAATCATCATCATATATCATATGCCATATTATGAATTTGAACATTAATTTTCTGCATAGTTTCGTTTGAAATAATCTATTATATTTGTAATAATTTTTTTGGGCTGATGGCCGCTGTTAGCCCCAGGGCTTTTACAGTTTCACCGGGTTGAGTTTGTAATAATCTGTTTGTAACGTACTATGTATTTACCAATTCTTATTTTTATCACCAGTGTCCTGTTTTAACCGCAATAACTTTTCGTCTAGATAAAAATAATTCATGATGTTATAAATAAATGAAAGGTAACAGTTCGGGCGAAGTTAAACTAGTTCAGAATATAAAACTATCGTTGAGTTATTATTGAAAATATAAATCAATAATGTAGCTGTCTAAATTGGAATCGTTTAAAAGCATTGTTGCGTTCGTAATCATCCACAGACCATTTGTTCAGTGTTGAACATAGACTCGTGGCAAGTAAATGGATGCTGCTGGGCCATCTGCTTTATTATGATATTAAGGGTGACAAGCGATCACACTCTTCACTTAATGATAAATGAATCCTGCATTTGCATTTTTATACTGTAGATGCATTATTTCCAACTGGGTCGGGATCCACAGCCAACCAAACAAAACAGCACTGCCACTTCTTCCGACTTCTCATGTACTTGTTACACGTTGTTAATGCTACACATTAAACCTAAACTTGTGATCAGAACACATAGTTGCTGCAGCGGATACTGGGTATGTTTCCCAGCTGAGTATCGACTCGATATAGAGGTGATAATGTCCTACTGGCTGATTTAAGGACTGCATCAGATGATATCAGCATTCGCGCAAAGAGACACTCATTAATTTCCTTCGCTGTAAGAATGGAGTAAGGGTTAAATGCAGTATCAAAGACACGGTATATCCAGACTCGAAAACCAACAAATTGTGTTGTATTAATGTTCTTTCTCTGCTGTGAATAGGACCCCTGACCTTCGACGTAGCACCCAGGTAGCGATGTAACAAAACCGCTACCTAAAATACTAAAATATAAGATAACAAGGAACGCTACGTCATTACATTTCTCACAGCGCTCGTCGCTGGCCGGAAATAGTATGGAATCGATGCGCTTATTATCCGACAATTAGCCGAGTAGGTCGCGGGCGCTTGCTTCTATAAACAAGTGCCGTGTCGTGTGCAGTAACGCAATTGATATGACAGCGCCGAGCTGAACGTAACGTCACGATTTGTGTCGTGAATGCCACAAGACAAGACTTCGTTCAGCCTGTCTGGCATTCTAATTTTAAATCTATAATTGTTTCAGCGATGATAAAGTGGCTCTAAATGTTATTTTTATTTGCCGGCAGTTTGAAATATAATTAGTAACGAATATAGATGAACTAGTATGGAAAATTGTTATTTAAATATATGAATGGGGTCGCTCGATCGAGATAGGATCGCACCCTCATATAATAGCAGTGTAAAATAGCAGCATGTTTCGTTGGCGAGTGTAGAGACACGGAAATCCTTATTACTGGTGACGACACATTCGATCTCAATCCTCAATGGTGACTGCGCATTTGCATTGGGTTGAACATGGTACTCAACGCCCACAAAAATCCCTTCCGTTAGGTTTTTTTTTATTTCATTGAGAGTACAACAAACAAGCACATAGTTCACATGACGGTTAATGATTCCTGCGGCTCAGGACACCTACATTCATCCTTGACAAGGAATTATAAAGCAGATGCGTCAGCCTTGAGGACTGAGATGGAATGCCTCGTCGCAAGTAATAAAGGTCTCCGGATTCCTCCACTCATCAGAAGAAACACAGTGCTATTTTACGATGGTACTCTGTGCGGGCGTGGTCCTACCCCGGTCGAGCTAACCAATCCATTCTGCTGCTAGAAACTGCAGCGTAGCTCTATACATATATATACATTGTTGACACGAAATACAATATATGTATTATTTTAAACCTCAGTGATTTCGGTGTAAACTGTTTGTTATTGTTTTATGTGGCTTATGATTTTTATATGCCGTTATATATAATATAAAACATAATGAAACATCATTATAGGAGTTTCTAAGATACTAGTAAATAGGACGTAATAACCTTTAATGATATAATAACGTTTAATGCAAGGTTATTATTAACGGAATATCCGTTGCCAGTATTTAACGTAACTGATTCCAAGATGTGATTACATATTACGTGACTACAATATATTGTTTGTAGTTGGTTGGTGTGTACAAAGATACATTTGTAGTGTAATATCGAATGGTGACTTAATTGTACCATGTATTAATTAAAAAAATTATTGAGAACATAAAGGGGTACCTGTATATTTGTTTGTTATACCCGGGTAACCCGTGGTATAACATATTTTGGTATAACACTGGTGGTATATTACGGATTTCTTAAACGGCGTTGTACCATATCCAATCGGGCTATATTTTTTGACTACGTACGTAACGATACGGAGAAAATCTTGAAAAGATCTATATAATATTAAAGTTTATTTAGCCACGTCAAAATATTAATAATTTATTTTCAAAATAAAGATATAACTAGAAAAATAAATGATTAAGAAGGAACTTAAGCTTTATAAATTATTTATTATCTTGGCGTAACAATATAGATTAATACGTGGAAAGTAAGGAAGGCAAAGGTATCCTGTAATTAGAATAACTGTATTATAAGAAAAAGTTATTTTAAAGAATAAGTAATTTTATACCCTTACGAGGTGAAATTATGTACTTAAAATAAGTCATTATATAGTTAGTAGTTATATAGTACAGTTAGTCTTATATATTTATAAAATCTAACAATAATTTAGTAATTGCAACAAAAAGCAAAATAATAACAATATTAAAGATTAAAAAGTCCACTTTATTTTGTGCCTAGAATAAAACAAAGTTCATAATTAACTTAAAAGATCGACGCAGGTGCCGCTTCCCTACGTCGAATTCTGCAAGCCTATTTTGCGGTGAATAACTTTATGGATACAATTACCGAATGTACTCGTAACTTATAACTACTGTCCGACAGTCTGCAGCTCTTTATAGTGTTACGTTAAATAGCTGTGCGACATTGTAGGACTTCGCAAGAGCTAATGGAACGCCTCTGTGCTTAGAACCAACTTTTATAGATAAGAACAATTGAGTTAAGAGTTGAATGTAACATTTCGAACTGTGGTCCGTTAGGCTTTTAATTTTTTTTAAGTTGTTTATAGGTTTTAATATACTATTAATTCATGTCGTTAAAAATGTGATTTTAATATTGTACTCAGAAAAAAAAAGTGTTTTTGATTGATAATCTCTAATCATTTAAAATGCGAAAAAAGTGACATGAGATTTCGAATAATAATAAGGAATTGTTTAAAACGGTAATTATAAAACCTACCAACTTAAACATACAACAAAAAATTAAATAAAGGTGAAATCTTAAATTTTATTCTTCGTTAGAGATAGTCATACTTATCGATATGTGTTCAGAACCTTTTATCCTATTCGATAGGTATTTAAAAGAAATGATGACGATGATATCCTGTTCGATTTCGTAGACGGCGTTATCTTCTGATGTTATCAGATAATATCAAATGTGCAGGATAATTTAGTGTTGTATGGACTATTGCAACCTCAGAGCCACTCCTTCCTCAGTCCAATGTAAACTATGCGCAATAAGATACGAGCTTTATGTATAGTGTCAAAACACGAGACATATGCCAAATTCCAAGAACCAACATAAATTGTTTTGCATAAATATTGTTCCTCAGTTGGGTTACGAACCCACAATCTGCATCTTAGTAGTAGAGTTCTCTAACTAATACGATCACAAAAAAGAACTTAAAAGAATACAAAACACTTACTTGGCGAATCAGCAAGTAAATCTTCGTCCTGTAAAGGCGATTTCACGGAACCGGGCGATAGCTTGATAGGCGCGTGGGGCGATGCGTTGGGCGCCGAACCGCTCCCCGAGCAGCTCGTCACGCTGCTTGTCGCGCCGCTCGTATGCGATGTCGTGATCGTGATCTCCCCGTTCGACGCAGCGAGCCTGTATCACACATTTATATCGTAATTACATACATGTGGGTGTGTGTGTTCATAACTTAAATATAGTATTATATAGATGTGACTTTCATGTTGGGGATACGTGCAGGACGTTTTATTACTACTCGAGAGTAACAAACAGTAATTTCTGCGGCCCATTACATCTACATTCATCCTGAACAAGGTCCTCTCCTCTCATAATGCAGATGCGTTGTTACCTGAGGACTGAGATGGAATGCCTCGTCACCAGTAATAAAGGTCTCTGGATCCCTTCAGTCACCAGACGAAACGCAACACACTTTTACACTGGTATTCTGGGAAAGCGTGGTCCTACCCCGGTCAAGCTGATTCATTTATTCTGCAGCTAGAAACTAACTTTAGTACAGCTCTACCACTGTTACGTGTAAGTGATAGAATAGGTAATAGTCTATTAACTTAGTTAGCTAAGTTAACTATTTAGGTACAATAACTTATAACCCAACAAAATTCAAATCTTAGCATGAAATGGACGAACAACGCTAAATTGTTTGAGACGATTTGACACAAATTCCTCCTCCGCTCCATCCTAAATTTCGATAACTGATGAAATATGAAATCGCATACACCGACCGTCAAAAAATATCTTGTTCATTCTTTTTTCCGCTTGGTATGTTGCGTAATGCAATTTACTCATTCTGAGTATTACCTTGTCAGATCTATATTTAATGCCATGTTTATGGTTCGTATAAAAGACATTAAAAAGTTGTTTATATTGATAAAGTATCAATATAAACAACTTTTTAGCTTTTTTTATTGCGTTACAGTACCGAGGGAAAGTGCTTTTCGAAAATGTGTATGATATATACAAAAAAAAATACATTTGTTTTATCTTATATCACTTACTTATCTTGACGTCTGACCAGTTTCTCCATTTATAGTATTTTCAAAAATATGAAATTTAGCTGTGTGATTGTATGCACGTTTTAATGTCCTTACTTTTGAAATTGCCTTAAAAAGGCATGGCAAAGGTTGCGTATAATTTTTTTTTTATGAAAGTTAGGATGACAAGTAAATCGTTCACATCCGTTCTCGACAATGGGTCAAGACAAAAACTCGTTTTCACCCCTGAGAACTGGATGGAATATCTCAATACCTCAAGTTTGGACTGGGGGCTCCAGAGTTTATTAAAATAAAATCCTAATTGTAATTATAAGAGTCAAACTGTAAGAATGAAATATATCACTTTATACTTTATCTCCATTTTAAATATTATAAAAGTAGCATTGAACTTTATACAATCCTTACTCACAGCAAACATTGTGAGTTTTAGTTTACGTATCTTTATAAAAAAATAATTGAGTTAAATTAGGTAGTGGACAAAAGAATCACATGTAAAGCGATTACGTCTTTTAACTTTAGCGACTTTATAATTTAGAATTCTGTGCTTCACCACAACGGTTCATAATTAGATTTTATTCAATTTATTTAATTTAACATGTTATTATATTTGTTAATTTTAAATAAATATATAATAAATATGAATTAAAAAATATCATGCTCCATATATAACAATTTAGTGTAAACTCTCTCTCTAAATATAAGTGCATTAAAAAATGTTTTTATAAGGTTAACATTTCCATTGAATTAGGCCTTTAATATTATTATTGTAAACAGGAAATATACTCAACACTATATGAATGTAACCTAATTAATGTGTAGCATTCAAAAGCAAATGCCACTTGTGTACGTGAGATAAACCATTCATAAAACAACCCAGCTCAAATCCGTGAAAAAGAACTGGCAAGGGAGTCGCAAACGGGACGCAACCAACAATGGTACGTCGTGACGGCAAGTGTAGTGCGGACACAAATGAGGTGCGCGCATCATTAAGTGCGCCGCTGCATTAGAGGTAATTGCAGGCTAATTAGGGCCTCATCCGTTGCGACCCGGCACACAGTGACGCTTCCTTAATCTTCGTACGCTGGAATGTGCTGCGATTTTATGCGAAAAATTTTTATATTTATATCTTTTATATTATAAATTTATTATCTGTGGAATAAGGTATATACTATTTACAGTTTAAAATAAAATAAAAACTGACGTAAAAACATAATGAATGTCATAGGTTCTTATTTTTTTAAGGTTATATTTAATGGTTTATTTATAGAATAAATATTTTTGTCGTCTTATATTGATTTAGACATTATTAAGTAATTTTAAGTAAGTTTTTACCCGAATATATCGGGTAAAAACTGACGGTTATACTTTTGTACGGATTTTGATGTTTTGCGTAAAGTAATGGTATCTCTATGCGATCGGTTGGTGAAATCATAAAAAATAAGTTTAATTGCGTTGGCTTTTGATTTTTCAACGGATTAATCAACGTTTCAAATAACAATGAAATGTGAAACTTATTAGTTTCAAATAAATTAAAAAACAAGTCTTTCAGATTTAACTTGCAGAAAGATACAATTTAAATTTATTAATTAAAGTTATATAATTTTAATTCATCGAATAAAAATGCCTATATTCAATAGTGGACTATCGATAGGCTGTGATTATTAGTATATATTCTGATAAAGAATAAAACCCCGAGAATTATAAGAAAATGAAAGGTGTATTAAAGTTTATATCGACAGTACTTTTAATGATTTTATTAATTTTAAATTGATTTAATATTAGATCCTTTTAATAATAATTAAATATAATAAAAGTGTCATTTAATGAACGTTCAGTAATTGCTGATTTGCAAGTTATTAAGAATATTTCATGCCATAATTGCAATTTCAAATACCTGTTCACGTTGCACCAACAGTTATGATATTAAAATTAAATATTGCATTATGTAAACATAAACTTGCGTTAAATTTAAAAGCTAATTAACATTACCACTGTTGTATAATTAAGGTATTTATTTATTCATAAGGTTGTCTTTAACATCGAAACAGATAATAAAGATTCTTATCCGTTAACAAAGATATTTATATGGACAGTGCCTGTAATTTTTATACGGTTTTGTTTATCTGGGCTCTATTTATTCACTGGTGTAAAAATGCCTTCCCTATACTTATCTACAAACCACGATTCGGAGCCACCTGCCAATGTAAGACAACCAGTTACTAAATGAAGTGACGATGTAAAAATGTTTATTGGAAATCGACAGAATTAGGGATGTCAACTTAAGTTTAAAACTTTAGTTTTGGAGGTTTTTTTATATCAAGTAGTGACAAGCGAACACAATAACACCTTTTCGTCAAAGTTACCCTAATTGTATGTAACTCCTAAGGCCCACGACATATTCTTTTATCATTTGGCCTTTATTAATCTACGATAAGAAATCATAGTGCATGTCATAGTTGCCTTTATGGAATTTTCTACAGCGGTAGAGCTACGCTGCAGTTTTTTCTAGTTTTGGGTCAGCTCGACCGGGGTGCGACCACATTCACAGAATACCAGTGTAAAATTATAGCATAATGCTGTTGTGTTTCTTCAACGAATTCGTCGTTAACAGTGTTTTTCAGCACTGAGTATATTACGTATTACGAAATACGCGTCTGTTTTACGTTCATATTTTGTGAGATGGTAATTCTTCTTGGTTAAAGCCGTCAAAGTATATCTGTTTCCCTTTTATAGTCAATCAGATCGATAAACGAGCACACGATTTACATAACTGTAAGCGATGACTGAAGATTCAATGGCATATGGTCGTGCGGTCATAGCGCGGACTGGGATAGATTGTTTCCATACCAGTAACTCTAAGTCTCCGGTACACGAAACACAGAATTTCACCCTGGTATCATAGTGTGGTCCTACTGCGATCTTGCGGTCCCATACTTGGTGTAGCTAGATAAAATGTTATAGGTTTCTTGTCAATTCAGTTAAGTCGATAATAAACGTATTACGTGGGCGCAGGCTTGTTTAGTGAACGTGGCAGCCGTCATATACGCATTATGCTAGAATAAAACACAAACGCACACATACACAAGGCAAGTGTAACTTGAGTGCAACACACACTCATGCCACACAACATTAATTGTTTCTTCAATTTATCAACACGTAGAGCACTCGACGTCGCAACTACGCCTTTTCGAGATAATTATTTGGAAAATAACAACGGTTCGGTGGCAAATTTAATTACAAAAATTATTTTCTTGTCGTTCGCGTATGTATGGTATGACCTTCAATAAATGTGTACGCGTAAAATGCAATTGGTTTACGGCGTGTATTGCTTTGGTAGAAACGAGTCACAAGTATCTGAGGTAACGATTAAAAAGAAGGGCTGATTTTATTGAGGTCAATAATTGCTTTTTAATAAAGTTAAAACCAACCTCATAAAAGCGCTTCAAGAAATCATTTTGACAGGCTGCAGTTTCGCGAAAGTTCTTTTATTGCAGATAATTATCTACTATATAAATGAGGATGATGTCCATGGTGATTTTGATATGTGATGATTATGTGTTCGATCTTATTTATGGTCCTTGATATTACTACACGTATTTATTACCGTCTGGATATAATATATAATGATTCAATGAAATGTATAATTAAGTTAAGCGTTAATTATCTGTGGTGAGTGAAAATGAAATATTTATTAAAGATAAAAAAAAATTGTATACGTGAGCTTCATACTGTGGAGTACTATGAAATTTTTAAAAATGTTAAAATGCATTTACAAATAACTCAATTTTAAATACATTAGGAGGAGCGGAATGTTTGAATAAAAAAATGTAACTTCATAAAAATTGTGTAGAGTCAATCAAATGAAACTAGACTGAATAATAAAGTTCCGTCAATGGTGCTTTTTATTTCGCTAAACCAGAAATGGTTTAAATAAATCAAAATATTGGGTGATCTTAACTATCTTAATATCTATCTGATAAAAGGAATTTTTAATGAGCTTATACATTTTACAGAAAGCTTAACACGATGACCTATGAAATGGTCGCATCTGAAATGCCATTGAGAATAAGAACCATTTGATTAATGTTCTCACCGACTAACCGATTGTTTAGCTTTATACAGGATGTTTATATCGATTTTGGGAGTCACTACTATTGTGTTATATATATTATTATATTATATATGATGATGATGATTATGATCATCACATACTATCAATGTTCCACTGTTTAACATAGGCCGGCCCATAGATCGCAATAAAGCATGATGCGCCACCCGAACCATCGGCTTCTCGCAGAGATAGGTCATCGCTCTATCTAGTGAGGGCTTGTACACTGGGACTGCGAGTCCGAAGTCAGTTTGTAAATGGTTAAGAATATTAAATTTCTTCATTGCCATAAATCGGCTACTCGCCTATTTTGTATTAAGTATACATATTTATATGTATATATATATATATATATATATATATATATATATATATATATAACATACAATATATATGGCATAGATGGCTTTAATTACTACTTTTTCCCTTACGAGCGGATAATTAAACTAGATAGTGATATTTATAAATTCAAAAGAAATTATTTATTTATTTGTTAAATCCATTTCCTTAAATAAGGTTTACAAGGGCAGACTTAAAGCCCAGTGGCATTCTTTGCCAGTCAAGTCCCTTTGAGAATGAGAGAAAATGTTGGCAGGAATAGAATATAAAAGTTATTTAGATAAAAGTATCAACATTACAAATATATGTAACAAAATTATTATTATTATATATATATATACATATACACAAATACCCGTAGAAAATATATATCGAATGTTATTTGCCTTCAAATAATGTTTATCTAAGAAGAGATTTTAAAGAAACTTTACTGGGTGCATTCTGGACCTCATCCGGAAGGGTGTTCTAAAAGAGTATAGATTGTACTGTGAAAGAAGATAGAGTACATAGAGAACAAGCGAAATAGAGCTTAAAACTTAAGTAATTGTTTAAAATTATCAAAGAAGTTTAATCGATCGAAACCATTATTGAATTGCAAATTTATATAAAAATGTATATAGATGATTAAATTCAAATGAGTAATAAAAAATGAGTAAAGAGAAATTTTGAGAAAAGTAAGAATAATAATGTTTTATAATGTATTTAAGTATAAATATATTAATATATAACCACTAAAAACAAACATTTAAAATAATTTATAATATAATAAAATAACTGCTGATTAACAATAAGCAACAATTTGTGCATTGCCTAAATTATTGGCAACCGATCGAATACGATCGTCCAAGATGTACGAAATGCATTTTAATATCCGTTAGAAGAAAACGGTGGATCGATAATTAGCTAAATATTAAGAAGATGTAAGTAAAAGATTCGTAAGGAAACCTAAAGTAGCAGATGTATAAAGTAAAAAGCTGTTTGATGTTTCATCATATCATCACATAAGCATCAAATTTTTATAACTGTACTTTGCTTCCCTCGTAAATTTGCCACAAGGAGCATCCTATAGTATCAGGAAATTTATTTTTAATAAACAAATGTTTTTAGCGGCATTATTGCTATAGAGAGATATCTTCCAAGGAATCTAGGTGTTGGTTTAACTACTTTTAGGGTAACCTCTATTTTCTAAAAGTTATCGATTATACCTTAAGTCCGTCTACATTTAAAGTGCACAAAAAAATTCCACCATTATTCAGCCGCAAATTGTCTGTAGGAATCGATTATCTCTATTTACCTAGACTTGCCATACAGACGGAGCTATGAGTCAGATAAATAAGTTCCGTTGTCGGATTGTTTACAGAGACATAAAAAAACCAAAGCAACAAGGTTATTTTGCCGTTACTCTTTGTATCGAATTATTTTTATAACTATATGAATTTATTGTATGTTATAATTCTACTATTGAAAATATAATTTATTTGTTGTTATCGAGTTAATGTATTAATCAGTTAGGTCGACATTATAGTTCATATTGTATTTTTTTATTTTTAATGTTTACAATTGAATGACTAAGATTTTATTACCAATTTTGAATTTACCACTCCAACAAAGCTTAAAATTCTTTTACTTTTTACTTTTATACAGTGGTAGAGCTACACTGCCGTTTGTTTCTAGCTGCAAAATGAATAGGTCAGCTCGAACGGGGTAGGACCAAGCCCTCATAGACTACCAGCATAAAGTTGCAGCATAATGCTGTTGTGTTTCATCTGGAGAGGGTTCCGGAGACCATTATTACTGGTGACGAGGCATTCCATCTCAGGCCACAGGGTGACAACGCATCTGCATTATGATTCTTTGACAAGGATGAATTTATATGTCATGGGCCGCAAGAATCACTTACCATCAGTTGAACTGTGTGCTCGAACCTACGATAGTTATGTATAAATTCGGACGATCTTCACAAAATTTATTTAATTATTATTTTTAATATTTACCACGCAGAAAACACTTCCATCTAATTTGGCATGTCTTGATAAGGTTGAAGTGTATTTGCTTACTATCGAGAAGGTTTTAGTTGGCACTAAGTCGTAGAACACAATTTATACTCTGCCCTAGATAATTTTAGTCTGGGGTATATTTGAGATGGATCTTGTAATCTTGATATATCATTTATTAGTTATTATTTTTTAATATATTGAGAGATGGCAAATGATGATGTTCACAGTGAGAAGTGATTCCTGCGGTCCATGAAACCCATGTTTAACGTCAATAATGTAAACGTATTGTCGACTTATAGATCTGAAATAGAATACTTCGCGAAATACAGCAGCGCTAAACTAATATTTTATTGTATTAATATATAAATTGAGCATAAGAATAAATGTAATTCCAAAGATAAGTTAAATGTAAACGCTAAAACAATAAATTTTAAGTGAATTCTATGTCAATTTTAATGTGTGTCCTTGTATATGTACAATCAACTCGAAAAGTGGTTTCGTGGAAACTTTTTGCTAATGCGTGTTTCACAATGATTTAACATTTTAATGCAAGTTTAATAGACGTCAAATGACATACAATATTTATCTAGATTGTAGGCCAGCAGAAATGAGGTATTAAACTTAATTATGGATGCGAGAATTAATGCTTCCAACCAGTAATTATGAGGTCGCATTAACTTAATGTCTTTGAAGTACTTATGCGCACACATATAAATTCAGTATAATGGGTGTCGGGTACATTCGGACACAAAAATTGTCTGTTTATGATTGTGTTAATTTTATGTACTCGTATATAGACTTACTACTAAAGAAAATTGGTAGAGTTTAAGCTTGTTAAAGATGCATAAATTGAATATATGCATGTAAAATATATAAGACACATTTATATATATTTCAATTGGCTTTTCTAATTAGCTTTTAAGCTTTTAAAATATTTTCTTATGAATAATTTAATAAAATAAAAGAAAATTATATACGACGATATCTATGCGCGTGTACTGTAAACCTCATATACACAAAAATGTTCTTTACAGGGTGATAATATGGTTGTATATCGTACACGAGTGCCGTTTCATTTAATAATTAGTTCACTGTACCATAACATTATAACTGGCGTGCGTGTGATAAAATAAACATTCGATTCAATAGGCCGGTCTAGACAAGGTTTCGTCTATGACAACCTATAGCGTTACAGTAGCTAGGTGGCGCAGATATCCTTGGACTGAATCGGACTCAGCTACAAACGATTTTTACATTATTAATGATTATTGCGAAAAGTCGTTCTGTTATTTGTAATATGTACTTTTTTTTTAAATCTTAATGCCGCGTACTCAAAAAAACAGAACAGTCATGGAACTACGTAGCCTTTCTGTCTGTCCGTCACAGACGTTTTTTCTCACATGCCATTTCAAGAAGACAATTGAAAGTCAGCCGGCATAGTTATGATAAGCAAACAGATATATTTAAAAGTCGAATTGGTGGTTCAGCAGGTTAGTTTTGAGGGTTAAGTAAGAAATTAAAAACGCTTTTTATGGGAAAGCTTCTTAATGTAAAAGTTCAAAAATATATAATTTATTGTAATGATTTAATTTGATCTTTTTAAAAGAAATAAACAACTTGCACTTGTCCGGCTTTTTACATTTAATATTTATTATTAATAATACCGTTCAAAACTATTGAGCCATTTGCACCGGCATCAAGCTGTCTAGTTGACATTGACTTTCCCAATACGACGCTGCCTACTCGAGAACCTTTCTTCCCCATTAGTGCTTCTATGAGCTACTTCTTTTAGAGCCGAGAGACAATACAGCTTGTTTCTTATAGCTGAATGCATGGATCGGTTCGATAATGAAAAGACTACGATCTCGTAGAATACTGTCATGTAACGAAAAACACCAAAACGTTCATAAGGTGAGTACTGGTGAGTCTGGGAACCCAATTACATTTTAAGAGGTATCAGTCACACACATAATATCTTTAAAAAATATATGGACCTATAGAAATTGTAAGTTAAAAGATGCAGTGTGGCCCTACCATATTATATTATTACACACAATGCGTGGCTGACGGCTGGACGATTAGAATACCAAACTTCTCGAATTTTAACGAACAATGATGATATAAAGCATATGCTTCTCTGTATATAAGTGATAACTCGTATTATGGAAAAGATAAACACGTGTTCGAAAAGAAGAGGAAAGAACATCTTTAATAATGGAATTAAGCGTTAAACTGCTGGACGTTAGCCTCGTACAAAATATATAATCTTAACCAAAATCAAAATCGTGGCAGAAAGAGTATACGCTCGATGTATACCCATTTTTTTTTAAAGTTATAACTTGTAGCTACTTATTATGCTATATAAGTTATAATGAGATTGCGTTTGCGATTTTTGTTCATGACTTCAGGCTGAACAAGTCTGATGTTATGAACCAAAATTCCGATAAAAAAAAAGAAAACCATAAACATTATTGTACGTTTTTCATAAAGGGATCATGATGCACTTTTGAGGGGGCAGTATGAATCGTTAACAATAATTGGGTTACAGGTTTCCCTTAGTAAACACACTAACCATAGCAACGTAAAGGTAATTAAGTTGATATTCTGTAGTGGCGTGGCCCTTTCCTGTTGCCCTAGATATTTACCGTCTGGAAAATTCCGAATAGCCTATTTATTTTAGCATTTCCCTAAATTTCTTTTACGATCAACGACCTATGAGAAGGGATGGTTTAGCATATATGCAGGACGTCGCTACTAGATACCTAACACGGGCAGTTCAGCTCTTAGTGCTTAGCCTTTTTGAACGTGGTTAAGCTTTAAAAGCCTCCCGGTTAACAGTAGTCATCAGTTGAAATATATATATATATATATATATATATATATATATTAATAAGTACTTGCTTGTGATGTCCAATTTCATGACAAACTTACAGATCAGCAATTTCACGGGTCAATTTTTAATAACGTACAATCGCCGCCCAAAAACCCATAAAAAACGCCGCGTCCACAAACTAGATGTATTAATACGTCGGCTCGCAACTAGATCGGTCGTCCCACCCCGTATAATATAACGCACAAGCACAAGTATCGCTTAGCGATAATGTATTCAAGTCCGATATTCCGACACGGATCTATTTATCACCATTACTTGGCGGATTAGGCACGTCACGGGCTAAGGTAATTATCTACGTCGGAATACTTAATGCTGCGACTGTACCTAATTATAGCTTACCGCTTCTCAACTTGTACGCCGAGCGAAAAGCGATAAACTTAGTATAGTGTAAATGTAGTTTTTGTTATTTACAGAAAAACAAATTCCTAGAAGATTCCCGAAATTAATCCGAATGTATACATGCAAACAATAATTTCGGAAATGCGTTATATTCATATATGTTAGTTAAGGTAGGCATGTAGCAATGTATAAAATTTTGTGTATGTAGGTTTGTTTGTGTATAAAAAAAAATCTACAAATTTGTTTGAAATAATTCTTCTTTATTATTTTCAGTACGTTATAACTTTGGGTAATAGGACAACTATTTTTTGCCGTGGTTGTGTGTTTTTATGCAATCTGACCTTTTATCACTAAAACACGTATTGAAATTTAAAAAAGAATTAATAAAATTGTTTAAAAGCAACAAAAGCCGATGCATGAAGTTTTTAGTTATCGTTCTTTTTCAAATAACTCATTTGGCTTTTTATTATTGGTGACAAACGGGCACACGGTTCACCTGATACTGAAGATTGCGGCCCATAAACATCAACACTATACTTCACAAAAATTCAATACCCACTAGCGATGTCCCTCGAGGATGCTGTTACTAATATTGTATGAGGCAAAGTCAAGGCGACCGATTCATATTGCAAACTAAAAACTAGCTTCATCATGCCCATGCCATTGTAGAGTTATATCTAATGAGTATATAGAATATTGATTATTAGTATATAAAATAATTGATTTGTAGAATCAAGAATTTATATAAATCCAATCGATAAACTTGATTAAGGGCACATCCAGTATATATCCTTAATAATAAGCAAATAAAATTACAATAAACGTTCAGATTTGTATCTCACGCGGATCTTCGACCGCCTTTAAAGTTTGTAAGTAATTTATTCCAGATTGCGACACATCCAATTACAATACAAGCGTTCATAACGATTAATTCTATCATTTAATTGTTAATTTGCATTCAGAATTAGTTAAAAATATATATAAATATAAAACATAATTGATTTTTATATATTATCAATATTTATTAATAGACATTAAAATGTAAAAAATCCTTATATTTCGAAATCTTAAGAAAAGCAAATAATGGTTACAATATAATAACAATGATTAGTCGAAAAGAATAAAAGATTTAATTGCCTGTCAATAAAGATGATTAAATTTGATGAATTCCACTCAAAGCTTTATATGCATGTCCTTAATTTTAAGTAACACACAAGTTAATATTTGTGCCCCCGGTGAATCTTGACCGACTTTCATGTTTGTAAGTGATCTTATTTGTATTGCGACACATCCAATTACAATACAAGCGTCCATAACGATTCATTCTATCATTGAAATGTCATTTTGAATTCAGGATTAGTTAGAAAATAAACATATATTTTAAACAAATGATACGTACTTATTAATAGATATTAAAGTGTAAAATAGAAATATTTTTTTTTGACAACGTAACTAATAATTACAATCGAATAATAACGATTTGCTGAAAAGATAATAGATTATATAGTTTTTTTTATTGTAAAGATTAAAGTTGATGAACTCAACAAAGCTTTATACGTATGTACTTAATTTTAAGTAAGACATAGTAGGTATGTACGTTTATGCTTGTGCCCCTGGCGGATCTTTGACCGCCTTTGTAGTTTGTAATAATTCGTTTTGTGTTGCGACATTTATAATTAGAATACAAACGTCCATGTGATGAATGGTTATTTTGCATTCAGAATTAATTGTTATATAGATGTGTTATTAGCGTCCAGTTTTTACGAGCTGTTTTAATAAATTTTTCATAACTGCATAGCTTAAAACAATGATAAATATGTTCATTATACGACTTTATCTTATAAAAAAATTGTGTCACTTTCTGAAACAATGCTTTTATTAGGTTATTAAATATATGAAATATGTATATATGTTTATCACACTATAGTAAGATCACAATAAATGATATTTTAAATTAGTTATTATTATTATAATCATCTAAATTCCAATTCAATAATATTTTAAAAATAATGTCATTTATAAAAAAAATATTTCATATTAATTTCTTTATTAAAGATTATCTTTGTATATCCGATATATATTATATTCGCAGTATGCTTATATATTTCACAATGATTTAGATCCGGTAATCTAAGTTAAAACAAATCTTGTCTTGAATTTTAATTTATAACTAAGCGTAAAGTCGAGAACGAACTATCCAATGAAAAACATGAATGATCGGGGAAGGGCAATGCTCCCACAGAATACCAGTGAGAAGTGGCAGCATAAAGCTAAGGTAAGGATGCATTGAATCCTAATCCTCAAGGGTGACAATGCATATCCATCTCGAATCAATCCTTCTGTTGAGGATGAGATGAGTAGATTTCATGGGCCAAAGTTATAACTTCCCATCAAGTGAATTGTGTGTTGACATTAGAAAGAGAGAAAAGTTCAGATGGTTGTTTGTGATGGGAGTTCAGATCTCCAATTTAGAGGCGTATGTCCGCGATCCTCGGTACCTATAAAATTGTTGATTGCAATTTCTCAAATAATGGGTTGCAAATTACAACGTGCTCACGGCCATCTAATACCCTCTATGGGGAGAATACCTATTCCCAGCAGTGGTATATATTAGTATACACACTTTATTTACTTTAGGGGTAGTAAACGAAAACACAGTTCACCTGATGCTTAGTGTTTCCTACAGTCCATGATGCCCGCATTCCTAGTTGACCGGTTGTCTTTCTAAATATTCTGGAAGGTCACCGGTTCCTTCATTTCAATCAGGCAAAAGACCGGTAGGTATTACGGGAATCTTGATCCTACCCCAGATAATCCGTTCGGTCCATGTGTTGCTACGTGAAGAGAACGTTCATCATCTTCATCGCAGCCTGTTATTAGACTAATGCATGAACATACGCATCCTTTATTGATAAGATTTATATTTTATTTAAGTCATTAAATCATAATTATCAGTTCACTCCTGGCTTAGGCTTTACTAGACCACTTAAATAATTATAATTCAATCAAACGAATTACATTATCAACGCACGAGTAATTTATAGAAATTTTTATATGTAAATTATTCAAAAAAAAAACTTAATTTAAGCTTCTTTTTTTGATAATGTATCTGTGTTGTTGTTTGGTGGTATGGCATGTTATTTGAAATATAAATGAGTCAAAAATATAATTTAAGTTTACCTTAATGTGTAAAGAATATTTTTTTAATGTTTTGTTCATTATCGATACGTACTAAAATGAAAACTTGTATTTTGGATGTTTTGTGAACAGCTTATATACAATTATTTCTTGCTATTTTAATTAAGTGTACTCTATTTTGGGGTTTATCTACGTTTACCAGTAATCGGCAAAAAATCACAAAATGATTATTTTTAGTATGGGAAAAGGCCGAAAGAAACATATAGCAGATCTCCACGGCTGCCTCGAGGTTACGTATTCGTTGGATCACAATATTAAAGTTTATTAACAAGTCCCATTGATTTTCTTAAGGGACCTAAACACATACATTTAAATACAGAAGTGGACATTCTAAATTTCAATGAAAAACGTACGTCTAAGAATAAGGAATGCAGGCTGCATTTACAATGAAAAATGTTTTAATCTTCTCTTAAACCATCCTGTGATGTGATTATAAGAAAATACTGCACAATATTTTACAAAATCGAGAGATAACAGAGTTGAAGAAAATATTCGGTTTGATGAAATTGAATTATACCTCAAAGAAAGTGGATTGAAACATATCCTAGAAGAGCCAAACCATGTATTCAATACGGATGAAATGTTTTTTTTTCTTTTAACTAATGCAGGTCTGTGTAAAGCAGATGAAAAACATTTGTATAACTTCTGTGATGACAAGAGAGCCAATGTCACTATCACTGCTAATGCTGCCGGACAAAAACGTAAGAGTTAATTTTCTTCTGCAACTCCTTCGAACTTTATATTTCTCAAATTAATGCTCGATGAATGGAAGCGAAGGTAAACCGTAATTCAATAGATATCCTACAGCCTATGTAGTTCGCAGTCTTTCATCTATTAAAAATAGCATAGTTAAAAGAATTGTCTGAATGGCATCATATATGCGAAAATCTCCAAAACACCTAGCCTTTTTGCTGCAAGATGCAATATCCTTTATATCAGAGAACTGCTTATAATGCCAACCTATCAATATATGCTCTGAGATGTAAAAAACTACTCAATCTAAGTTTAATAAAAAAATAATTCGCAACAAAAAGAGTACCTACTTATTTTAAAGTTGGTTGAAAACAATCAGTAATATCACGTAAATTAAACACGAAGAGACACCGCGCGACAGTCGCTTACGGTTTTTTTGTACGTCGATGTTTCCGCACGGCCAACACCAGAAAATTGTTTATAAGGTGCGTGAATGCAGCATTATTTACGTAATTATATCAACGGTACCGAGTTACTTTACATCCTGCCTGTAATTAGCATAAAATACTTCATTAAGATAGATAATAGTCGAATAGGCGCCTTGGTTTTCCTTATTATGTTCGTGTAGCGATACGTAGATTGTAAAGCGTTGTACCTACAACGAATATATGTACATAGGTCGTAAAATAGTTGTTAACACGTTACATTTCGACGGATGCATAGTTTTGTATATTATATAGATGTGAAAAGATTAGTATTGTTACACTAAATTTATTAAGCAGTTTAGAGTGCTGTTTTAGACTCAACGTCAAAGATCTCTGACAGATAAACGTCATGTCAACTTGTTTTGACATTTTGTGTTTGGCGTCGAATAATAATTCGAATAATGTTACTTGAATATCGTGAATTTGCCTATTCCACAATAATTAAGTTACATTATTCCACGTCATTTATTAACGCATTAATAGTCTATAACTTCTATATATTATCTTTTTACAACAAAAGATCTTGTGCATGCAATTATTGTGATCTCACCACTGTTGCTATGCCTCCTAATTGTCTATAATAAGTGCCTAATATCTTTTTGTTTCAGTTAGGCCACGAAAGGGAATTGTACTCACTAAGTATTTTTTTCATTTTTTAACGTCCTCGTCGTAACATCTGCATAATGGATTATCTATAATTTTCTTCAACATGCGTTCATGCTAGTGTCCTGTAAACTCTCCCAATGCTCCCTTCTCTGTACTACAAATTGTTTTTGTTCAAACTTTCTTCAAAGCCTTTGATAAATTCTATTGAATGTTTTTATCCATTTTTGGCAGCCCATTCTTTATTAAGATTAGCCATTGCCACTTTACAGGATAACATTTGAGTGTATAAAAATGTAATTATGTAAGCGGTGTCGGCTTTGGCCCCCACGGTCTATCTTGCTAAAACGCACGCTGTCCAGTCACGGTTCGCTTAATGATATTATTATTATGAGAGATCTTATCTCTATAAATGTTTTCTCAGTTTTAGAACTGTGCGGAACTTTGAATTTTAGAGAGAATCGCAGGAGACCCGATGATGAATGACTTTAGCCCATTGTTTTCGTTATTTTTTTTGAAATTGGAATTTTTGAATAATTGAGAAGCAATGCCTTTGTGACTAAGATGGTAACTAGTAACATTGTTAGTAATTATGTCCCCGTTCGCCTACACTTACCAAGTTAAAATTAAGGTTATTGTAACTATAAATATGATTTTGATGTTAACTGAAGATTGTTATCTATTTCAGTCCATTTAACGTCGTAGCACGTTATTAGTGGCGAACACACTAGTGGTGTGCATTAAAGGTGTGCTTCATTTGTAAGTCACGATGTTATAATTGCATTTTTAAAGGTCGAACACGGATCATTATGACGCTTAATTTCCCTATTAGCGCGACTTTGTACGGCATCGATTGCGGGAAATTCAATGAATAAAACTATTTCAACGAATTTCTTCGTCCAGTTACAAGTTATACTCGTAAATACGTATATTACAATGAATAAAATGCAACAAAAGTTCCACGCTTGCAACTAATTCATCGAAGTGTCTACTTTGTCTGTTCAATACGCTATTAAAACTAGTAATAAAATTTACATACTCTTGTAAATTGAATTCAAGAAAGGTGAATTGACGGAATGGTTACATAAGCAGCTGTTATGACTGGGTTTGTTAGAATGACACATTACCGAGTAGGACGAACGAAAAAGTCTATGCATTCTATGAAAAACAGAAACTTAGTATAATTATGAGTGTGTAATGAAGACATGAGTTATTGGAGATCGATTAGCTGAGTACATGACTAAATTAGCAAGAGATACAGATGTGTAATTAATAGATAAGCTTTATTTTGTTTTGACAACAATATAACGATTATATTTAGTCTATTGAATTCGATTTCAATTTATAAATTACGTCAAATGAAGTTAGATATATTAGTTTTAATTTGCCTGCTATTTACGATGAACCTTAAATTTCCTGTTTGCGTTAAAAAAAATGCTAGAAACATAACCTTTCACGTTCGATCGTGACAAAAGCTTTATTTTGCAAAATATTGGGCGCATTTCCGAACGACTAAAAGTTTAAAAGTTTTTTTTTTCCACCTCACTAGCACATGGTGCGATGACAAATAACTAATCGCATCTTTCCAATGCAATTTATCGACTCAAAAAGTAATTTACTTTAATCGATATTTTTATATCGCATAGCTGTATTTTTATTCCAGTGACTTGTTTCAAAAGTAAACTTAAAGTTAACTTATATTTCTTTTACTGATACTAACTATTACATTGCCTTTCGTAGTGATAGAAAGAAACCGGAGACCTAATTACGTATGACAGATTCTATGTAAGTCCAAAGACAACGCATTATGTTTCCTCATCGAGGATGTGTGAGTCATGGGCTGCAGGAATACTTTCCATCCGACTACGTACTCGTTTGTCTATATCATTCTCTCATGTCAGTAAAAGAGGACGGAGTTCAAAGAGTTTCCTAATGTAAAAGCAACATATTCCGAATTCAAACCGAAGTCATAAATAAATAATAAAACAGAAAGAGGTTTGATAAATTACTTTTTTAAATTAGGAATTACCAGAACCAAATAATTACAGTTAATGAGCAAAGGGACGTTGCCCTGCGCGATAGCATCGACTCTTTCTATTCGAAATGAATTGAAATGGTAATAATGTTTTTGCATGCAGCCCCACATTAGTCATTCAATTTTAATTACTCCTTTGTATTCTATTTTATAAATTATTTTATGCAATAATTAACATCAAATTGACAATTTATTTTTTTATAGAAACCTGTTTAAAATACAATTATACCAAAATTTATCTAGTTGATTGCTTTTCAATGTTTTGTGTTTATTCATAACTTAAAAAATAATTTTTAGATCGAGTATTAGATTAATACCTGTATTGCTGAAGACTTAAAATCGATTTGAAGTCTATTATTATGGGGGATTTGATTATAAAGGTGAGGACATACATATTTCGGCTAATGCTCTTTCATTTATTTGGGGGATTTCTCAGTTACTTTTGTTTTAATAGTATTTACGCTACGCCATTAATTCATCTAAGCTTTCTTTTGGTTGTCTTGGCATTTCGTTGGTTACTGGTTCGTTTGTTTACCAGGCAAGACAGTGGTCGATACAAATCACTACAGCTCTGTCATTTGTTATAAATTTATGTAATGGTCTAAATGTTCATACTTAATGAATCTCTTCATTCTCTTTACTTAAATAAATTGACGCTATGAAATTGGATTTGAATGCTTACCCTAGTTGGGTGACAACAGCCGTTGATTAGTAACACACACATGAACACACAATCACACATACACGTTCGACAAGATCCGTGTGTAGTTGGCGTCGGCCGAGTAATTACACTCATTGTCACGTAATTACAACCAACATTTGTCATTGCACCCACGCTCGACGGCAGCCTTATCTGCGTTTCATTAGAGCCTAATTCCTGAGGTCGTAAGGTCGCTATTTTGATAAATTATCGACCTTTACTGTTTCGTGATAACAGTTGACGATAATTCTGGATCGCAGGATTAACAATTTGTTGTGATAATTGTCGTTTTTAATAAGTTCAAAGTAATGGAGAAAGGGAAGTACTGTACTGTACTGAACGGTAAGAATTTCGGAATACTTCTATTGGTAAATTCATTTAAATTAAATAAATTATTAGTTCTTCTGATCGATTTAAACGGTTTAAATAATAAACGGATGTTATTATAGCAGCGAAAATATTTTGAAAAATACAGAGATAATTACTGGTCGGCCATTCCCTAGTCCGTTGTAACGCATATAAAATAAGATCGGAAGAAAGCAGCTATGTCTTAGACAAGAGACATACATTCTACACACCAGACCCGATAACGAACAATTTGTAAAACACAAGTATTTGTTCCTCGGCTGAAAACGAAATCCGGCACCCAACCCCAGCCACTAATCAAAGATTATAAGATGAATGATCAATTTGAATCTGATCTAATTAACTGTCAGATTGCCTAAACTGAACGTTAATCGACGATATTGGTGACGTATTTAATTTAATACTCTGTTCACGTTATAAAAGACATTAGAATGATCATTTATTGTGTTTATCGTGCTGGGCTGTTTATAAAAATGAATATGGAATTCGTCCATATTTTTTTTTACACCGTACAGAGGATCAAGTAATACCAATAAGGTGTAACCTACGCAGCCATACGTACTTGTATATGTCAGGCTCAACAACAGACGTGGTGAGGTGGGTACATAATCTATTATATTGCTTAACATTCTGGATGACGAGTTTATACATACATAATACCATCCTTTTTGTAACAGTTTCATGCGATGTGCATTTATTATGACAAATATATTTTATGAAATACTCAATTATATAATGTGTCAGTACTAAAAATCAAACCGAAATTACTAACCTGTTAATACTGTTCAACGCAGCGGAACCAGCAATTTCCCTTTCATTTCTGTCTCTGGGACCTCCATATCTATCGAAATTCTCCCTTTCTTTATAATGGCGCTCAGGCCGCGGCGACGAAGACCGGCGTCCTTGCATCTGCTGTGGCAAATTGTTCTGTTGCACCGTCTGCAGAAGGTTGTGATTTGCTTGCGGCTGCTGCAACGCTTGCAGCAACTCCTGAGCATTGGTCGCGCCATTGGTCAAGAAGTTTGGCAAGCCCGGATTCAACAATGCATTCGACAGTGTTGGATTCAACATGTTTGGCCGAATGTTTGG
Source organism: Teinopalpus imperialis (assembly GCA_029286865.1). Classification (NCBI taxonomy): domain Eukaryota; kingdom Metazoa; phylum Arthropoda; class Insecta; order Lepidoptera; family Papilionidae; genus Teinopalpus; species Teinopalpus imperialis. The sequence continues at coordinate 5,006,344 of JAGSMU010000022.1, read as the reverse complement.
TGTCTGCTGCGGGTTGGAGTTGAGAAGCTGATGAGGTTGGGCCATCGCTTGGAGGTTGGCGAGCGATGTGGATACCACTTGGCCGTTGTTCAACGCCAGGTTTACCATTTGATCGTTTGAATTCACGTGGTTGACTGGTATCGTGAGGATGGTTTGCGTCGCGATTCCTGTTGAAGAATAAAAACTAGTGGTGACATTCTCAATTTAGATATATCAATGAAAATATATATGTAATAAATAATATTCAATAAAATAAAACAATTTTATATTATCTACTTATGTTGCTTATGCTTGTTATTTTAAATTTTTTAATAAACACTTTGCAGTAGACTAGAAAAGTATAATATTTCAGCTTTTTTATACCGCTAAAACAATGTCAAAGAAAATTAAGTTATTTTTCATAAAAACCACTGACGGCGGAAATCTGTTGAATTGATTTCATAACTGATTTAACAATGGTAAGAAATACCTTGCTATAAGAATCTTGCAATTAAACGTTTCGAACTTTATACATCAGTTTCAGACATGGACATATAGAGCAACACGCCACTTTCTTAGTCGACAGAATTAAAAATTTAACTCACCCTGTGACGTGGGTATCAGAAGCTGAGCGCCCTGAATTCCCTGCACCAGCTGGCCTGAAGCGAGGATCAACTGCGGCATTGGAGAAGGCATCGCTGGAGGAAGCATGTTGCTATTGCCTACCGGGTTTGGTGATCCCATGCCTGTCAACAAAACAACTCATATATTACATTAGTTTATGACTTTGTCGACGTACTCATTTATCTGCGTGTTTTTGATCGCACCTTTCTCTCTGAATATCACGTTAAAAAAGGTTTAGTGTTTTATTAGATAGAATTATATATAATTCTAAATACTAGTTTATGAGTTGGAAGGTAACAATGGAAACAAATATTGTACTTGTTTATTATATTTTATAGAATAATATTTAATTTTCAATATGCAGATACTTAGACCTTACATTTTGGATCTTTATAATGAAAGTAAATCGTGAAGGAGAGAAATGACTTAGGAACTGCTAAGAAGCATGTAACGCAGTTATGCTTTTTGTAGTACTCTGAGAGGAGTGACAGGAAATTTTCGGTGTGAACATGTCCAAATTTTTTAATTTTATTTTCTTTTTAAATACAAAATTCTTAAGTCAGGTTGTCATCAGCCAGCCCCTTAGCTAAAAATGCAATCTTATATCGGTGCCGTTGTACGTGTAAACTATGTTAATAATTAATTTATAAATATTACCATGACACACAAAACTTCGAAACATTCCATCGATTCAACTATAAAGATGGAGAGATGAGCAAAGTGTGAGAAAATATACAAAATTACATAAATCAATACTCTACACAAATATAACTATTTATAATATATATGAGAAATAAGAAAAGTAGGTTAATAAATAGATAGGCGTAACCGTTACAAGCACGCGTGGGTTACTACGAATCTGTGTCTCAAATATTTACCAAGTATTAAAGAGTAGACTAGAGCTGTAGAGTCTGGAGCATACGTTCTCAAAGTGGTCTAAGTCGACCCTAGGTGATGATTTGTAAGTAGTCTATCCAAGAAGACTACCAACAGCATCCACAGACTTAGGAGGCTGCAGGTAATGGCCTTCGGGGCTGTCCCCTTTACTCGAGCTTTCATTCACGGAGGTAAGGACTCCCTAGGTCGTTTATCTCTTTATCTACAGCTGTGACGGCTAGAGTACGGGTGAGCGCGTATCCTAACAACAGTTACTACATCACATCATCATTTGAAGACAGGTAGAAAAAAAGCGTCAGTTCTATTAAATATTTTAATATATTCTATTAATTTTTTTTTCATTTTTCATTTTTTGAAACCTGTGAAAACAAATAAAGCTTGAAACACTTTTATTTGTTTTCACAGGTTTCTTCACGATTTTTTCCCTTACCCAATCACGCGGTAAATCAGCATTTAAAATTGCTTAATAATGTACCAAGGAACTTAGTTGTTATATAGCGTGTCATGACCACAACGAATTACAATGATTCACGTGAAATAGTCTTCGAGAAAAAGCTTGGGACTGACAGGCACGATGGTAATTCCTTACATGTTCCTTTTTTTGATTATTGAAAACTATTTTTTTTTATTAATTTGAGATTAACAAACGAGCACACAGTTCAGCTGATGGTAAGTGATTCCTGCAGCCCATGACATCTGAATGCACTCTAGACAAGGAATCATAATGCAGATGCGTTGTCACCTTTGAGGACTGAGATGGAATGCCTGTTTACCAGTTAGAATGGTCTCCGGATCCTTGCACTCACCAGAGGAAACACAGCAGTCCTACGCTAGTTGAGCTGAAAACAAACTGCAGTGTATCTCTATCACTGTAAACTACTCTAGTAATTACTGGTGATAAGGTATTGCATTTTAGTCGTTAGGGGTTTCAATGCATTATGATTCTTTAGCCCATTTTATTTTTCCCAGCAGTGCAATTATAGATAGTTAATGTGTTCTTTTGGTAACTTGATGTATTCATAGACAAAGTCAGCTATCATGCAACAATTATAATTCTTTTGCCAAGTGTAGCAAATGCATTCAGCCTGATATTCAGCAGACCGTATTAAAAAAAAACATATTTGATATTACTAAAACATAAGTAAATTAATAAAAAAATTAAACACTCATATTGAACGAGGTTATCGGCCCTAGTTTTATTTATATATAAATTATTATTATATATGTAAACCATTACTAATTTACAAAGTGCTTTGTCGAAACTGCCTATCGATAGTTAAATATTAGATTCGTATCTTGCAACTTAATAAATTTTAATAAAATTTGTTACACAATTGTTAAACAATGCTATAATCGATGTTTTATTATATGTCTTTATATATAGACAGCGATTCTGTTAGCGTCACAAATCGCCTAGTATGTACGTATATAGCACACAAGATGAAACTTATTATTAAATATCAAAAAACATCGGTCACGGCGAAACAATCGTGGAACATTTGAAACTCGGCTTTCTACTCGAATTATTAGAGACAATAAAATAATATAGTTAATTACAAAAGACGCCGTATGTAATAAAACAACGATAGAGAATTACACAAAAATCCATCGGCAACCGAGCAAGACTAATTCCACCGCGAACAAAACGGCCCCCAAGAAAATCTAAAACATTATCAGCGGGCCTTACATGCCCGTTAAACTCAGCATTAACATAACGTATTCATTTAAACCATGACATTTCACATTTTGCAATAAATGCTCTTTCCTACAGCGCATCAATTAAGTGCCGAAAAAAATATATAATTAGCTTTATTAAGACAATAAAAGTCTTAATGATACCGCAACAAACGTAACGTCCGTATGTTCGTGAAAAATATATAATTATACTCATTATTTAAATAGGTTTTTTTTTCCATCACGGCATAGCTTTAATGGGCGGGCTAGTGGGGCCGCTATCTCACTTTCATTAAATCGATTGGTTTCGGTAATCGCCTAATTACGAGTCACGTGATACCGGAGTCAAGAGTTTTAATGCACAAATCGTGTATCACTGATTATCCCAATCTGTCTAATTCCGCCTAATTAGTGGCCTACCCTGCCCGGCGAGTAAACGCTAGCACGAAATGGTAATGTGGCGAAAAATCGGGAAACAAAGTCGGTCGTTACTTGGAGCTTTGAGCATTTGCTAAAATACAAATATATGCTCTCGGGCTCACTTATAAATGCCACGGAAGGACAACTTTACAAATGAACGCAAAGCGAAACTATTTTTACTCCATTACATTCTGAGTCTATTTTGTATTAAATGCACTATTTATCCATTACCTGTGTTTATATTCTATTAATTGTAGACCTTTAGTCGAGTTATTCAGGTTTCGTGGACTTTCACATTGTTTTGTTGGCATATAGTTGCAGTTGTAGTGTAAAGAATTGCGCATGTATGTAGATTTATGCTCTTTTATTTCGAGATTTGTAATCAATAGGAGAAGTTCTCTGTGTGGGTTTTTTTTTAATTTTATAGAACTAATATATTTACGGTGTCATGTTGGAATAAGAATAGATCACACCTCTTTCCATACGTGTCGTAGAAGCCGCCAGAAGTCAGGAGGGGCCAGACATAAAATATATTAGTGTTTATGTCTAATGGATGCCAGTAGCGTTAGAGGTGCGAGGTGTCTGGTTATTTTGGTTGCCAATCTGCTGGCCAGAGATGTCAACAAGACAATTCAATCCCCCGTGAAAATCTCTCATGAGTCTATTGTCCAGTAATAAACTGAATCATTATTCAGTTTAGCTATGCTAGTGATAATAAATATTTTTATTATTGCCTAAAGGTGCAAAACCGTTTCTTATCAGTGTTTTGTCAACTGTTGGAAAGCGATGATTACGGCCTATAAACACATACATTGATCTTAAGCAAATTCAAGATACACATGCGTTGTCAGGTTCGAGGACTGGTCCAGTCGAGCAAACTAATGCGTGGGTCTATCAATATTTATGTAAATGTTCTTGTAAATTTCATTAGGCGTTAAGATATATATATATAATAGACAGAGAGATAAATACACACTCGGTGCGTAATAAGTTTAAGTTGAAATTTATAGATGTTTCGAATATCTCGTCCCGCTAACACTACACGTCTTTGATCTTATGTAATTCATATAAACATTTTCATTACAACTTTCTAATTGCAAATGTTAATAAGCTTCTCACTTAATATTCCATTGGCTTTCAAGCATCTCTAATATATCCCCGGGATGGTCTGGTAAAGGGGTTAATGATTTAAGAGGTATAAAAAAGTGGCGACGCAAACACCTTTTGCAATTAATGTTACGGCGATGTATGTGAATCAAATAGTATTATGACTTGTTAATATGAAATTTCTTTGCGAAAAGACATCACTACACGTTAAACATCCTCGTTACATATAAATGAGGCGTTTGTAGAATAAGCGGTAAATTATTGAACCTTAGAAATGTTATTTTATAACATTATGATTAACCGTGGTTCAATTAAAGATAACGTCACGTAATTATGTCGCAACTACTTGAATTATTTAATTATTTATACGACTTTTTCTCGTAGTTCAGTTGTCTTGTCATGAAATAAAATGAATATTTTAACGTTATACTGATGCTATATAAAGCGAACGCCTTGAAACTGAGCGACAATCCTTATTTATAGAGCCGTTGTAGCCCAATATCTAAGCCCTCCCTTTTAATTCACAGTACGCAATCAAACCATGTTGGTTTCCTGGTGCAAGGGAAAAATCGTGAGGCGAAATATGCATGTCTAATAAATATATATATAACCTGTAAATTTACTTTTTTATTTTTACTTGAGCTATCGAATGCCGAAATCGCTATAATACTGTGGAATTTCAAAAATATCATTATTTCTCAAGTATACCTCAGTTCAGTTTTGTAATATTTTTCTTTCCATTGTTGTCCTCTAACTCTTTTCTTCTAATGCTAGTAAGAGGAACGCACAGTTTTTCTTGTGGTAAGTTATTCGTACGGCCCATGGTATCATGATAATATGGCAACCATAATTATGACTACATGTTTATTGGTGTTGGGTAAGGACTGGATCATAAGACTAGAAGTAGGGTCGGGAGTAATATCGGCGACACGGTCATGGTCCAGATGACTGGTAGGAATATAATATTAGTTTATAACGATTAAACTTAACGATTACCTGGGGCACTAACGCTGAGGTTCAATGGTGAGTTGATGACCGGATTCGATGGCATGGAAGTTAGGCCCTGCAGGTTGGCGGCCAGCTGGGACATTTGTTGCGACATCTGCTGGGACATCTGCTGCTGCGACATGGGTGCCATGTTCTGCTGCATGCTCGCCAGGTTCTGCAGGTTTTGAAACATCGACGCCACTGTGGAAAAATAGCATTGGTCAAGGTCTGATTGGTCGTAACTATTTTTAAGCGTGTCGGTTGTTTATGATTTTGTTCAGTTTCTGATTGCTTTTATTTCTGGTTAATGACAGAACCTAAGATCCAATTACTAAATATATTTATACAAAAAACCTGTTTGATGTGCTGTTGTGTCATCAAATGTCACCCTTATTTATTATCTTTATAAATATATATTATCTTTATAAATAAAACTTTATTCCACATTTATTTGATTCGCTGGCCCGTAAAAGACAACTTACGATTTTTTTATTTCTTTATATGGAAAAATGATCGCAGAGTTTTGTTTGATAAGCAAAATTATTTGAAACCTTTTATTTCTCAAATTTAACTAAGAACAGTTTTAACTATTTAACTATTTAAGTACGATATTAGGTATTTTTTTTACGTGCTCGGCGGTAAAAGAAAACATCGTGATTAAACCTGCATGTCTAAGAAATAAATTTTTAAAAAAATATTTCCAAGACTTGAGAAGTCCGCCAATTCGCAGTAGAGCCTGATCGTGGTGGAATCGCTACGTGATGCTCTAACACCCTCGTTAGAGAAGAGGACTACGCCCAACAGTGGGATTTATATATAGTATACTACTCTCTACTATTAACTACTCTAAATATTCGGCCATTAGATGCCAGCGTTGTGGTAATTTATTAACGCCCCTTTAGTAAAACTCTTCAAAGGTATTTTGTGTGGCCTCTCGGGTATTGAATATTTTCACGGCCAAGAAGTTATCCAAGTTCAACAAAACGTATGTATTACGATCAAAAAAACGTTCGCGCCAAATCAAACCAAGTACGGTGAGTGGCCGAGAGGTTCCAGTCCTAGCTCTTGTAACTTGAAGACTTTGTTGTGCAGTGTAAGCTCACGCGTTATGGTGAAGAAGCTGGGACGAGCCATTAAGTAAAGCTCGCAAGTTGCAAGCTTCTCTATCATTGTGTTCAGTTGTTTGCAGTACGAAGATGTGATGAATCACACAGGCAATAGACCGGTCACTAACCCAAACAGTGGACACAAATTTTCTAAGGATACGTTTTCTAGGACATTGCTTAGGTGGTTACCCAGGGTCCGGTCAACAGGATGAGCACAATGTTCGTAGAGAATTCATTTTATTCATAATTATATAAATACGATTTAAAATCCCTTCGTTCTTGTATCAGTTGAGCAAAGCAGGGCATGCCTTGACACGTGAGTCGCGCCGGCGCGTGTTTGTGTGGCATTCTTACTTTGCCAATTTGATTTCTCAAGCTTATTTACTAAGTGGACCAATCTCGTTTTGATTCTAATGTTGAAAGCTGCTGCTCACTCAGCGGTAGATTGACAATCATCTGCTTCCACAATCGCCTTTGATTGATCGTTGTCAACCGTAGCCTATGGGCGACCTTAGCCCTCATTCTTCAGAGCCAAATCTTTGGAACGGTAGCGTTGAAACCAGAGCCGTGCGTGTACGTTCGTAGTGTTTGCTCTGTTTACATCGTTGATGTTGCATGCCGTTTGCCATCGTCGTATTCAGAAATTGATCGTGTTTAACATGTCTATGCTCACGAAAAAGATTAAAATGTGACAAAGACAAGGTTTCTTTTTGTTTCTTTTTATTTATTCAAATTAGAATTCTAGTGAAACCACAAATAAATAAAGTTTAAACCAGTACTACAAAATGCAACTACACAGGACGATCTATTAATATAATCTGATCGTGATGAGAATTATATACAAAGCCGGTTATAAAAAGATCATAACAGTTTGTATTGCGATGTATTGATACAGAGATAGAAAGATCAAGGAGAAAGAAAGAATATAATATATCGTGGCGTCGTATTCGTGAATGTTAAATAAGACAATACCCTTGAAAGTACAACTTGATAAACTTAAGATTCACTAGTTCGCAAATAAAGCTTTATACTAAACTGGAACAGTACGTTTTTTATTACAATGTCTTACTACAAGCACGAAGACAAACACCACGCCATAAAGGCACAACATCGAATAATTATGAAGTTGTTGTACGAACTCACTGGAGCCATTCAAGTGGGGCTGATGTTGGGGCGTGCGAACCCGCGGTGAAGGCGAACGGGCCTCCGCTAGCTGTCGACCGCCGCCCTCTGGCGAACTCGCGCCACTCTCGCGATCCGACTCCGCCTGCTGACAAACAAACATGCATTCAATCTTCTACATTCTAGAACATTGGAAGTATCAATATAGCCTTTAGATTTAGGTTACGGTCTGCAAAACTTCAGGTCGTAGGTTCGAATCCATCATTCGACTTATGTCGTGAACCAATTCCTAGCACAAGCATTAGCTTAGTTGGAGTGTTCAACCGGAATGTAAGCAAGGTTTAATTAAATTAGTTTTATTTCTTATTAATTCCTTATAACTTAAAATAATAATTGTTTTAAAAATATAGGCGAGAGATTAGACTCTATATGAATGAAACGCTTGTTACAAACTATGTTAGAATTACATTGCAACATTTCTTAAAGCAGTATTATTTCTTAAATGCAATTTAACTCTACCATAGTTATGCTGATAGAGTCGGCTTGACTGGCGACGGACAACGCCCTCGCATAATAGAGGTAAATGAGTTATCTTTGTATCCCTACATACATCTTGAGTCTTTATTGAGGATGAATGCAGGTGTTTATGGTTCGCAGTCATCACTTATCATCAATTGAACTGTGTGCTCATTTGTCACCAGTTAGGGGATAGTAAATAACTTCATTGATGTATTTCATTGACTTGTTTTCTGTTCAAAGCACATTGGTGTAATTAAATGATTCGGAATGGTTCGCATTAGGTAGATTTAGATAGACAAAGATTCAAGATGTACATGCTTTTCAATGCTTTTGTTTTTGTTTTGCTAGGATGGAATGAGTCGCTAGCTAACTGGTGTTCCCCGTATCCCTACAGTCACTAAACGAAATCTATCTCCAATATGCTGGTATTCTGTGAGGACGCGGTTAAAGTTCGAAGACGATGACGGTATTCATTATGAAGGTTTAGTCATGTCGAAATGTACCCGAAAGCCATGCATGACTATATCAGCTTGTTATTCCTAATTATATATGTACTTAATTAAAACTTTACTTTAGTATCCCTTTATCACCTTTATCGTGACAAAGTTTTAGTTATTTATGTATATATATATATATATATATATATTAAATGTTTTTAAAAATAATAAGAAATAAATAAAGACTTCAATATTAAATAAAAAATGCACATATAATTAAAAGCTATTTTCACAAACACCTCATTTTTTAATATCTTTTTTTTTGTTTAACTATTTTTCTGTAACATACTTATAAGTAAAAGACTGTATATTTAGGATTTAAATTAATAAATAAAAATAAAAAGCGTTAGAATATTATTAAAATAATCAAGAAATTAAAACGATTTATGTTCCATAAAAGGTCGAAAGATCGTCTGGACTAGGACAACGCTTTCACAAAATAAAAACATAAGTATAAAGTCAAAAGAAAAGAAAAATCTCCAAGGAACAATTTAGAAGTAGCCGCAGCATGAATTGGTTGGCCCGAATAAGGCGAGACTATGTTTCAACAGAATCCTAGCGTAAATACTATTTTACACTAGGATAATTAAATTAGAGTAACGGTAGAGTCACACCGCAGTAATAAAGTAGCTATGGTATTAGCAAGTCAACTCATATAACAGTAATATTTCACGACATAATTCAGGAAAGAGGATTACCTTTCAGAATTTCTTAAGATGTTACTCTATAGTTCAGCGCTATTGTATTTGATTATTGAAAGAAATATACCAACCAAGAAAGAAACACCTTAGCGGTGGCAAGTCTGTTTAGTGGCGTTCTTGATTTCTCAGAAGGGACATTTGTATGTATGTATGTAACATGTGTATTATGATTTCTTATCGAAGATGAATCATGGGCAGTAAAAGCCACATGTGGGTGAACTGTGTGCTTGTCTGTCTGTCCGTAATCTATATATGCTCGTAATTTATGGTTGTGTGTTCTTTTTCTATGCGTACGCGCATCTATTATACAATTGAGTTGAAACTATACCGTTGTTTTTGGCACTTGCTTGAAAGATTTTGGATAAAAAACAAATAAAAATTTATAGGCATTACAACGGATATCGGGCGTTAGCTATTATAATGTCGAAATTATTTTATTAACAAAGTATTTTATCTTAACCATCAGACCATCAGTTTTTCGAGGATAGATGTTATGGGCCGCAGTCACCTTCAAGTACCACTTCTCTTTACTTCAAGTGAACTGTGTTAGTTTATAACGTTTAATATAAAAAGGTGGTTAAACAGACAGAAACGTATTACTGGGGAGTTCGTTGCACCCCTTCTTGTTCACATATAGAATATAAGAAACGATGAAGGGCGGACTTTAAAGGGGTTACAAACACATTCGAATAAAACAGATTATCAGTACAATCTCAATAAACAAAATTTTATTTTGAATTTATATCTTTGATTGGTGAAATGTTTGTCATTCTTATTTTCATTAAAAAACAAACTCAGTGTATAACTTTTGTTTTCTACCACATTTGTCGTAAAGAGGTATTGTTTTAATTCTTTGAGAATATAACCATTAAAGATGTATTTAACATGCGTGAAATAAACATCTTATTTAAATGATCTTATAGAAATTATGAAAATATTCAGCTTCAATTATTATTTAAAAGTTGATTCGTATTTTAATGATCATTATATCTTTTAAGTTTATATTTTTTACTTAAAAGTGTTACTCGAAATAAAAAGCGTTATTTAGATATATCAATCAAGTTAAATGTTTTTATTTGTTACATCATAACAATGACTTGATGGGGGTTTGTCTTTTGCTCAATATAGTAATAATATTAAATTATTAATAATTTTAAATAAGTAGTATTGTATCTGTGGATTATTCATTAGTTTTAAAGAAATAGACAATTGAACTATATGTACCTATGTTCACTTTATATTGTCATGTCTTACAACAATCAACATTAAGATTAAATTTCAATTTATTTAAATTATAATTATATTATGACGATAAATTTATAAAGAAACCATTATTGAATATAATATATTCCTTTGTTCAAGTTAAAACTTCTGATGCAGTATTTAAAACCGTTTAATTAAAATGTCTTGGCCGTCGGATACATAAAATATTTCCTGTTAGCTTTGTCAATATTTCGAACGACATTGTCTCTTTTTATAAACCTTACTAAGATGATTTTATTCACATTTTGGAATTGGTACATACACATTTTATACATGGTAGAGCAACGCTGAAACTATGAACTAATTGCAGTGTGAATACGTAATTGTGTGTGTCTCTACGGAAGAGCTACGTTTATACATACATAATACTAACTTAAGATAGTAGGTTAGTGATGTGATAAGGTAGACTGCGTGTTCCTTAGTCACCTCTCGTTACCAAATTCATAAAAAAACATTGAGATACTTATAAGGTAAAGTTCAAACAAAATTCTTATTTTTCATTTAGAAACTCATCGATGCACCTTAAATGGAACCATAGTTCTAGTTTACAGATAGTTTAGTACAGAACAACACTCCCATATGATATAAAATTTAGACAAGTTATGTTGCCAAGTTTTTATTATATATTTTAATGAGCCTTGGTAGCTCGGTGTCCAAGCGTTCACTTTTAATTTACATTTAATTTAATGTGCACGGTATATAGCTTAACCTAGTTCGATGCACGGTGGACGGTAACAATGAAATTGTTAATTGTAAATCTGAGTGCTAATTTATAACGTACTCGACGGTATAGGAAAACATCGTGAGGAAACCTGCATGTCTTAGAGATAAAAAATCATTTCAAGATATGTGAAATAACCAATGCGCTATGAAGCCACGCGCAGTACGCTCTCTCTTAAGATGCCTTTCCCAGCAGTGAGATCTATATAATAGTTACTTTAAATTAACCTCAACTTGAAATAAAGGAAAAAAAGCTTAAGCATTTTATATGTAATTGTAATAAGAGAAGTATTTTACAGCTGCAAGTACCTACACTAAAATGGGAGAATCAGCGTCAAAACACCATATTTCATAAAACGGCAGGGTGGTGTTTTATGGATAAATTTTCAACCCCTAGTTAACTGATGCGTATTGAATTTGTAGCTTTAATCTATAGACAAACATTCAGATTTAACAAAACGATCCAAAATATACATATACTATAAAATACTTATATTTATATACTATTAAATACTATATATATTAAATAAATTTACTTAATAGAGCTATTCTACAGTTTGTATCTAGTTGCACCAAGAATTAATTGGCTCAGCCGGGGAAGAACCAGGCCCTCAGAATAGTAGCGTAACATAGCAGCGCAACGCTGTTACATTTCGTCTGGTAGGACCTTATAGCTGGTGACGGGGCACTTCTTCTTACTTCGTAGGGGTGACAAAGCTGCATTATGGCTCCTTAACGAAGATGAATCTGGTTTTCATATGCTCGTATGACACTCCCAAATGAAAAAAGAGTGCATATCATTTTTATATTAAAATCGGTAAACCAATATTTTTATATTATATTCGTTGAGCAAGAACATATAAAACAGTTAAGCTTAATGTCATTAGAACTCACCATTTACTCAGTACATTGACCTCTGAATCATCACATTTATCCGTAGATATAAAATATACTAGGTAGCATGTTAGGGGTGTTTCTAAAACTCCATATGATAAAAGTCAGTGTACAGTGGAAATTCCGACTAATAACGAGAAAATGTATGTTGTTTAATGTTTTTTAAGGCCCAATTTAGGTTTTATCTTAGTTATATTATATCGAGGTTGCCGTGCTAAGTATATTTTAATTATTTAAGGAGATGAATGGGTATTAGCCGGTATGATCAAAATGAAATTAAAAGCAAGTTTTTAGCGACAACTGTACGAAATACCTTATCGTAGTAAAAGTAAAACGGTTGAACTAGGAAATGGCAGTCGATGGCAAGAGTCACCTTGCAGGTTTTTGCTTTATCTCTATGGATGAGAGTAGAAGAGGATCCTATTCGGTGGTACACAAGAGGAGATAAACATGTTCATGTCCCTCAGTGGACTTATATGACGGTAACGGTATATAAGACGAAATACAGTTTGAAGCGTCAATTGCCTAAGGGTACTGTTTACGATATTTAACGTCATAGTTCCAAATCCGCCACTCGATTATTGTCATATGTCGTCTCCTAGCACAAACATTTAAGCTTGGATTGGTAAACAGGAATGTCAGTAAAGTTAGAGCATTCTTTACAAATAGTTGTATTTTGTAACCGGTACAAAGAAAATAATGGGTCATTTTACAATATTTAATATAAAAAATATTTCTGTGTAATAAATATTTTGTACATTTAATATGTAAAATAATATAAATGTTTTAAATATTTAAATTTCAAGAAGGGCAAATGGATATTATATATAGGCTTTAATATTTTGTACATTACAGTCACTTGAAAAGCTTTTCACAGTAACTTGAAAAAGTTTTTATTTCTATGCGTTTGTACGTGATGCGTTATACCAAAAGCACATAAAGCGCATTCTGTGAGATCTTGTCTACTATTTATTTTAGTCAATAAATATATCATATAGATATGAAATGAAAAGACATCATGTATGACTCCTTGAAGGCCATTCCGGTTTGCTCATAATTATTAGAGTCATTAAATACAGTTTATTAAATTACTTCAAGGAAATGCTGTGATATGTTAATTTGTAATATAATTATACCTATTATATACTATATAAAATTAATGTCGATAAATTATTAGAAAATGTTTATGCGTTGGCCTTGATTGAGCATTGATGTATTAAATACATAATTACGTCTTAATCGAATGCCAATTAGGTGGAACGAATTTCTTGATGTTAAATGTTAATAATTCGATTATTTTTTAACGAATAATGTTTGCATGTAAATAGATAAACCGATAAAAAGGTTATAAAATTTCTTTTTTTTTATAAATAAATTAATAATAAATAGTCATATCTTATTAATATGTCTATTAAATTAAAAAAAAAAACATCTATTAATAAAAATGAAGTATAGTAAAGTCAAAGACAGGACTGGACACGGATTCTGTTAATAGTAATGTGATAAGTAATAATATTACGATAACGCATAAATCTTAATTAATGTTTTATTTTTTAGTTTAAGTTTTAATCGAAAATCAAAAGCAACTTAAAATAAAAAACAATTACAAATAGTTTTGTACTTACAAAGGACAATGTCATTCTCTACGAGACTCCTGAAATTTTACACTTTATTTGAAATTGTTTTAGTCCCTACAGTTTCGTCATCTCTTGAAAAATTCTTCGAATTTTCTCAAACAAGTCCCGACGCCTAAATTAATTCAAACTTCACGCAAAACTTCGCTCAAATTCTGTTCGATCAACAATCGTCGTCAAAACACCGCAACATTTAGATAGCAAGACAGGTAATTTTAATGTATCGAGTAATAAATGACTTAATTCTTTTTTAATTCTACTTATTATATCAACGCGATAAGCGTAAACCACTATTTATGTCGATAACACTAAACTTTTATTTTAGTTCCAACCAAAGAGTTTCTTGCACACGCGTCAAAAGTTGTATTGTTGTCAAAAGTTCTTCGTTACGTAACGGAACTATATACAGGAGATACAGGCGCGCAAAAGGGAAACAGCGTATCGACAAAGCGTTCACATTTTTTTTATTTATTTATCAACAAGCGGCACACATACAGCCGCGCGCCAAGTTGCACAGCGCGGAATGAAAGCGCGTCATCAGTTTAAAAAATCAACCCCTTCGGTGGTGGGTCTGGAAAAAATACGGCCCCCGCGGGGTGGCGGGTGCGCCCACCGAAATCCTTGCCAAAGCGATCGCCATCGGCCCCACTTGTCACTCGTCGAATGAGCATAATAATTAGATTTGTAGATTAGTCATTTTAATTATACATCATATCTATCTATTCATGTACTCATTAAAAAATCTAAGAAGGTTTATATACATCCTTGGTGTAATAAAGCAACCTTTATTTAAACTCTTATATATAATTATTAACCTTGAAATTTAATTATCTACTTAACCCGGTAGACAAGCGTTTTATGTTGACAAAAAAACAGAACTTTTCTTTTTTAATATTCAGCGTTACCGTGTCCCAGACAAGCTTTTCGACCATGACTTTAAGTTAATTATGAACAAGACGTGTTTTAAAACGGCTTAAAATATTTTTGAGAATGACTCATTCATTAATTAATATCGATACTATACTTGGCTACCCTATGTTGCTATTTATGTTACTTTATGTATGTGTTATAGTAATTTACTTAAGCTATGACAAACCAAACCGAAACCACAAAATATATTTTTAACTGTGACAGTTGCGGCGTTAATGCGTCGGTTCGACCGGGGAAGGATCACGCCCTCACAGAACGCTGCTGTTTTGTTTGGTGAGTATAGGTGAACCCTTATGGTGAGAAGACATTTGAGCTTAGTCTGCATTATGATTTCAATCGATGATGTCAAGGCTTAATGAAGGTATCATGGATCGCACAATAATCAAAATGTTACACGTTTGTATTTATTTGTCTAAATAATACAATAAAGAAATTGATTAAAGAAACGGGAAAAATTATATATTTATAGTTCTAAATTAATCGGGCCCGTAATAAATCATTAAAAAAAAGTACGACTCTACCAAACTGACAATTTGACTTTTCACAAAATTTTTAATTTATCTGTTTTCTTCGGTTATGTGAAACAACTAACTCGGTTGTTTTTAATGTATTAACATTTCATTGGAAACTTTAACTTTCTTTTAATCGTTTCGTTAAATGTTTGAGCTGAACTTTCATAATTTTCTCCTGTTGATAAAACAAAACATGTTAATACAAAAGACGATGCGTTTTGTATTACTTAATTGGTGCTAGAGATTTACCCTGTTTAGCAATAAATGGTTGAAACATCAATCAGTACATATATATGAAAATTATTAGGTTATGAATTTTTTGGATAGTGTTTGTTAAAAATAAATGTAACAATTTATTTTGATTTCAATACTTAGGAAATGATTTAAAGTTCACTAAACTTTTACTTTAAAGAAACATCGCGCCTAGAATATATAAGTTGTTAAATGAACTTAAAGTAAAAAATAATTACGTAAACACACATACTACAGGCTGAAATTATTACTGCTTATAAATGAAAATGATTGGGGAATTTATTGGATAGAAATATGCAGAGACGTGAAGGCACAACTTTTAAGCTCGCTTTTATTTTCACAATACGCGAGCAAACCGAGTTCAGTCCTTGGTGCTGGCACCAATGAAATTGTTGTTGAAATTTTAACCAGTTATCACATGTTCGGCGAAGAACATCCGGAAAAATCTACATTTGTCTACAGATAAATAAAATAAATATTTCAAGATATGCGAGATGTGCGATGTCCGGCAATCCACAGTCGAGGTGCGTGCACAGAAAATTTCAACCAACCCAATGAAGCTGTACAACCCGGTGAAGCTTTCAACCCGGTGAAGCTGTAAAAGCTCCCGGGCTAACAGTGGCTATCAGCCCGTTTTAATACGGAGGTTATATAACACAACTTAATAAATAAATAAAATAGCATATGAAGCTGTTACTTTTACTTTTTTTGTACATTAAATTACCATAAACTTTCATTAATATTTAAATTTAGAAATATCGAGTTATCACCTAAAATACTTAAACTCTTAATATAACCTGAAGTAAGAGAATCCCGTGGCATTTTGTTAACCGAGAGTTAAAATTAATCAAAGTGACTTTCGTACCAAAATGGAAAGGCGAGTAGGGGAAACAATGAATAACGAACGAGTAGAAAAATTATCACCGGCAAATAACATTCGAAATAATCAGCGGTACACGAAAAAATCAGTAATTATTCAGATGAAGTTGGACGAACGAAGGGGGTGTGGGGGCAAAGGCCGGCCAAAATAAAAACTGCGTTGCGTAGGGGTGACACCCATCTCCCCTCGGCTCTACAAATGTTATCTAACTGCGTTCGGTTCGCACGGCGTCGCTTCGCTCGGAATTAGCGCGCTCCAAGCGGCGAATTTCAATTTGCACTCAATTTTTTCCTCGGATAGTTGTTCCTAATGGAAAAAGCTAGGCTCGCGGAGTCTAAGCCGCGCGGGACAGCGTCACGGAGCCGACCTCGCGCCGCTGTAACACCTCATTATACGTCGCGTAAAGTGGGCATTATCGGACAAGAGTCCACACACCCGCCGCTGTCCGCGCGTATGTGTGTGTAGATTTTTACTCATTAATTTTAAAACGCTCCGGATTTTTTTCAGGGCGGCTGCTAGGGGCCCGTGGGGGGGTTAAAATTGGCGATGGCCGCCGGGCGGGGTGTCACCGGCGGGGGTTATTAAATAGATTGGTCCGCGGCCGAACGGAGCCGCCGATCTGCACTTGTACTCGCGTCATTAACGGGTTGAGAACCGATTTTAAATCGTGAAATAACAGCCTGTTACAGGAAAAGTTGAGCGGAGCTTATCGGGGCCCTCTCACTTCTATTCTGGAAGAGTTAATTGCATTAAAATGTCTAAGTGTACTTTTGTTGGATACGATGCTGTCGTCACGGTGAATCAATAAACAACTGGTAAGAAGATTGAGAAGACGCAATGTGGAGTTCGCACTGACCGTAATGACCGGGGGCAC
This sequence comes from Teinopalpus imperialis, assembly GCA_029286865.1. Classification (NCBI taxonomy): domain Eukaryota; kingdom Metazoa; phylum Arthropoda; class Insecta; order Lepidoptera; family Papilionidae; genus Teinopalpus; species Teinopalpus imperialis. The sequence continues at coordinate 4,988,752 of JAGSMU010000022.1, read as the reverse complement.
TCGGCTGTTCAATACACACGCGCAGGGAATTTTTTTTACTGCGGCCGTGCGGAGGGCCCACCGGGCGGGGTGTGTGCCCCCCACACGAATTGTGAAAAATACTCGAAAAAAGGCGAAATTGTAGCAGATATATAATTAAAGCCCGACGTACAGCAACGGTGTACGGCGATGTATTATGCAGACGCGCGCTCGGCTGTCGCGGCGACTCGATACCTGCTCTGCACAAGCACTACACTCGCCGCAAAACGCCCGAGAAAAATTAATTGAACAAACATACGTGTATTTACGAGATGGTTGGCAAATAAATTTTTTTTTCGGCTACTTAGTCGCAAGTTGGTTTTTTAATGTGTCGTCGACCCTTTCATAATTTCTAGTGAGCCATAATTCACCAAATAATGCCTCATTAAAATTCATACCGCGTTCTTCTTTTGAATTACGTTGTATATCTACTAATAAAGTATGTCTCACTCTATATTGTGTTAAGCATTTAGCGTTTAATAATTGTTTATTGTAAATCATAAATTTCTCCTTGACCCACAGCAGAGAATAAACTTGTGGCTTATCCACACCAACAGACGTATGCTATGTTTTAAGGATTTCAAACAACGCTATAAGTGCGAAGTTAGTTTGAGAGAGAGTTGAAAGTTTTTAAGAAGTTTCAGGTGCTTTCTATATAAAATTTCATATATCTTTTGGTTTATTTTTTTATCAGCATGAAATAACATTGTATGTGGTTCCAGCTACAGGAATTCTCTCTTAATTCTTTCTTCTTAATATACATAATTTATATAAACAATTAAGATAAACTTTATAAACATAAAAATTAACTGATACAATAAAAATAAATTACCTCTAAATTAAATTACAATATTAAAATCTAATGCAAAACAAATCTTTCTATAATCATAAGCTAATAGTTAGTAGTTATTTAACGAATCATTAAAAATATCTAACTTTGAAGGTTTCACAGATATATACTAGTAGTTAGACGAAATTCTGAAGATTAGATTTTGCAGTAAGTAAATATTTGGACATAAATGTATTAAAATAAAAAAAAGAACTGCTATCCTTGTATTGTAATAGATATGCTACTCTTTAAAAATAATATTCTACTTTTTAAATGTAATCAAGGTGATTTGGATCGTTGGATGTTAATTGTTAATATTTATAAATCAATAAATAAATAGAATTCAATTCGTAGCGAGGCGCATTGTGAAGACAAGCAACGTATTTTTGGAAAGTTGTATGTACATTTCATATGGTAGATAACAAACATTGAGACCTTATAAACATGGTAATGCATTTTTTTTATTGTATCTGTCAGTGACAAATGAGTATACGAGTGATTCCAGTGGACCATGATAGAAGAATCCTCGATAAGAAGTCATAATGCAGATTCATTGACACCCCTGTGGACTAAATGTACTGTCTCGTCGTTAGATAAGGGTGTCTCAGGGCATCTTAGCTAGCAGTTGTGACAACTCATTTACGTAGACACTTCTTATTTGTATTTATATGAGTTTACGTGTCCTCAAACACAACATGCGTACATTGCACCCTGATATCGCCCCCGCTGCCGGCGAGGGCTTCCCAAACAACGTTGTTCCCAATACCGCCATGTAACAGGCCGATTCTTACCAGACAATAATGATAGAAGCGTCGGAGTTTCCTGCGCCAGCGCACACGCATTTCGAAGTGGTGATACAGATAGCTAATAAGAACATTAGCGATATTAATTGAGATAGATAACCCTGAGTCAGTAGCAGAGCCGAGCCGAGTTTCAAGCCTCTCATGCACCCTCGAGTCAGACTTAAACAGGGTAACTGTTAAAGCCGAGGCTCCCTCTCGGGAGCCCTTGTGCTGGTTGCCCATTAATAGAACTCTCGACTGAGCGCCATAAGCGTTCGGTTACCTCTTAACCCGGCGAAACTGTAAAAGCCATCGGGCTAACAGCGGCCATCAGCCCGAAAAAAATAACGTATCCTCAAATTCCTATCACCTGGTAATTTGTGCTCGTTTATCATCATGAAGATGCTATTATATTGCTAGGCAGAAAAACAAAAAATATTATTTTTGTTACTCTGCCTAGTTCCTACTTCTAAAACATTAATGTAAAAATTTAATCTCAATATGGATTCATATTAGTACCCTTTTTAGAAAACGGGTTCAATCTCCACAAAGCAGTGATCAAACAAAATAAATTTCGATTTCTAAAGTCGTTAACAAAAGCACTTCCCATATATTACAAATAAAGTAATAACGAAATTCATTGTTACCTCAAGAGCACATCTCAATAAACGTCCGTGGGGGGCGACGCTGGAGTCGATCGACACACGACAGATGGTTAGGAGGGGGTTCACGATTAATTTAACATTAAATTCAATAATAACCTCCCATTTATTGCGTAATTTCCTTCCAATTACCTTTCATTTATCGTTCTGTAACGAGATTATGTCGGTGATGAGAGTTCTAATGTTTTTGTCTTGTGCCCGCGTATGGCGTATATACGAACAAATACTTGTAAATAGAGAGAGCAAATGAGTCTATTATTTAATTGCATACGTGTTCACGTTTAAATTGTTATTTTATTGTAGTATTGCGGTCAGGCCGGTAAAATGTTAACATTTTAAACGATTAGAAATACGTATATATTTTATGTGCATTTGTGTAAGAACAATTATTTTATTCAGTTAATTCATTCATTATCCAGATTTATAAACACAATTTCTTATAATAATAATTTTAAGATAAAAGCATCAAAGATTTATGAATAGTGACGTTAGAATTTATGTTTTATTACCTTTGTGTGAATTTTTTTTGAGGTAAAACATAAATACAATACTCTTGTGAGTCAAGCATTTTTTTATATATATTTATAAATACGTCCTAGGGGGGGCCCAAATATTTTTTTATAAACTATTTCCTGTGCATAATTAATCATATTTGTAACAATATTTGACTGCATTATTCCAGAATTATAAATTAAATACAGAAGAACAAGTTGATAGCAAAATTAAAAGCATAGTTTTAAGAAAACAATTTTTGTTATTCTACTAGTAATACGATATTCAATACAGAAATGATTTGTGATTCTTAATGGTAAATATGATATGTTGAACGTAAATAATACAAACGAATTTATTCTCCAATTAATCATAAATCAATTGACATTGAAGTTATAAAATAATTTACGTCATTACGATTTATAAAAATGTAAACGTGGAAACCAAAATGATATCGAAATATTTCTCATGGGCTGACGTTGCGTGTTTATAAAAATAATAAATAAATTCACACTGAAAAATCACAAAATTTCAGTGTGTTTTGGTATAAAAGCAGATCTACGGATTATCTCAGTTTTAATCCAGCGTTCAACCGGCTTTTATTTCAAAGTGTTAACTACCACAAATATTAGAAGTTATTTCAGCATTCATCATTTTTATACAATCTATACATAGATAAAATTTCTCTGGAATGAAATTCAACTTTATGTTCTTCGTTTTTTTACAATCATTTTAATTAGTAATAATAATTATTTACAAGAGGAAATTTAAAAATAATCAAAAAAAAATCCTAACGTTGCCAAAACCGTTAAGACTAGATTAAATATAGAAAAGGATTGTGGAATTTTTTATCAACCTTAAGAATCCAAACGAAAATTTTATGGAAAAATGTGAGACTCCATCCATGAGTATCTCATCTATATATATTTGAATTTTTATAAGATATAGACAAAGCACATACAATAAAGCGTATTAAAATTGCAACAATGAATTTAAACTGCTAAAATGTCAATTTAAAGGATCGAATGGTGTGATCACCGTACTTTTTAATTTCCGTTAAAAATTCTTTGTATAGTACAGATTACAAAACAAGTTCTCATGTCATTCAATTTAACCCTTCAATTCAGCTGCGTTTATACCATTCAATTGTTCGTTCATTAGAGAACAAGATCAACATATTTCAAAATTGCTGTTTAACTTGATGAAATGTTGAAATTGATGGATCTATCGTATGTTCATTTTCATTAATTATATGCATTCATTATTTAATATTATTATGCTAATTATTTAGTATCAAATAATGTCATAATAATATTTTTAAAACGATTTTTTTTTATTAGTAAAATACGTTTTATAAGTATACCTGATTAAAATAATGTTTGTCCATATATTTCGCGCACTTAATAAATATCATTAGAATTTTTTTCTTGCGGCCTACATACGTCAGGTCGTTTATATGTTAAACAGTTCAACTATTTCATATACATGATTTGACAGGAAAGTGTGGTGAAATTATGGCATATTACGGTCCGGGAGCTCAATTCAACATTGTTAAGGTTATTGACGTAACGGCAGTTTAAGGCCGACTCCTAGAATGAAATATTGTGCCCGCTTTAATGTAAATATCGGCAGGGATAAAGCAAGTACATGCCCTCCGTGCCCCTCCGCGCCTCACCCCACTCGTCCAATCGACATACCTCGAAGCCTGCAGTAGTTTTTCAAATATGCAATTTACTGATTTAAAAAAAAAAGAAAGCCGCTCGGGCCGCGGGACGGGTCGCCCGGCGGGACCATGGAAAATGGCTGGAAAAAAAAGAAACGAAAAAGCAATGAAAAAATAGTAGGCCCGCGTAGGTATGGTAAGTAGTGGTGGATGTATTGCAGTGCTCTCTTTTACCACCCACCCGGCTAATTTGTAACATTGTGCCACTAGACTTTGTGACGTTATCTAAGACGAGTCGCGTGTCTGTTTTGAAGGTTAGATTGCTTATTTACACATTTATTTGTTTTTAAATCGTGTCCACGCTTTGATTAATTTAGTTTTAATTTTGCAAAGAAATAATAATAATTAAAGTCTGTACTAGGGGGGGCATAATCCTACGGAAAACCAGGTTCCTTTCCCCGTAAGAAGATGAATAAGAATATAAAAACTTATACCTGGGATACATGAAATAAATATCTTTAAGGTGTACTAAAAATGTTTGTACCCAATTTTTTTTTAAACTATGAAAATTAATAAAAATATTTAAAAGCACACGTCATTATTTATTATTAAGAAGTTACGATATTTCGTTTTGATTTATAAAAACCGTATGAAAAAAAAAGTATTAAAGAAATAAGATTTTCTTAACGCTAAATAAAGAAACTTACAAGTTATACAGATACCTCAAATTGTTACGGTAGGAAAAATGTCGCATAATCGTACATGTGTAATCAAACACCATATTTCCATACGTAAAGTACTTTCGCGTTACAAAACTAGGTATTTAGCTATTCATTTATTATTCCTTACCTGCCATTTAGTTAAAGAACGCGGTAACACCAATTATTGAACAAAGACGGCTCCATTCTAGCATTTATCGGTAAGAAATGAACAAATATATCGCCAATAGTCGTAAGGTTGGCGGTAAAAGCAAATAAGTGTGCTATTATATAATACATCACGGGCGTTATTAAAGCCATATACAAAGAAATGTAAGCCGCAATTAAAGCCAACATTCGCAATTAAAATAATGGCCGTCACACCTATGAGACAATTAGGCGGGAATAAATTCTATGTTTTGGTAGCAGGCCATTGCGGCCTAATTATGGCTAATCAAAAAAAAAAAACTTAATGCACGATAATGGTGGGTAATAGCCTTAGATAAAGTATTATATAGATTTGACATTCACGTACGTATATTTGAAAGGGACAGAATTTTGTACGTGACATGTATGTAAATTACTTAAGTATGTTTGCCAACAACTTATGACTCAGCCAAATTATAATTATATATACTATATATGTTATAAAATGGTCGAATCACGTTGTTATTACGCATATATTGCTATAAAATTATAAACTTGGTTATTATTGTAGGGCATCAAATGTGTATGTGACACCGAGAGAGATAAAACTATTCTCTGTCTCTTTTGTTCTTAGCAATGCTTTTTGCACACTCGCAGGTTGTAATATTATTGTCAGGTCTATAACACTATGTTTATGGCAATAGTTCGTAAGTGTTAGCATGGTCTCCTGATAAAGTTCGTTACTTTTCGTGAATATCATTATGGTTTTTTGTGTGTGTAATTTCGCAAATTTAGCAATTGGCCCGAAATAACTTTACTGTACTGAGGAAACAGATTGAATAAAACGCAAGAAAAGATAAATTAATTAATTTAAGGTAAGGCAAATGGATAAGAAATAAAAAAAATTGGCTGTATCACTCTAGTCCTTTGCCTTTTAATTATATAAGAAAGAAAATACAATAAAATTAATACAAACAACAATTGCTGATGTCATAATAATTGTCTTAGTGACATAGATACTTTGTTTTTTTGAGACCCAGAAAGTTGTATTTATACATAAGATATCATATTAAATTAAAATAATTTAAAGACACAGACATTTATTGTGTGTATTTATGTTGGAACACAGCAATTACGAGTAGATCGCTTTCTTCCTTAATTCTATGTTATTCCTTTGATATAAAATCGAAGAAAATTCGAATCTAAGGACAGTGTCACCAAAAGCTACAATGCAATAATTTTTTTGTAGAACATATCGCTCTGATGCCAGATCATGACTTGTTGCCCCTTTATAAACAAAAATATCTGTATTTGTATATCACATTCTGAGAATATTTTAATGTGGGATTTGATGATTGTATATTGTACAGACCCCCTTTAGACAAATTAACGTAATAATTCGAACTGGACTAATTTGTTTTAATAATCCAAATAGTACAGGTGTATTGTTCTAATCGCAAAATAATTGCCCCAACTTACGTTAAAAATATCGTTAAGGGCAAACACCGATACGATACTGTTTAACGTGGATGAATGATGATGAATGAGGATATTTGTTTTGGGTATATTTTTTTTTATTCTACTTTTTTCTTTATTTATTTAAAAGAATTAGGTTTAATTAAAGTAACAAAATTACCGTAGAAATTTATATAAACTTCAGTTATAACAAATTAAGATACTGAGATTGCCATTTTTTATTTTTTATTCTGTTTCTCATTACTATGTAGTGAATAAAATATTAATTAATATATATATACGCATCTCAATTTAATTAAATTTTTGTCTATATGTTAACTAACGGTAACTTTTTATTTAAAACTGTGTTTGATATAAAGTCCATCTAAAAGTACAATACTTCAATTATGAATGCGACTAGTACTTCCAAACAAATAGTTCTTTTATATTTCCCCCTCAATTTGCTTTTAAATTAAAGTCCTCCGTACCAAGTAAATTTTTAAAACACCAAAAGTTGATATAACCATCGCTGCGTCTACGTTGTTAGGTGATTATATTGACAAACTTGCAGTGCTGTAATAGTGTCTGAGTAGAGGGCCGGACTGGCCCATTAAGAAGGGGAAATTAGTGCATTATTGACTGATTTCCCGTTCCAACTAACTGATAGACGGCAGTTCGCGTCGGCTTTTCGTTTTAAAATACTGACTGGCTGTTTACTGCATTAGTGTTCGTCGATTAAGTTTTACAGTTGGCCTATTTCTCAACTAGATAGTGATTGAGATAGCGATAGACTGAAACGAAAACTGGTAAATCGAATATATGTAGCATGTTGTACGTTCTGTTAAACATTAAAGTGCATACCTTTTTTAAACATATATCTTAGTTATAATAAAACTTTTATCTACATACAATATCTACATACATATTCGTCTATGTCTAAGTTATAAATGAAAAACAATTTTGTATAAAGTTTAACTTTTAGCTTTCACGCATGCCTTAAACTTCACTGGCCACAAACGTATTGATTTACGTATTGTCTTTTGACACCCTCTCAATATACTTTAACAATCAAGCTGAAAGATAACATGTGACATTGCGGAAAATCTATTCAAAATTCTTACATTGTATTATTTTTTTAAACAAATCAAATTTTAAATAATACATTCGTGGGATGCATCACTAGCCCAAGGTACAGACACTATTCATATTCAGGATAAAAGGTTTTGGCCATGTTAGACCACGCCTATCTTTACTCATTAAGAATTAGTAAATGCGGTTATATTGTTGTTGCTGTTGGTTATAAGAGGGCTGATTCCTCGATTTTATCATAACAATGAGACGAAGAAACTGCAAGTGATATTACTATTATACAACAATTTGATTGTGTATATATATATATATATACATATATATATATATATATATATATATATATAGTATGTATACATGTATTATGTATTTAATATCTATTACTATTGTCTTTTTTTTTTCTTGTATTAGTTTTTTTATTTTAAATTAGTTTATTGCTACACATATCTCACCACACATTGGGTTGACTGTTAGAGAATGCAATTGCCACTAATTCCACCCTTTGTGAAACTTTAACTTTGTTACGGTTAATGCAATAAAGACTAAATAAATATATATATATGTATGTACATATATATCTATATATATATATATATATATATATATATGTATAGATATTGATTTTTTTTATGGCCGATGTGTAGTCCCGAGGGCTTTTACAGTTTCACCGGATAGACATATATTAATGACAAAATAAAAATGATGTCATTAATAAATTCGGAATTGCAACTACCTGTGAGTTACTTCTTTATGAGTTTAACCATAGTTAACAATATTTCACTTAGAATAGATATACATTATTAGGATATATCCATATTTGATATACATCATATCATCTCATATGTATATAAATAGTGAAACGAACTAATTAATAAATTATTTTAAAATATCTTAAATTTTTCGTTACGGCCGATATCGGAAGAACTCTCGACGCTCAGGATAGGAGCATCAACAACGAGCGGCTCCAATTAGTTTTTATGATGTGCTTCATTACAGCCCGTGTTAATTATTATTGTAACGAACGTCTTTCACGTTTTTCAGTCTGTGCTTATAAAAACGAATCTAGATTATTATTTCATTTACTGTTTTCAGTGTTTGTTTGTTTGTATAGATTTTCTTAATTACTTCTTACTCTTACAATTACTCATCATCTGACTCTTTTAATTAGAAAGCCATGACATTAAAAAAATGCTGTCTTTCAAAATTCAAATGCTGTGTACCAGTCAATAGGTGCAGTTGTAATTAAGTTATAGCAAGTAGTATTAAAAAAAATTAAAGGCTATATTCAACTATGAAGATTTTTCTATGTGATATTACTTGATTTTATTATTTCTTTGAATTTTTAGTACACCGAAAGAAAAAGGGTAAAAATAGCGTCTGACAAAACTATTTTTACAAGATTTATCCTATATCAACGCGCTGGGCAGTTATTTATTTCCCATTATATTTGTTATATCTCTTTTCCTTAATCTATGAACAGGTAAATCCACAGAGATTCCCAACCTCGAGACATATATGGTTAGATATAAATCATTATATATGTAAATATCTATTTACAACTAGAACACACACTTTTATCAACAATGTCGTCAGTGAAGACTCACTAGGAGTTGGTAAAGAGTTTGATTACCTCATTACATTGATATCGCCATATCGGATTGAACAACCAAAATACTTCATACAAATATTCAACTTTTATAATTATCAAATGCACTACGAATGTTATGCAAGTTAAATCAGAGATATCTACAATAAAAAAATATCTAGATATCGTGGGAAAGCGTGATTCGGTAAACAAGGACAGTAGCTGTCGCTCCGGGCAAATAGCACGTGTTCTGATCCTTGTGCGAGTATTTAATGTTTTATAACGGCATTCTCCTGGTATATAAGAATTAAAAAAAAACGTTTAACTTTTATAGTTACAAATTCATTCAACTTGTATCGGTTTTATGAAAATGTTTATCACTATAAATTATTTGAACAAATAACAAAAATGGACATATAGATTATATAGTACCGGTTTTCATTCTCTCATATTAAATATTACCCCTAATGACGTGAAACATTAGGTTGGATAGGCATGAGGAGTTAGTTGAGTATTTTGTCATAATTTGTTAGGCAAAGAATGGGGATGATAAATTCAACGTATGTTATTTTACACCTTGAATCTTAATACCATATTATACCTAGTAACTTAAACGGAATGCTGCAACATTCCGTTTAAATTACTATTACACCATATAACTAAATGTACAATTGAAATTAAATATTAGAGATATAAGTAAATATTAAGGTTTGGCAAAGGTTTAAATTAAAATAATTGACTTGATTGACTTTCTTCTTGTTTCATTATGATACTAAATACAAAAATTTCGTTTTGTGGGTACATAGTATATAAATCATAGCCTATTATTGGTTAAAAAAAATTGATTACAAGGATTCTACAGTGTTAGTATTGAATTTCAATTCGAACGCGTCAGTGCGTGATTGACTCGTTTAGATCAACTTTGAAACTTCTTATGGGCACAGACCTCCGAATTCTTGATTCATCAGATGAAACACAACTGCTCTAAGCTGCTATTGCTACACCTGCCTAGCCAATAAATTTGTACTGTCGATACTTTTAGCTGTTGAGTGTCCCTACTGCGGTTTATTTAAATGATTATAATCACTTAATTAAAAGTACTTAGAAGACTTCTATATTATTGATAAATGATCAAGAACGAATGTTACCCAATTGCTTTATACACAATTACCAGATAGATGTCTTAATTGTTGTGAACAGACAAATAGGCAGGCGGTGTGTTTTTGATAGTTGAATGTGGAGAACTCGTTTCCCGCATTGCGCGTAATAACATAATTATCACTTAATTGTAAAGTAATTAAAGGAAGCAAGGTGGGTTTGCAAAAAACATTGATCGTTAGGGGCTTAATGTTAACTAAGAATTATTGAACAGCAATGACTACACTAGATAATTTAGAAGTAAAAGACATGATAAGTTAATAAAATTTAAAGATATTTTATATATAATATAATTTCAACTCTTAGGTGTTAACATTTTAAGATGGACTTTTATATTTGAGGCCTTTTTAATACGCAAGTTGAACGTTTAACTATACAAATACTTCTTATTCTTAGTGATATAAATAGCGAGATAGATTCTATTGTCAATAGTAACTTGTTCATAACATGTTTTACAGTAGCAAACCTTAGAACTGTCGCCAAAAATAAAAACATTTATTGTATTATTTTTGACGTCATATAAATCTCATTTAATGCTATTTTAACCTGTGTGTATTTTCAGGCTGATGGCCGCTGTTAGCCCGAGGGCTTTTACAGTTTCGCCGGGTTGAGAGGTGACCGAGCACTTATACCACTCAGTCGAGACCTCTATTAGTGGGTAACCAGCACAAGGGCTCCTTAAAGGGAGCCACGGCTTGGACCATTACCCTGTTCCGCGAGAGCGTCTGACTCGTGAGTGCCCGAGAGGGCCGAACCTCGGCTCGGTCAGTTGCTTCTGACTAAGAATTATCTACATTAATATCTCTATTATTATTATTGGCTATATGTACTACCACTTCGGAATGCGAGGTCGCTGGAGAAGAAGTGGCGCAAGAAACTCCAGTGACGCTTCTAACTGTATTGACTGGAGAGAACCGGCCTGTGACATGGTGGTTTCGCGAATAACCGTGTTTGCGACGCCCTCGCCGTCGGCGGGGGTGGTATGAGGGTGCAATGTACGTGTGTAGTGTTTTATGAAGAGCTTGGGCCCTGGTGGTCACGTCGTGTGGGTTGTCGAGGGCGTGCCTCGGTCTCCTTCGGACGCGGGTGAATCTATGATGCGCTATGGGATTGTAAGTGGCGGCACTTACAATCAACGGGTTTGGGTGTGTGACGGCAGAGTCGAAATATAGGCGAAATACCTGCTTCAGGTACTGAGCTATGGTCGGCAGCTCTAGATCTATGTGTAGATTTTCATTACGCAAGAACCACGGCGCCCCGGTGGCCTTGCGCATGAAACGATTTTGTATAACCTGAAGCCGGTGAATATGACGCAGGGAGGCATGCGCAAAAACGGGGCTTGCATATGTCATTATGGGTCGAATACACGCTTTGTACAGTCTTATTTTATTACGCAGGGACATTTTACTATTTTTATTGAGTAACGGGTGCAAACGACCTAGGGCGAACGATGCTCGATTCCGTACGCGGTTGATATGCGGACCGAAGGTGAGTCTTTCATCTAATGTGACGCCTAAGTATTTGACTGTCTTTTCCCAGGGGATTGGATGATCAAATAACTCTATAGTTGGGAGATGTGGCGTTTTGTTGCGCCGAGAGAAGTACATAACTGCACTTTTGGTGGGGTTAACCTCGGTCGTCCATTTCCGAAACCATTTCCTTAAGGTATTGGCTGCAGATTGGAGGCGTTTACAAATAGCGTCTGGTTTGAATCCAGACACGTAGAGGCCGGTGTCATCGGCGAAAAGGGCTAGCTCTACACCACGAGTGCACGGTATATCGTTGGTGTAGAGTGTGTATAAAATAGAATCTATGATGGAGCCTTGTGGTACTCCGGCACAAATGGGGTGAACCTCAGAACGCGTTCCCTCGATGCGGTAACGAAAGGTTCGATTTCGGAGAAAATCTCGTATGATAAGTACGAGTCGATCTGGCATATAGTTTGTATATGAGCCCGTTGTGCCAGACCTTGTCGAAAGCTTTCGCCACGTCGAGGAAAAGTGCCCCAGTTTGGTAGCCCTGAAAAAATTGATTGAGAATGCGCTCCGTGATGCGGTGCACTTGATGTGTGCATGAGTGTTGGGTTCGAAACCCGAACCGCTCATTGATTGGTAGCCCTCGGGACAGTATGAAGTCCTTTAGGCGGGCAAGGATAATATTAACCTGTTTAACATATAGATAACGTATGGAGTTAATCCTAGGAATAAATCGTGGTCTGCTGAATTTTTGGTAGTAATAAAAATATATCATCAGGGTCGAAAACGGCAAGGTGGGTATCGTCCATATTTTTCTTTTGTTTTTTTTTTATAATTTTTTATTTATCGGTGTTTTATAAAGTTGGGATTCGTGACGCATGGTGCGGTATGCGCTCAGTAACTCTTTAATAAGCGAAACCATAAATTCAGCCACTAATTGGTCCGATTAGAAATTTTAATTATTTTATAGATTTCTTTTGTAATTTTATCGGGCTCTTTATTGCCGACCGATTCGTTTTCTACTTAATAGCTTGTTGAAATTGATTGTTAACATGCTGTTAAGTTGATTTCACCAATTATGAATTTGTTCGACTTGTGTTAAACACTTTTAATGTCTTTTGACTTATAATTATCAACAATCATGTATACAAAAGGAGAGAAAGTTTTACTTAACTATTTTCTTTGTTCATTAATTAACATCAAAATCAATAATTTTTTTAAATATTTTCAGTGAAGTATTACAAATACTTAATTGAGGCAATATAATTCTATTATAAAAATAATCAGTTCTATCGATATTGCTTATAACTGTTCTGCGTGCTAGAAAGCATTAACAACTTTTAAATACAAATGATTTATTTTAAAACATATATGACCAAAACCTGGGAAAGATTCAAAAATAATGTCGGGAGAAACATTTTGAATAAATGTTATCCTTAAATATCAGATAATATACGTTTAGATGTTTTAAAAACATATGTGAATCAAGTTCTACGCCTGCATTAAAAATTAAAAAATTAATATAGACATTGAATAAGGAAGGAACAGTAAAATTGGGAGTTCAGTAGACGTACTAACGCACTAAATCTGTGAAGATAATCTAGTGGCGTTCACAGAATAATCACAGTATGGCACTAATTATCTGTCCAAAAATTGGTGTAATTGTAAACTCACTATGTAGACACTGTACGGTAGACGTAGATACAGCTATACATTAACGAAAGGAACATTTTGGTTCTTCTTTGGATAGGTTACGCTAAAGCGAATGATTATAGGCACTTAATGTTGCGATGTCGCCATGTTGGGGTGATCGAGAGACAGAATGCAAATGACAATATCGACCACATGGTGGGTCACTACCCACTGTCAGCGTCAATAGTTGAGCAACAGTCAATGAGTCACGGATCCTGGGTTGCCAAATGAGGAACAACGTTTGTGCATCACAAATAGATTGTTATCTGATCTTAGTATGCTGTATGCCCTATGTCTGTCAGAGACAATACAATGTCAGATTATATCGTCTCTAATAGACTAGGAAAGGTGATGACGAATGGGTACCTCTGTGTTTATGCAAATGCTTACCATAATGTATCCCAAGCATTCGATGTGATATGGTAACTATCAGAAGATATTGCCGTGGTCGAAATCAAACAGGACATGAAGAGTTAACAAACGAAAGATCTACTGAGGTCGAAGTAACATCAACAGGGTCGCAATGAGATAAAATAAGATACAATAAATAAATTATTTAACATTTTTTTAAAGTTATAGCTAAGTTCTCTAAATATTTAATAGCATGTATTTTATCACTAATTATTTCGTTTAAATATGAAACGTCCTTCTTTAATATTATGAAATCTTGTGTATTATAAAAAAATGTACAACAAATTCATTAAACTCCATAAATTGGCTACGAGCCTACCAAGAATATCTCAGGTACAACGTGTGCCACGACGTAATTTTGAGCCTAGCATCTCAGCCACGCGATCTCCGTATTTGAATTTTCAGAATTTGCCTTCGGATATGGTCTCACGGGCTTGTGAATTTTGGAATTTACCTTGGAGCTTGTGATTGAATCAAAAACAAATTTAGTATAGGTAGGACGGTAAATCAAAACATCGTGTGTGGCTTTGTGGATGGATCTTGTGATCGAAGGCTCGTACGGCAGGAGTGCAATGAAGTTAACGTATTCGTATCAATATTGTAACTTAAATTCAATATTAAATTTATGCACCTTTTATGTAACCATATATGCACCCATTTTTTATACAAATGTATCAAACAAAAACGAGTGTGATCACTTGGTGGTCTTTAGGTCATCTTGGCGATAATTCATGTCAAGATGAAAGATCAACGTTATATCTGAGGACCTCCTTCTGGTCTTTCTGCTTCTTCTAACCCGTCAATGTGAACACGATGCATACATGTTTTATGCTAATGTAATAGTTTATATTTTACGTTTATAAGGGACCTTTAACCTGTACTGATAAATAAACGGATAAAGAATGTGGTAATAAAAAATATCAAAACTTGGTAAAGTCTAATGATGAAGATAGGCCAAAGATTCATATACAGAAATTACACTCATGTATTTAAATGTGAAATCTCGTATCTGGCTATAAGGTTTAAATATGCCAGGACTTTATCACATGTAAATTAGCCCTTAAAACTAGCAATTTACAATTGATATTATATCTATCGCAGGGAATTTCTGAGATATAAATTTGTAAGTCTACCAGATCTAACATAATGTTGCTTTGCTCTTCCGCTCAGAAAGGGAATTGTAAATCAATTTAAAAACTAACCTCATATGTAATGCAGGGATTGCCTGCATACATTAACAGCGGTTTAACGGGCAATATTATCAATCACGTATACTTACATTGTGGCAATTTAATGATCTTAAAGTAATGTAATGACTCCAACGGCCTTTATTTACAAGCCACTGTACCTTGAGACGGCGGTCAAGCGATTATTGTCTATAATGCGATGGGTTAAAGTTTTGGCAACGATCCATACTGAAGTCGAGCTGAACATGAGATCATAGCTGGCACTCTTGATTTATTCCTTTCAACCACTTGACCCACATTCGCGCATTGCCTTTAATTGTTAATAAGTATAATTAAAATGCGTGTTAAATATACGCGGTGTGTTACCCGCAGACGTATTGTGTTTTTTAAATCTTTTATATACATATTAGAATAAAAGTCGGACTGAGGAGAGGAGAGAAGAGAGAGAGAGATTTGACTGATTCTCCTTACTCAGCGGTCCTCCTGCTCGCGGGTCTATTTAGATAAAGCTGTAGAGGTCACTGGACTAACAGCAATACTCATACAAAAAAAAAAGTCGTACTGAGACTTTGCCCGGAGTTTTCAGTTTAGACAATGTATATATGTTCATAATTTATAAATGTCTTGCATTTATAAATTACGTACATATATGTACTGTATTCTATTATGTATGTATATATATATATATATATATATATATATATATTTAATATCTCTATATGAATGTATTACTCTTTACTTGTATTCGGTACTTGTCATTTTAGTTTTTTCCTTTTTATTAATTAGTTTATTGCTACACCTATCATACAAATATCTCACGAAACCTAGGGTGGACTCGTAAGGAATGCCTTTGGTATTATTAAGTCCGCCCTTTGTGGACCTTTAATTTTATTAAGGTTAATTCAATAAAGAGTAAACAAATAAATAAATTTTCTTCATCTTGTAGAATCAACCTATCAGTGGATAAAAACCTAAACAAAATGTGTTCCGTTATTCCCGCGATTAGTGTCTGCAATCTGATTTTCATTTACTACGTGTTTTATGCACTATATTTTATTATTTTAACACAAAAATTCAAGAACTTAATATACAAGGGTCTATAAAAAGAAATTAAATATTCTTATCACATACATTTGCAATTAATATGTTATTTATTATTTTTAGAGTTAAGATAATTGCATCTTTACAGTTACACGATTCTGCATAGTTAATCTCATTAAAACGTAGTTCTGCAGTACTTTAATGATTTAATAAGTAAGCAGAAATAGCTTTGAAAATGGATAGTTGACTTTATGGTTTATGATTGTAGATAATAATATAACAATTAAACAAGAAAAATATCATAAAACAACTATAGAAATGGTCGTGTATTATACAGCGTGTACCCATGTGACGGTGAAAATGTCACGATTATCGTCATCCAGTCTTTGGCAACGAATTTACCTTAGCTCAGAGGTAACAAAGCAATTACCTCTTGATTCCTTATTACATATTCAATAACTATATTATTTGCTCACTATTTTTGTTCTAGATATAATCTATCATTCAGAGCATCGGGTGGAACATAATCGTTGTCGTCATACTCAACTATTTATTCAAATTAAAATAAATGTAACAAATACGGACACAGTTCACCAGATGGTAAGTGATGATAGACGAACAACTATATTCATTCACAGTAAAGGCTCTAAAGGTTTAATTGCGTTGTCACCCGAAATGCCTGTGATGTCACCGACAAAACAAAGTACAGCAACACATACTGGTATTCTGTGAGGGCGTGGTGCTTCCCCAGTCGAGATATCCTTCATACTTGTACTTAGAGTGAGAGAAAAGATGCAGCCTGCTTCTGCCACAGCATAAAT
Source organism: Teinopalpus imperialis (assembly GCA_029286865.1). Classification (NCBI taxonomy): domain Eukaryota; kingdom Metazoa; phylum Arthropoda; class Insecta; order Lepidoptera; family Papilionidae; genus Teinopalpus; species Teinopalpus imperialis. The sequence continues at coordinate 4,971,547 of JAGSMU010000022.1, read as the reverse complement.
TACTGACACACTGTTTTTTTCTGGTTCTCAGGACTGACATAACAGCTGTCTATGGCTGTTGGGTTCTCTTACTAAATACTCTTTTGTAATACTAATTCAGTAATTAAGTCTTTTAATTATCTACTTTTACCGACAGGAGTGAAACAGTTTGGACAGAGGTAGTTAAATGGATGGATAGGGGTTTCACATATCCTGAAATCTGCTGACCGTCATTGGTCCGAATATTTTCGAAGCAGTTAGTCCGTACTCTCATAACGTAATAACTACCTTATTAGCTCTCAATGTCTAATCAAGAGACAATCTAACATTCAAAGAAATTTTATATAACGAAAAATACGTTCATCATTTAAGCGTATAGTACCAAAAATGCGTTACGTTACCACAATGAATCGCACAGTGATAGAGTTACACTGCAGTTTGTTTCTAGCTGCAGAAAAAAAATGGATCAGCTCAACCGCGGTAGGACCACGACCTCACAATACCAGCATGAAATAGCAGCATAACGCTGCTGTGTTTCGTCTGGTGAGTGTAGAGATCCGAAGACCTTTCTGTATTACGATTCCTTGTCAAGGATGAATGTAGATGTCATGGCCCGCATGAATCATTTACCATCAGGTGAACTGTGTGCTCGTTTGTTACTCTCAATGTAATAATATCAAGCGTTATTTTTAACCATTCATAAAGTGACACACGAACACTATATACATGACGACATCTATACCATTCCAATATGAAGATGCTTTCTACGAGGTCTCTTCTATGGAGAACTTCATTGCCATAGTCAATTTTTAACTATAGCTTTATTCTATCCAGATAACAAATAAAGTATTTATATTTACATACTAAAGTATATACATATTTGTATGATATCGTTTTCTCAGAGATCTGTCCTGTCTATTTGTACATTACCTTTTCAAAATATACAACTTTATATAATACATCCGTTTACTCTGAAATAAGTTTTCGAATTAATTCATCTCAGATATATAATTAAGTATTAAAATTATAAAACATAATATGGATGTAATAAATAATTTTCTAATCGACCTACGAATTAGAAATCCGTGTATAATTTATCGTCGACCTTCGGCCATGCTAATAACTTATTGAACAGTCCGGGGTTTGCGGTGTTTAGATTGCAACTTGGGTTTTCTGTTAACATCTTTCGTGTATTAGGGTTCAGTGTTGGAAAATACAAACAGTAAAGCACGGAATTAAAGGAAAGAAAACGTGTCTGGCATTAAATAAGAAAGAAGAGATGTGTCAGGATTGTGAAATACCGTTCTACTAATTACCACTATTCAAACTTACTAATGTACACACGATAAAAGAAAATGATATTGAAGATTTAATTATTGCAACATATTATAGAAGAACTCAACTATCTATTGTATTGCAGTATATTTTGGTAAACACGGGATGAACGCCTGAAATTTATTTAAATCATATTTTTTTCGTGTTTTACAAAATAATACCAAATAATTTACATTTTGTTTCAAACACGTAATGTACCATTGTAATTTGCAACATCTTGTATTTTGAACATTTTGTTTATTTTTAATTATAATCATCAATTTCCGATGGATGGTATTGTAATTAAGGACCTACATATATATATGTAAATTATTCTTATCTTTTACACATAATGACATCATCAAAATTCAAGGCAGTACGATGGAACAATGATTATCATAGATTATTCATCAACATACACTATGTTGTCGATTGAAAAATGATTTTAGGCTACGCTAATGAGATGTGTGATTAGTATGCAGGTAACGGGTAATAATGGACCTCTAATAACATTTTTGTGAATAATTGCCACGCGACCGCTGTATCACTGCCAGAGACAAAACTTAATTTTGTTATTTTCATTCTATTTATATTGTGCTTTTAAACCTAACAACTCTCTGATTAATGAGAAAGCGATAAAAAAAACAAGTGCAAGAACAAGTTTAAAATAATTTAAATAATTAATTAAGATCATTGTATATGTAATGATTTATTTAAACATTTTAATAGCGCGATTCAAGACTCGGTTGCTGATTGCATGTCGTGGGTGACGTGATAAAATATTATGAATCAAAAAGTTCATAATAAAAATCATATTTTTACATATCTGTTACTCTCATGATAAAAAATATGACTATCCTCAGTTAATTTTAACGGTGTTAATATTTTAATTATGAACTAAAACTGAAAAAAGCCGAAAAACAATTACAAGCATTCATCGGCATCTACAAGCAACACGGTGCTATATCGACTTGAGCGTCGCCCTGCATGCATTACCAACTAATTACGTCTCGATTATGATCGCGTCGCGTCGTTGCATATTTCATCGCGCGGCCGCATTGTTCGGCGCAGTGTACGACCGCCTTTATGTCGACCCTCTTGCTCCCTTTAGAATTGCGATACTCGTATATTATGTGCTATAGATTTCAATGCATGGTTGAGGTCAATATTTTGTTCATGATTTAGAGTTATTGAAATATTGTAAAATAAACCAGTCATGTCTAAATAAATTTATGATTATTATATTACGGAAATTAAATTTAAAGGCTATAAAAAAGTTTATGTTTGAAAAACTCTTCCTCGCTATACTTTTTTTTAATAAACAATATAAATATGAGTGATTCAAATAGCTTTAACAAATTAGATATAAATTTTAACTGAGATAATTTGTCTTGGATCTGTTTATCCATTGCAAATGATGAACATAGGCTCCCATAGATATGCAAACGCCACGATCATGATTTCTAACGCTCTGGATTGCAGCATTTAATGTAGACCCTCCACTATTTTTCCCGATAAAAGGTATCCAGCCTAGGCGACCAGCTTCTAAAGGCTATGTCCCCAGCCCATCAGCCCTTTTAGTATGACAAGCCTAAGGAATATGAACTTCCAGCGCTGATTGATATAAGAAATATAAGAAATATTTTTAAAACATATATTTATGGCTATATTTATATTTATTAAATTATATATTATATATATATACATATATATATATATATATATATATATATTATATATATATATTATGTGTTACCAAATATGTATAATAATAAATGTTAAATGTAACATCCTGTATATATAGCGCACACATTGACAAAACTACTATGATACATTACAAACATTACCGCGCGGTTCTAATTATACATCATTATTACTAATTGTACAATACACCGACTAAGAAGTATTCGCGTCTATTAATGACAAAAGCAATTAGGGCGCACGCACACTAAGGCGACAGTGTTCGCGCATACGAATGTAGGCATGTGTGCGCGCGTGTGTAACACGAAGATGCATTAGCGCCTAAGTGTGTAACTGTAAGTTATTTGCTTTTGGAACGGGGAAAACGGAAAAATAAACTCCTAAAGGTTATTCTTCAATGTCGACGTTGGGTGTAGTTCGATCGGTGGAAAACATAATGATAAGAGTTTAATGAATGCCGTTTGTATTCGGCCAGCAAATTATTGTTTATTTTTACAACCGATGTTTTCGATTAATAGTAGCTCGTATTATCAGTGTGATATATTATATATAGCGTACTTTGATTTCTTTTAGTTATATAAATAATCTAAATAAGTAGATTATTTATATATTCTTCTGTTAATGTCCGTAGTGACATAGTGTACGAATATCAGGCAAATATAAGAAAAATTCTTTTACTACTCTGATTGCTAGCCAATAAATGAAACATTCAAACCAAAACGCTGATTAATGTACTTAGACAGTAACAGAATATAGTAATTAAATTTAAAAAAAAAACAATTAAAACTGATTGAGAAAGATATAGATAAAAATATTTATTATAAAAAAAAATATGGAAACATGAAATCTATTCCAATTGTAAATGTTTGTGTTATAATTATGTAAGTAATAATTATGATTTTTTGTCCGTACTTGGAGGGTTCGCGACTGCTTAACTTTTTGTGATGTGAAATTCGTGAGTTTCCAGTACCAATTAAAAAAAGAATCGTGCAAATCAGCCGATATAATTTCGAAAAATTTATTTAATATAATTTTTATATATGTACACGATGCAAAAGGAGTGATGTCATTTGCGCGTCATGTATTTCTTCAGGCGCGTAGTTGCAGCTTTACGAACGTAAAGCCCGTACGGAAGGACGTCACTGGCTCTCATTAGCCGAATGCTTAATGGTACTAAGCATGCGGGCGAGATCGCCTCGCCGCGTGCTAGATCCTATCTCCATTGTGTGTTACGATACGTTGTTTAGTATTTAGTTGTGTTGCAAAATCGTTTTTTATATATGTATATATAAAAAACACTTGAAACGATATACACTTGTGGTTTGTAAATTATTATGAATTTTATTCTATATATTTTTCAACACAATTTTTTTTAACAAATAAAGTTTCACGTTATACATGTATGTACCACGTAGAAAGTGAACATCAATTGTATTATTCCTCATACGATTATTGATTTAAAAAAAAAATAGCAGATTATTTACTATATAGTATATAGTTTTGTTCGTAATGACCAAAATGCCAATAACATTAGAATTCCGGTTAAACACTGCAATTGAATTTAGAATGCTTGTGCTAGGAGACGGTTCACGACAAAATTCAAATGGTGGATTCGAACCTACACCCTGGAACTTAATCAAAATGTCATACTCACCATCTCGATGGTGGACAATCCACCACTGTGTTCTTTACGCGAAATATTCTGCTATGCACGACTAGTCTGTGGAATCAGCTGCCGCCCCAGCGGTATTTCCGTATCGATACGACTTAGGGACCTTCAAGGAAAGAGCCTACACCTTTCTTTAAGGCCGACAGTGCATCTGCGACTCCTATGGTGTTACGGTTGTCCAGAGGCGACGGTAATCACTTACCGTCAGGTGCGCTGCTTGACTCGTTCGCCACTTATTCTATAAAAAAAAAATGCACCCCGTACCATAATACATTAGGCTATTGACGCTTTAAAATTCTTAGGATTATGTTAGTGCAACAGTGAAACCTTAGAGATTTAACTACATTAATATTAAGACAAACTTAAGGATATATTTATAATAAATAATAAATAATCATAATCATTAAAAAGACTAGCTATGCATTAAGTTTAAAATAAAAACTATATTAAATAATCGACATTGAAATCTGCTTTTTTCGTTTACTAATTTGGAGGTGACAAAATGACACATGATGGTGAGTGAACCAAAATTCATTGTCGCCTTAAGTACTGAGATATTTTGTTACGTTTTAGATAAAACGCAGCTGCGTTTACCTACTATTTTACGCTAATATTCTAAAAACTAATAGAAAGCTGTAGTATGACTATCACGTAGTTGTCGTAATATAAATATTATGATATCAATCAATCGTCAAGAAAATAATAATACAATAAACACGTAACGTATCGTGTGACAATGCGAACACTTCTCAATACGGAGGTAGGTGCCGTCACCAGTTCCCGGCAGCGGCGTTAATGACAATAACTCGCTATTAACAAAGTCTAACCGACCATGCGAGATTAGCCTCCAGCCACCGTCCGAACTCCCCATAGATGCCCGCTTTCATACTCGATTGGGTTATACCTGGAATGTACGAGGTATTATGAACGTATCAATGGATATCGCACAAGTAACTATAAGGGAATTAAAATCTCTTTTAAAACGTTCTAGTGTTGTTTAATGGATTATAACGTTTTAATACTAATCGCTTAATTTAGTAACTTCTTATATGTGTTAGACAGAGAATAGAATGGAAGCATGCTTTATCTAAGTCCAAAAGACTCACATCTATCCTCTATCAAGTAAAATTAGGGTAACATACATTGTTACCTTAGTGGGTAAGATAACCGCGTTAACATGAATTGATTAATAACATTTCATACGGTCCATCGAATCCAAAAGTATGGAATGAATAGAACTGTAAACTTTAACGGACATTTCTTAATCACACTCATTTAAAACACGTTGACGTCATGCCACCATTACATGGTATTCTACCATAATTTGATCCATTTCCTTATAAACAGAGATTTAAAATTATAACCATTACATTATGTAGAAGAACTTACATAACAGCGTTGTCATTTGTCATTTCACATTCATGAATATGTGATTTTTGGTGGAGTTGACATAATTCCTTATCAAAAGATAAGGAATCTCAATTCAGATACGTTGTCAGTCCTGAGAAATAAGAAGGAATGTTTCGTCACCAATAATAAGTTTTAAATCTTATTATTTTTCACGTTTCTTTTATCACCAGGCGCAACCTACTAGGGATAAACTATTTAACACTAGTATTTTGTGATATAATATTTCTTCCGAATTAATAAAAGTACTTAAAGCAGTTAATTGGTCATTAGTCCGATTTCAATTTCGGCGATATCTTCGGATTGTTACCAGATATAATCAAATGCTTTTACGTTTTACTCATTCTAAGATATGTTATGAGAGTGCAGGTAGGCTCGATTGCAGTGTCATTGCAAAAGAATATACACAACACCCACAGACCTGAAAATAAGTATGTGTTGGTATAATATATATATATATATATATATATATATATAATATATAAATATATAAATAATATTTAATATATAAATATTTTTCCACGTCTGACAATAGAATTCGGACCCAAGTACTCTACGGCAGCTAAAGTGAGCAAAAAGTAGCATAGAGTAAAATTAATCATACATACATATAATTTTATAATAAACTGATTTTCGAATCTATAATCATAATAACGACTTATATAAAAGAGCAATAACATTTTATGCACCGATATACATTTGTTCTGCAAAAATTTAATTATGTATTATTTACATTGTAGCTTACTAAAGTTCATAAAAACTTACGACGAGGAAGTATAATTTGCCTTTTGTTATTTTGCTTTACCTGAATTCGAAAACATTCTATAAAAATCGTGCGTTTTAAAACGCTCCTTCGCACCAACATTATGTGAAAGTATTTAATAAATACCGATTGCACACACACATGAACATCCTGCGTACGTAGCACAGCGCATTAACAACACTCACACAATCGCATTTAAAAAGCCTAATCAACGGAGTACGGATTTTTCGGTTCGCAATCAAGCGAACGAATTTCCACAGCCACGAGCGGCAATTGGAAAAATATAATTACCAACATAATCCTCGGCAAATTGGATTAAAAGTGAAAAAAAAAAAAAGTTGAAAGTGTTTTAGGGTGCGTCATTATTTTTTGCCGGGAAGGGATCGCGGGCTAATTACGACAGATGGATCGCAGTACAGTATGTAATAACACTAATTAATCGATTGGCGCGAACCAACGTCAGTACTTTTTTATATGAGTGTTGCCAACTTGTATGTTATATAAAATACAGATATGCAATTAGGTACAGATAGAAGAGATAAAATTATATGGTAAGTTTAAGTAAATTGAATAAAATGTTTATATATGTCTGAAAACAGTTAACTCTTTTTATAGTTCCTAGAATTATATATTTTAATGATATGCAGTAAAGTGTCACCTGTCAAGAGGCATTAATCTTGTTTGTTATTCTAAATTAAGAATGCATTTTACTTTTGCGGTATGAGAAATGAAGATTGAACAATGATCAATTAATGTGGGACAAAGTCTCGTTTATTAAATAATAAATTAGATGTGAAAATAAACTGTTTGTAAAATAAACTATATGATAATAAACGTCACTAAGTTCTACAATTAATCCGTCAGAAGTAGCTGAACGAGCCGAGGTTCCACCCTCTCGGACACCCTCGAGTCAGTTGGTATTGCCCCAAGGTTAACAGTCCAGGCCGAGGCTCCCTCTCGGGAACCCTTGTGCTGGTTACCCATTAATAAAAGTCTCAGCTGAGTGCCCTAAGCGCTCGGTCACCTTTCAACCCAGTTAAGCTGTAAAAACCCTCTAACAGTGGCCATATGCTATGAAAAAAAAAGTTTTAAATTTGAAAAATATTTTCTTAAGTCCACCAATCCGCAATGGAACCGTATGGTGGACTATGTTATAACATCACCTTTAGAGAGAATACCTATGCTGCAAAGTTGTATTTAATTATATGGGCCGTTACTTTACTTTTAAGGAATCACAGTGTTAACAGACCCTTGAGAAATAAAAGGTTTCACTACCGATACCGTTTCGACCGGTAATGATAAGCTACTATATTAAGTCTGTTATCTGTAAAAGCTTGGTTCTTTCCCCGGTCGACACGACTGGGAATATGCTACCGTAATTTATAGGGACGGTGTGGTTTTTATAAAAAAAGCACATCTCAATGTTTCTCAGTAGTAACTTTTCCTATCCATATTGGGTATAACGATTATAGTACATTTAGCACTAATTCTTAAAAGATGTATTGTATGATTAATATTAAACAATGTAATGTGCGTTTTTTAATGGGACAGACCTATTGTTATTTATGATAAATGTTACTTGGTGTACATGAATAAACACCAGTATCTGGTATTGAGAAAAACCACTAATGAAGTTTACTTTGAAATGCAACGATAATTTCAATTAAGACACATATATTTTCGGTATTTGACACATGGTGTTTGTACCGTGCACTCCCTAGAAATACAATCCATTTGTGTTGCTACTTGCATAAAAATGTCGTCATTGTTTATTTATTAGCCATGTTAAAGTTTTTAAGCGTTTCTTTCATTTGTTGTCAGTAGCGAAATTATTGGTTCTAACTTATGAAGTGAAAGGCATCAAACACATAGCAAGTATCGGAGGGGTGTACGAATAGAGCCACTTAATTTCACCCTTCTACCCTTCATTATAATCATCACCCACACGTAGACAATATCGATCCCACCGACCTATCTGTACACGGTGCGTTTATACAAGTGATTAGTGTATTTAATTTGAAAATGCTAAGTAGTTGCCTTGTTCTATCGTTGTGTTAATGGCGTGTTATGTATGTGTGTGTAATTACGTGCCCACAGCGTTGGGGTGGGCTAACCCTTTTGCTTTCTGTTGATATCGCGTTCGCTGGCAGCGATCGAGCTCGTAATTTTTCGATTAATGATTATATTTTCCGTTCGCTGTTGGATTTACCGAAACAAATGTAGTATTGTGCACGACGATCAAACGCTAGCTTATTAAGTTATGTAACACGAGCAAAACTTTATTGCCTCGCTTTACGAACGACTGTTTGAATACCATAATAATAATTTATCATTTTGTTTTATAATAGTAACGTAGATCCATACGTAGATAGATAGATAAATAGATCGATAGAGAGATATGTAGATAGAATCCTATTTAGCCCACTACAAAAATAGGATATATTAATTGCCCTTAAAATGCAAACATTCTAGCAAAGTTGGACTAGCTACACCTTTGATAGTGCTAGTACGGGATATAAAAATATGAATAGTATTACATATAAATTGTAGTACACCGAAATATGTTATTGTACAAAGTCAAGTTTTCTTTTTTTCTTTTATTATTCATTTGAGGGTGTCGTTTGTCACATTTAACCTGATGGTAAATAATTCATCGGAACATGACACCTACATTCATTCTCGATAAGGAATAATAATGCAGGCTATCACCTGGACCAATATGGAATGCCTCGTCACCAATAACGAGGCAGGGAAATGTAAACGAGAATGATTTGCTAAGTTGTAAATCTTTTCGTCAAGAACTGAGTGACTTGACAACTTTATGCACCTGATAGTCAGTGAGGACGTAACCGTGGACGGTAAACGAACTGGCTTAGTAGAAGCATATTCAGTCTTGCTTTGAAGAAATCAAAGTGACAATGGGACGAATGAACAAACAAAGACACGCCATTTTAATCCCTTGCTTTACGCATTAGAGGCGTTGTAGCTCCAGTGTCTAAGAGAGGTAGGTCTTCGGTGACAGCTCCAATGAAATTTTTAACTGCGATTTTAAGTGCTGATTTGCCAAGAAAGGAAACGTCGTGAGGAAACCACTAAGAATTAAAATTAGAAATTCGAAGACATGTTAAATTTGTCCGACCACCTATAATATATTAAAGTTAACAACCTATATATTGTAATAAATTGATGACTTCGTGGTCACAGTCACGGGCTCTGGGTTCGATTCCTATCCAACCTAACGATATTGCAGAGCAACAAATCAATGATTTTTGCGTCTGGACAGATTGCGTGTATGTTCGTATATTTATAGCGCATTGGATTAGACAAACTGAAGCGACGTGTGAGAGTATAAACGCGAATCCTTATGTCACTATTATACATCCTGCTCAGTTTCAAACCAGAAGGTATCGTGTGATCTTTGTTTTTTTTTCTGTGTGTGAGTATTGCTTTTGGTACAGAGACCGTTACAGCTTCATCTAATCAGACTCGCGAGCGGGAGGCCCGCTGAGTAGGGAGACAACGTCGATGCTGCGAAGCTGTCACGGAGACTGCTGCTGCACAACCGCTGCACTACGACCCCTGTGGACGAAGAACGTCGACGACAACAGAGGGGCGATAATACGATCCGAGGGCCCCTCATAAGGAGGTACGAAACCTCGACTCGGATCGCTATCTAAAGGATCGTGTGATTAAAGTCGTTATAATCATTAAAGTATTATTATCATTAGTTTTGTATACCGCTATTGATTCACTAGTGATCCTCATCACTAAATTATAACGCACATTCGTGCATATAATAGATATTATGATGTCCTCCTGATTGGTAAGACCACCACGATATCTTCTCATTGTAACTGGACATCAACTGCGCAGAATATATTATAGTGCCGTAAGTATTGCGCAAACACAGAGGCACCCACTCGTCGTCCCCTTCCCTCGACCGATGTAATTAATGCATGTGCAATAAGATCGGAGGAACGTTTAGATATAGTGACGCCGACACGGGACATACCCACAATACACCCAGACCCAATAACCAACAATTTGTCGTGCGCAAATATTGTTACTCGACTGTGAATCGAACCATGGAGCCGCGACGCAACAACCATTACAACATGGGGCCGCATAGTACACGGCATCTAGTTCTCATATTTATACACTTCAATGTGCAATAAATCGCGGCACTTCCAGGGCCATGGAATTGCTTTGTTCTGGCACATAATAGTATCAGAATATTGTAATCAGCAATGATCGGCAAAAGGTAAACGCATTCAAATTAAACAAACATTGACACCGCATTACCGCGCGCCGGCTCGCCACCGGCTTACGCAAAATTTCACCAATTCATTCGCGCCAATGCGCCGAGCAACAAGTTGCTGTCAAACAAAACACGTATTCAAAAGATTTCGCGTCCACTAAGTTTCCTACGCTACAGTAATACCAACATTTATGTTAAAATAAAGTACCAATTTTACAAAAAGAATTCATTTTAATGTCACGATTTATGTGAACGAATCATTATTTTGAATAAATATTTACAATATAATCATTGTTCTAAAAGACTTTCATATAATTTTCTTAATATGTAACCTTACCATATCTGATTTATTTATGTTTGTCGCAGGAAAATAACATTAAATCAGAATCTGAGTATTATCTAAAAACCAATAATTGGTTAAAAAGGAGTATTAAGTTATGTTACATCTAAGGGTCGACGCATTCAATTGCGTATATAATAATATGCGTTAGAGCAGAAATATATGACAAAATAAGAAATAGATATTTTACAACTATTTTACTAACAAGATATCCAGTTAAAATGTTAAACCCTAAATAGAATAATATATGCCATAATCGTCAATGTAGTGAGAGTCCTAGGATAAAACTTCACAAGGTAACAATTAATTCCGGAGTGTAAAACTCTCGGAGCGACATTAGCAATTCGCAACAACACTTATACAGGAGTAATGACTCGTCTGTCCATATAATCATAGAGCAGCCATTACATTGTCCGCGTGGGTGACACATTTTTCTGTCAGACGATAGGATAAGTATTAGGACTAATTTTAATATAAGATTATAGAGAAGATCAAGTTCGTTTCAAATGGCTGGTGTATATGTTCTGGCAGACCAAAGAATAAAAAATCGCTTCCGTTACTTAATATATTGAAATTTTAAAAAATAAGCTCAAACAAACCGAATAAAAGCGTTGATTTTATTGACTTATAATCGAAATGAATACTAACGATCATTCGAAAGAGAAGAACTCGTAAGATTACAGTAATGCCCATAAACATGAGCTTGCTTGATAATATACACGCAGTTTAAGCGAATTGAGAAGGGTCCGGATCGTAAGCCACTAGCGAAATGGTCACCTTACAACAGGGGAGGGTCTCCACAACATTAATTTCGCGAAATGAACCTAATTTACATTTAAATAAGGACTCGCCTTAGCCGGGATAAGTTGCGAAACTAGCGGCCGGGGGCACTCTCTTTGCCCAAAGCAACGGGGTATTTCATTACTATAATTCAATTCGAGCGCTATATTTCGTGTGCCGAGATAATAACACCCATCGACTGACACATAATTAATTTTGCAAGACTTCATTTTTGTTACTCCGCGTGGATTGGTTCTATTGTTCTTTCGTTTGCTCTATATAGCGGTTCACTTATAAAGATTTATTATCTACTTCCCAATATTTTCGTAGCTCAATATTATAAATATACGTTTTTTTTTGTATTGGATTTACGGAGACAAACGAGCATACAGTCGACCCGATGACATCCACGTTCTCGATAAGGAATCGTTATGCAGATTCATCATTTGCTGAGGACTCGGATCGAATGCCTTGTCACCAGTAGCAAAGTATTTATAGCCTAGTATTCATACACTCATCAAACGTAGCAGCGTTATCCTGCTATTTTAGTTGGCATTCTTTGTGTCTCAATGTGCTCATCCTAATTTCATATTTTAGACGTTGTATCTGTTAATTCTTTTGTTCTTTAGTCTATGGTAGTCAAATCATATGCCAAGCAAGTAAGATAATTAAAAATCATATATGCTAATTTGTTTTATTACTGTCGAACTACACATATCGTGAACAACCAATTGTTGCCAGTTTCAAACTTTTAATAACCTTGTTCTTCTAATATACAAAATTAAATAAATAATAAAAAATATAAAATTAAAAAATCGCTAAGAGATATCTTCAGAAATAATCGAGTGATTTTAGTTAAGAGCTTGGTAATTATAAATAAGCGATTTACGTTCAGAAATCACCACTCTGAGTTCCCTCGAAGTTTTTAACAACTGCTGATTCAATCGGACCGCGGGAGAGGGTCATCAATAACAAAATTAAAAATTCCCCAATTTGAATTTTAATTGCGTACGATTATAATCGAGAGGTCCGCGGATCGCAGAAGCCCCTCGGAAGGCTCGATTCTTACAAGGCTCATCTCCTAAATAATTCATTTGGCGAACTTGCTCGAACTAGTTTAGTCTGGCTTCAACCAGCCGGGGCGGCTGGGGAGTGTAAGTTTAATCCTTATAAATTTCCTTTTTACACAAAGCAATATAAGTAATTAGCATAATTTCGTTGAGTAAATGAAATATGGTAATGAGGGGTGGCTGTAACCCCTTCTTTGGGGTGAAACTTGCGGGGGTATGCGATGGGGTAAGAGGGGGGGGGGGGGTGCCTTCAGTCGCATCCTGATTGATACTTGTCACCGTTCGATCTAGTGATGCTTACAATTAAATTATTAGACGCTCCGATGAGGGGCATTTTGTTTTGCAGCCTCACTGAACAATTAAGTAAGATTGTTTGTCTTCACGAACTTGTTAGACTCAAGGACATTGACCTTTTGCCAGTTGAGTAGATTCTTCCGACGTACACGATGTGTCGCATCTTTAACTGACATGAAAGTCTACCTACTTCGATTTCTGTCTAAGAGAACCAGTCTTCTGTATTTTCCACGTCCATTTCTTACGTTATTAACTTTCTTACGTCATTAACACACGACATGAAATAAAATCGACGTACTTGTCAATTGTTCTTTCGTTTTTTGATTCTAAATATGACGTATTATACATGCTCTTATAAGGGAAAAACTTTCTGACATTTTATATGATAATAAGGGTGACAAACGAGCACACATGGTAAGAGACTATTAATAGGAGTTATAATGCAAATGGTTTGGCTGTCACACAAGATTCCACCCTCACCGGTAATAGTTTTCTTTCTATCACCGGACAGAAGCAAATCCATTATCTTTTCTTGAATAGATGAACACCAGATAATAATATCGTTATTAGATCTCTGTTATCGTGGACTAGAATTAGAGTTGTGCAAAATTGTGTTAGTTATAGGGTTCAATCTTGGATTTTCTATGTATGTATTTGTTTTCTTTTATATTTTATATTGTATTATGTTGTATTTTATAAGTCTCGTTTTTTCTAATTATTATCAAAATCATAATAACCCTAACACGTGTTCAATATAAGCACTTAATATCCAGAAAAACCTCACTCAATAGAGCTCCAATTAAAATCCAAGTGCTAATAAAATTCGAAAGGAATCGAACCGACGAATGCTCCACTTCTGGAAATGCCTCCGCGATAAAAGGTCTTCGAAAACACAATACCGCGTTCCTACCCTCTATGCTAGACAAGGACGGACATAGCCAAGATTTGTTTGGTGTGAAAGGAACGGCGACCAATTGGAATTAATTAATTATAATTAAGTTTTAAGTTGACGCGCTGGTTACGAGTAAGCGTAGACTTTTCGATGCGCTTGTGTGCGTTCCTTTCGTGATAGTTAGTGCGTGCGTGCGTATGTCCGTGTTAGTATCGATTGTGAACTATGGCTAGAGATAATGAGATGGGAAGGGCGGATTGTAATAAGTTTTTGAGGTCGTAGTTTCAAATGCTAGCCGACCCGAGCACGAGCGGCCCGGAGTTCGGCCACCGTTAATATTGTTTAGGCGATGTTATTATATTGCAGATATGTTTTCAGACGCCATTATTACGCTTCAAGCTTGTTACTAAAGTATTATATGTGAACTATAGAGATTGAATAAATGGATTACATAGTATTTTTATTGCGTCATACAGTTAACAATTGGTTTTTAAATCTAATACGTACTGACATATTTTTAATAGTTGTTAAAATCGCTATAAATACTATGATATTTTTTTTATTGTATATAATATAATAATTTTTATTAAATTTCGTACTTTGTGTATGTTGGTAGGAATTTTGCCTACGGCGTATGACGTCGACTAGAGCAGTCTAGGGGAGACATACTACGTTCAGCACTGAATTATTGATGAGTGGTGATGATATATTCTCCAAAAGGTATCATAATCCAGATTTTTAGTAATAAAGCCTCCTTTTTTTTTTTTTTTTCACATACCAGACGAACTCTGCAGCGCTAAGCTACTGTATTTTGCTGGTATTCTGTGATACCGTAGACCTTTAAACTGGCCTAATGTTGCCGCAGTTAATTCCGTCTAATACCATACATTTTTTTTTGACACAGTAATATTGTTACATAACGAAAACAATTTATAAAAAAAGAGCAAGATGTAATGGAAGTCTATTATTGTTTTAAGACTGACTATTTAAACTTCTAAGACTATTTGTTTTACTATTGAATTTCACGGACTGCAGAAATTATTTAATAATCGTATAGCGATTGACTACGTACTCGTTTCATCAACCTTGATTCAAAAATAAAATCAAAACTTCTTGAAGAAAAACTTAAAATCAAAAAGACCGACCAGTAAAAAAGCCCAAAGCATTGTAGATACAAAAGTAAATTAAATAGTTGCGTTCAGAAACAGTATGTGATTACAATTAAAATGCCTTATCCTTGTTTTCCTTACTCAACACCTGCCAGTTTGTAGTTCCAGACGACAAAGATCGGCATACGTGTGGGGGTACGAATTAGGAGCGGCCGACCTCCTCTATAACAACAGGGGGCCCCCCCCGGGGCTCGCTATCGATTTTGGATGAGGAACTGGACTAGAGACATGCAAGGCTTAATATCAATTCGAGATAACCTTTTGCGTTAAATACGACTCGTATTGCATATTGCTTGCTATGAATCGTATTTGTAAAATTATTCAACATTAATCCTCTATTTTAAAAACTAATGAATAACATTTATTTCTTTTATTTAAACACTTCTAAATTTTTCTTATTATAATGTAAAATTTAGTCAGAAAATTTGTAACACGAGAAAGTAAGAGAAGTAATTGCAACGTATAAAAAAGTAAAATCAGCTCATTTGTAAAACCGTAAACCGATGAACATAGCCCCGCACGATAGAAACGGTAGAATGAGAAAATAGAAAAACACCAAGTATGAGAATTCGCGCCAAAATAAAGAAAATGGCGCTCCAAGTGGCGCCAGAGGCGTCTAACATTCGCGCCGAAAGTAAATGAAAAATAAAAAAAACTTGCTTGAAAAGTGCGGAGAGGGAAATGCAAAAGGATTCCGGTAAAGGGTCCAGAGGAGAGGGCCGGTGCAATTATCAAGCGTTACTCTCAGATAAGTATATTTAAAAAGTCCGATGAATATACAGGTAGTTATTCGTTAAATGATTAACTGTGAACAGTTTTATAAATACAATTTATGCATAACATCATTTTTGTAGCTCATATTGATTTATATTAAAGGCATCTATATCTTATTGTCTATATATGTACTATTAAACATTGTTTATGCCCTTCTTTATTATAATTTCTACAAAATAAAAATGCAGTAACCAAAGGTTACAAAGATAAAAAGTATTCCGGAATTTAGGTGTTACAAAAAAGTTCTTCTCTATGCTGAATGGGGTAAAAAAGAAAAAGACGCCCCAAGGCTTTTACGCAATATAATGTAATATAGTACAAGTCACTACTAAAGGGTTGCAATATATTAATTAATACTAGTAATTTGTACAATAATGCAATATAATTAATTATAAACAAACTCATCATATGTCATATAAACTTGTGATCATATGTTACCAGTTAAAGATTCTTGTTTCTCTGCGTACTCTCCAAAAAAATAAAATCAGTCTATGGTGGATGACTTTAGAGGTTAGTTATTTTTTTAAATATTTCACTAAACATTTTAAAATATTTGTATTTAATGTTTTCAGTATGATTTTTTTGGTATTAAAATATATTACAGAAACAGAATCGTGCCTCGTGACAATGTTCTGAAAAGATGAAATATTTATTTAAAAAAATATTGATTTTAATAATCAATATTTTTTCTTAAGTATAATATAATAACAATTCACATGTTACAGTATTGATAAAGTTAACCTATAAAATATAACCTGTAAGGTCTTTAATCTCAACAATTTTAAATGACATCAATACGGAGTTGTTAAACTTCCTAACCAGGGTTTAATCTGCTGAAGCTCCGATTAGGACGGGGGTGCCATCGGCCCGGGCCCGCAAAACACATATTTGTTCGCGCCTGACGTTTTTGTCGTTCAACCGTTTTCTTAGGGCTGTTCCACAGTGATTGATTCCGATATGTCTATAAAATTCCACAACTAGGGATTGTTATAATGATGACCGAATAATATTACATTATTTTTTTATGTGTCTATAGTTGTATAATGATTAAGAAATAAATAATCTTTACAGTAACAACAACCTGAAAACTAAAATTATCATGTAGCCTCTGTTTCTCGTGGTAAAGTACCAAGAACGCTTGCGGCGATTCCTCGCAAAATTGTGATGTCGGATAGTGGATTTACGTCTTTTAAGCACTTTATCGTTCGAGGACTTATAACAGTGTTATAAAATATCGATATATTCCATCCCCACGATTTTGATAGTTAAATGGTTTTGGAGTTTTCTGGTACACACTGCCACTTTGTAGAATCAATTGTCACCAGCGGGATTTCGATATCAACACAACTTACGGACCTACAAGGAGAGTAGGGCTCTGTTCTTAAAGGTGCCGGCTTATCTATTTTGTCCCAAACATTTTTCAGATGTTCTAGGACGGTGGTGATCACATACTATTAATCGAGCCGCATGTCATATTCACATGCCCGCTATTTTAGAAAAAAATTTTTTATTTTTTTATTACCGCGGAAGATGTGAGCTAGTTACAAGTTAGAACTTTTACATTCAAACGTCTTCAGCCAAAACCTCTATTACTTTCGACGGCAAGCGTTGTTAATATTTAGCGCTAGTTTTTTTTTAGAAATAATCACGTCCGATATTTAAATTTGGAAATAATTATGTCCGCCGTGCAACTTAAAGCGTCAATAGCCTAATGGTTTAGGGTGCGCTCTGCGAAACTTAAGGTCGAAGGTTCGAATCCAACTTTCCACTATTGTCGTGAACGATTTCCTAGCACAAGCATATTCAGCTTAGTTGGAGTGATTAACTGGAATATTTGAAATCTTAATATCATTCTAATTTGTTATTTTAAAAAAAAAGGAAAAGATTCTGAAACGGTTTTAATCATATTAGGTATAATGGTAGTGTAATCAAAAATCCTAAAAAATGAGTCCTCTCATTTCTTTTGCTAATTAACCAAATCGCAATACGCTGTAAGTTATAACAGATTGCATATTATTTAAAGTCAAAGTAATTTTCAAACGTAAGCCGTGCTAATAAAGTTAAATACTATTATATAAGCATCGAGTTAAATAACGCAATGGATTGATGTAAATCGCAGTCAATGAGCCGACGTTGCAGTTGCGGTAAACAAAACGTTCATAAAACAAGGTTTATTTGCATTAAAACTAACTATTATTCAGCTAACATCCTACCGGCAGCCCTAGCTGAGGCAATGAAAAGTCGGTTAAGCTAATGTTATCGAGAAATAAAAATGTATAATAAAATACAAACACGCCGCGCGAGGAAACAATTTGCCGCGGGAGACTGGAAGATTTCGTGCTACGGCAAGTTAACACAATCAAAAGTCGACTTTAAATCCATTAAACATGCTTTAGAATTGAATGTTGCAGTTAAACAGAAAATTCCTTGAATCTCCTTTTTTATATTAAACAAATTGAGCTTTATTGTTAACGGATTACGGTGTGTTTTAGTATAAAGGTTTGTATCGTCTATTCAGGAAGAAAAGAGAGTTTTCCGGCTCGTTGGGGTGTCGTGACATTTGTGTTAAGAGGGGGAGAGCGCCATTCATAAAGGACGTTCGCGAGGAAGGTGCTCAGTTAAGAGCAAACTCGCCGGACGTACGGAACTTTTAGATGAAACTGTCTTATTGTATTTACAGGACTTTTATATACTTTGAACACTGTTTTATAATTGTGTGGTTACTTGAACATATATTCTTCGTAGGTCGTACATATATTCTGCATAGATTGTTTTAATTTTATTATTGTAATTTGATATAACAGACCCTAGTTAATTTAATACATTTCAAATTTAATGTAGGTATTTTAAATCTATTATTCTAAAATTCAAACTCTTTTAACGAAAAGCTTGTCAATGTTGATTAAAGCTTTTTATGCTTTACTCTTACTAGTTAATTAGCTTATTATATAATTTATTTAATTTAAACTGTTTCAGACTGCCAATTAGACTGAACGATATGATCTACAATGTACAATATTGCATCATGTATCTGTTAACATGTTCTTATAAACAGAACAGTGTCTATGAAAATACAAAAACGAAAAAGAAGCCTAGCTACGAAACGATACCAAAAGCGAAGAATTCGAGTATAGAACGCGTGTAGTTTTTTTTTCTACACCTAAAGCGGTAAGGACGCTCAGGGCGCCACCTGTTGAGCGAGGTCACGTGACTTTTTTGCTCCAAGGACGCGTGCCTCCTTCGCTCATTCATGGGCGGGCAAACCCCCGCTCCTTGGGGGGGCGCAACAGATTTTTTGTTCCCCTACGTGAACCCCGAGGGCTTTCACCTACGTGCGTTTTCGAGGTCACGGCGGGCTATTCCGAGGTTTTGTTGCTCCTCGTCGCGCGCCACAACTTTGTTTAGGGGTTTGTGGAGTCAGACACTCTTGTAGGTTATCGTTTCGGGGTCATTGACACTTTCGCTATCTCACTGTATACAGTATACTGAGCACATATTTCTTCTTAGCGGAATGTTATGCTAGAGAAAAACACTGACTAGATAAAGTGTTGTATTCGTTATTAGAGTAAACCCTCAATCCAAGCAATCACACAATTAGCCAGATGCTATGTTATGGAAGTTGTTACCTGGTCTATATTTATCCTTTATCTATATTTGATACAAATTTAGAGCTACGCGACAGCTAGTTTTTACATGAAGTTGCGACGAAGGATTTTATCTTAATTCTCAAGGGTTAACCACATATTGGATCTTCTTGAATGATGCATACGTCATGTGCTGCAGATGACAGGTGAACTGTGTGCACGTTTATCACCACTAATATTATGAAACAAAAAATACTTCATCAATAGATCAGTTTATTGCCTATTTAAATAATGTTGATACTAAGGTCTGTTTGGTCGACTTCGAACACGGCGATAGCTTCTGATTATTTATTACCAGATGAACCTAACTACGCACTATATACGAGCATTAAAATGATGCGCGCACTTGAACAAACTCAGTAGATGTCCCATTTCTTAGTAATATAATGTGGATATGTTGTAAAATCGGTGAAAGATTGAGATGCAGTAACAAATACAAGGGAGATAAATACAATTGGAGTCATAAACCAACTATTTGTTATAGGTCATCATTGTTCCTAAACTAGGAATCGAGGCCAGAATCCACGATACAACTAAATATTTTAACCACTACGCCACGCAGGTATCAAAATAATAATAATATATTTGTTTACTCTAATACCTTTAATTTAAAAAAATTCCAAGTATGCTAACGTAGATTGTGTAAAAACTAGATTGGTGTCTGTACTAGGCGTAACGGTATGAAATAAATAAGGCGTTAAAAGGGTTATTACAGGTGATAAGGCATTCCATATTAGTTCAACCTTCCTTACTCAGCGCAAGGAACGTTGAACTAACATTTGTGCTCCTTTGTCACTCTAAATATAATAAAAATAATATTGTGTTTTTAACACTAGTATGTCTACAATTCATATTTTTTCTAGGGACATTTTTTTCTTTAGTCATGTGAAACGTCTTAGCATAAAAACGTTTAACATGCTATCAGTTGTGGCAAGTTATTGACATAATGTGTCAACTTTTAGTCGTAAAGGAATTATTTTAATTTATTTCATTCTGACATAATTACTGATTACCCACATTATTCCAGTTTACCTACCGTTTATGGAAGGCTATACCGATCTGTTGGCCGTATATAAACAAAACGGAGCAGAAAATTTACTGTACCGACCACTTATTAAGATAAAAATATTCATTGAACATCAAAATAATATAAGATAAGTTCGATCAATAGTTCGACAACAACCCATAACATATTTTTTTAAATAATGTCAATGTATTTTTGTATTTTTATATTATAATAAAAATAAATTAGAATACAATTTAAACTGACAGCCGGCGTCATTCCTACTTAATACAGATAACTTAAAAAAAAAAACAGCCACAGGTACAGTCAGTAAGCTAAATTAAGCGCAAAACTGCATTCTTTCACACTTGTTTGGTAGTCAGTACCTCACTATTATTGGACTTAACCGGATTCTAATTAAACCCTGTCCCTGATAGTGCACCGTGGAGCTGTAGACTGCGTAATTTACATTAATCCAATAATTGCATGGAGGTTTCCTAGTTAGAAATTCAAATGAGGTGATGTACAGTAAGGGGTGGGGTCGTGGGGGACGGTCTTTAGGGAGATGTGCGAGACGCGAGGAAACGGTGCGGTTAACACGCCACGATTATCTGATCAACATGGTGTACGTCTTTTAATTCACTTTTTGCAATTTAGTTGCTCTCAGCAATAAATAATGGAAGTTGATTGTGTTATATGCTATTGTATCTACTCTAGTGCATTGCCGCATTCGCTAATTCTGTTATATTTTTTTTATTTGATTCAGTTGAAAATTACTACATAATTACTATGAATATGTACAACTGAATACTTTCTTTACAGTTGAGATAGTGTTTCGTTATGAAATATTCAATGTATCAATAGTATTTACAAATAATTATATTATTTGTTCAATAGAATATTACTTACGAATAATAAATATTTCTCGAATACAGATCCCTTCCACACTTGATACATACCATTATAAAAACTCTTAGAGATTACACTCTTATCACCACTATCATTAGTTTCAAAGGACGTTCAAACACACACACAAAGACACACACTAGCGCTCACATACACACACAAACACACACTCGCGCGCACACACACGCACGCTTACTGACGTTGGTTAAGTTCCTTAAAAATCTATTTAATTCATTTGCATTCATTTAAGTCATTGCCGTAGTCATGTCTAATAATGTGAATCTATAATGGCTTGAACATTGCATAAAGAAATTATAAAAAGAAGTTTTTAATATTGTACGCTGTAGATTTTATGAAATAAATAAGATAAGTAAATAAATAAAATAATAACAATTCAATTTTTTTACTTTGCAATCTTAAATCGTAGTATTGTAAAAGTTTTCGAAAACATGGTAATATTTCCTAGTCCTTGCCTTGCCCAACCAAAAATAATACTTGCATATTTAAAACAAACCGAAAAACAACAGTAGTGTAATACAAACATTGATATTGTTTTTAAATCGAATCTACTTATATCTGACCAAGGGGCCATGCGGGTACTAATGATTTGTCTTGTATATAGTATGTATTTTATGGGTGAAAACGAGCACACAACACCTGATGGTAAGTGATGACTAAGAAATACTTCTGCAGCTCATAAACATTCAGCCTCGACAAAGACTCAAGACGCACAATGATTATCACGCTTCAGGACTGAAATGAAACGCTACCAGTAACTGAATCTGCGTAAATAAATATGTATGTAATAGCATTTTATTTTAATTTAAAAGAATTAATTAGTGAACAACCATATTAAAATATAGCAGCTGGTTTCAAGTTAATCGTACGATAGACAGACAGACCATTTTGCCTTCGTACATGATAATCAATCCATAATTATAGTAACTTGTGACAAAAAAACACTTGTGGTTGACATTCGACCAACATTTTACCTGCCTTAGGCAACAGTTACACATTTTTTTTATTTTATACTATTGATTACCATTCTTTTATAATAAATACTAAAAAATGGTGAGACTTTTGATGTTCACGTATTAATAATATATGATGTCCTCTCAGTAGATTTTGCTTATGAATGAATATAGATGATCGACTGCGCGGAATATTTTATAGTGCCGTAAGCATTTGGGAAAATACGGAGGCACTCGCTCGTCCCCACCCATATTCCGATGTAATGCATAAGCAATAAGATCAGAGGAAGGTCCAGATGCAGCGTCAGGGATAGGGGACATAAATAATTTATATATATAAAATCAATACGTACATATATAACATTACAGATGTGGGTGGACGGATGTTTTGACGTCATACGCCATGAGAAGATAATAGTCGGACTTTACTTTGTGGAAATTCATAGACAGAATAGATTTTTTCATAATATTGAAGGCAAAAATGTGCCCATAGTTCAGCTGACGTCAGTTATTTCTGCAAACCAATAACGCCCACATTTATCCTCGATAAAAAAATATAATGCACTGTCCACCTTTGAGAGATGTAAAGTCTCGTCACTAGTAGTACAACAGCGGTAGAGCTACAATGTAGTTTGTTTCTAACTGCAGACACACTCTCACTAAACAAAACACAGCAACGTTATCCTACTATTTTATATTTATGTGTGGGCGAGCTCGTTTCATGTGTACATATATTCTTCCGTAGTTTTGATGCGCATACTGTTAAATGGCGGCGTTTGGTTGAACGTTTACTGCAGTTTAATTCGGAAACAAGAAAATTTGATTTACTATTATATTAAAATAATACGACACGTACGGTAGCTCGCTGTATAAGTGGTCGATTTGAATTTCACGAATTACACGAGCAAACTCAGTTAGATCTCCTGCGCTGGTCACCAATAAAATTATTCATCGTGATTTTAAGTCTTGACTTACCACGTGTTCGGCGGTGAAGGAAAGAATCGTGAGGTAGATAAAAAAATATTTCAAGACATGAGAAGGCCGTCATTTCGCATTGGAGCCGCGTGGAGGGTTATGCTCCAATACAACTCTGCTGTGTGTCAATGTAATAAAAAAACCTATGCAAGTTTGCTGGAAGTCGATGGATGCAAGTGGCACGGGATCGTGCCTTTAGGCGTGGCTATGTTTAGCAGTGGATATATATGTATTTCATCAAGTTATCGAACAGTAGACCTACACTGAATATGAATGTGTCGCCTCACAGAATACCAGCCTGAAATATCAGCATAACTCTGCTGTGTTTCCTTTACTGAGTGTAAAGATCTGTAAACCCGATTATAGATAATGAGATATGATCTGATATGTCTCTAGAGGCTCGTGGCCAGCAGTGTGATTTGTATTATATATAGTTTATTACTTTACTTTCTTTCTTTTCAAATGCTGGCAATATTATTACTATAGAATTAAAACTAACGAACTTAACTAAATCCCTTTGCAATCCTTATTGAATTCCTAAGTAACATGGAATATATGTTCTTGTGATGGCTTCTTCAAGTTTTTATAATCTTATAATCTAGTGCTATAATTATAAACAAAAAAAGATTTAAGACCTAGCCTAGGATATGCTAAATATGGTCAAAAGTAAGTTTATATAGTAATATATATATTTCACTACATTGTATAGATTATCAATGATATTATCGTCATTTCTAATGAATGTCTCCAATGATATAACATTAACGCTACGGATGCAATGTTACGAAATCGTTTACTAAAATATTCGAATGAGGAATTTGGTCCTGCACGACGCTTGGTTTCGTTACAATTACTTTTTATATGGTGAGTTATTATTATCAAACAACTAAAACAGTGCTAAAGTTGTTTTTTTTACTAGTGACGTCATCCAGGCCGAGACGTAACCACTTCTTCAAGCATATGGAGAACAATGGCACGAGGTTGGTTATTGTATTGGGGTTTGATTAATTAAATTGTTATGGTAATGAGTACTCGGGATTTTTGGTGTGTGAGCTAGCTTTATTGCCTTATTATTATAACAAATTTAAGTGGATGGAGATTAAAAGTTTTAATTGTGCTCTAGAATTAATTCCAAACACTGTGTTTTGGAAGGTAACAAAGCACGTATAGCACTATATATACTAGCATGTCCTAACCCTCTCGTTACTTGTCTTGTTCGATACCGTTCGACAATTTCATGTTGGACCGTGTACAGTATAAATGTGTTACTGATTCCCACTTTAGGTTTAACTGCACATAAGACAGTAGAAAATTTCAGATACTTATTTAACTATCTTAGTATTACAATGCTCTGCGAATTTGAGTTCATCAAGACATATTTCGCACTTGAACTTTCTAAATGTCAAAATGACGACTGTTATAAAAAATATTTATCGTATCCGTTCTAGATATGTATAATTGGGAAATTATCTCTTATTTAAATATTTTTTTGATTTTAACTTTAAAAGACGAAGAAAGTAACAACGTTTCGACATCTATATTTATCACTTTACGGTTAACCAAATGAGTTACACCAATAGACGACCAAAGAACACGAACACAATTTGATAAGCAAAACATGTCAAAGTGAATTGTGTCCCTATTTAAATTTATAGGGTAAGCGTACAGTGATTGACCGTCTAACCGAAAGGCAAGGCGCCGGTGGGGTAGGGGGCGACAACGCCTTAGTAATTTCCGAAATCGCTTGTCGACAATCAGAATAGTGCTGCGCTGGCTGCGAGTCCAATCCGAATAATTAGATCTCGATCTGCATCTAATTGGTGCTGCCGTAGTTTATTTCTACTTGAGACGGTGTCGATTCAAATTTGTTGTTTCCTTGTGGCTTTTGTTTCATTTTAGAAATGTTATTCGTTATTATAATGTTACAATTAATTGAATTAATTGTCTTCATGTTGTTTTAGTCGAAGTGAAAATGTATTTGTTAAGATTTGTTTCAAGTACACGGAAACTAACACGGTTTTATTTTCTTGTTTATCATTTCTTTATCAAGATTCGGTTATTTCGTAGTATATGGTTTGTTTAGCTAGTTTTACTGACGACAATAATAAATAATTTTATAATAATTTAAGCATATAAATATTATGAAATATTGGCTATAGTAAAAAATGAAATTGGAAAGAAGAAAATAATTATAATCATTGTCATTATTTATCGAAGAATCTTGTACTGTATATATAAAAGACCGCTAAGAAATACTGGCTTATGTCTAAGTCTAACCCTTATCCTGGTGAAGCTGTAAAAGCACATGAGCCAAAAGTGAGCCATAAAAAAAAAGAAAAAAAGACCCTAACCGTTTTTTTGTGTAAGGATGGCAGTATTACATAATTTTGTGTGCCTAGTATACAATATAGTGCTCGTAAGTAATTACGCAATTATGGAAAGTTTTCGTCACGTCTCTTATTCAACGGAAATCATAAACGAAAACCTTCGAGCATTCTGAGACAGTGATATGAGACATTCGTAATACAACCGGTTGATTTTAAAGTTTAAAATGCCTAAACATTTGTCTGGAAACGGATTTTATATTATTCAATGTTTCTTTTTTTATGACTCTAAAGATAATAATATAATAAAAATCCTTTTACAGTGGTAGAGTTACACTGTATGTTTCTTTCTAGCTGCAGAATGAAAGGCTCAGCTCGACCAGGATAGGATCACGCCCTCACAGAATACCAGCGTAAAATAGCAGCATAATGCTGCTGTTTCATCTGGTGAATTTAGGGTTCCGAAGACCTTTATTATTGGTGACCAGGCATCCATGTCAGTCCTCAAGGCTAACAATGCATCTGCATTATGATTCTTGTCAAGGATGAATGTAGATATCACGCCGCAGTAATCACGCCGCAGTAATCACTTGCCATCAGGTGAACTGTGTGCTCGTTTCTTACTCTCAATGTAATAAATAAATGGAACAAAATAAACAAGCAAGCAGCTCACCTAACCCGACCATTTTGTTGTCCAAGTTGGATGGCGATACCTTGCTACCAGTAACTGGGTTTCCGGTTCCCTAACAATCTTAAACAGTGCGGCCGGGGTACTTCCGGTTGAGCCAACCTTCTCATGCTGCAGTTAGTACCAAGCCTTTCTATCCCTATCACTGTAAAAAAAGTAAAAAAAAAGGGCACTGTGCAACGAAATCGAGAATTATATTTTAACGATGGAAGACATAAATCTATTCACCTGTATTATTTTATAAATATGTTGTTTTTAAAATCCGATCATTTCATTTTTTAGTGCATTTCGCAGTAAGTACAGTAAAATGATGAGACAAAAAAGTAAAGTGAATAAAATATTTATCCTAATATTACTTCCTTCGCTTTTGATGATAGAAAATTAACCGCAAACCCCAAAACTTATCAGGCTTTTGCGAGGTGGACGAGCCAATCTGTATATAATTATGTGGAGGTGGAGGCCTAATTGTGCTAGTCTCAGGTTGCGGGCCCCTAGATGCGAGCCCCGAGCTTGCGGCCGTATTGGCTAAATCGATAGATGACCTAACGCACCAGGGCCTTGAGGATTTTCACATACTGTTCTATTTATACTGTGATTTAGTACGTCCATATGACTGTTCGTTAAGTTAAATTAAATAAAATTAGGATATCCTTTTGTTTACCATATAAAATAATTAATATTTATTTACCATATAGCTTTTTATTAAAGTAAGGGTGGCAAAGAGCTGATCATTATCTTAGCGCATTATAAGTCCATTGCTAAACATAAGCCTCCTCCATGGTTTGCTTAGGACAATGCTGTCACCTGTATCCGTCTACCCAGATCACTCGTATTTATTTGACAGGGCGTGCAAATGACAATACGATTTTGCCAACCGAAAACAATTCTACCCAACGAGCACACATTTTACTTTTATTTATCACCGCGGTTCAAAGAGACCTTTCCTCTACCAGTAACCTAGGTTCCAGGTAGACTTAGGGTCAACACAGACCTACGAAATGGCGGCGAACGAATTAATTTACTAACGTTTGAAATTTAACTTAATTATATTTAACATACGACTGAAATTGGTATGGTGAAATCAAATCATACATTGCTTGGAGCCTTCCAATGTGATTTTATTTTTCTATACTAATTTCGGTCGTACGTTAAAGTTAATTAATTTGAATTTCAAGTGTTACTAAATTAATTGCTTCGCAGCTCCTCCGTCGGTCTCCACTATCCTTTAGTTCTCATGCGAAACATATTTTTACACGACCACGTGACCCGACAGAGTAGAGAAGCGTTTTTTCGTTTAACATTATCCCTAAATCTATGGAATGTTTGTACAATCCATAGATTTAGGGATAATGGCTAGAAATAATTTCCGATAAGGTGGACTGTCCTATTTTAAAAATACCTGGAAGGGGTAATAGTCAATTAGATATAGTCTCCTAGTCTGTGAGATCTACATAAAATTTTAATTGCTTATCATTCTGAAGGATCTGTTTAATTGATTCTGCTAACATAGATATAAAATATAACAAATTAAATATTTTCTAGCATAAAGTTATTGAATGAAAATGATTTCTCATGTTTGTATGAAATATAATTAGATTTTTTCTTTCCTAATTATTAAATGCATGTATCTTAACATAAAAATTATTTTGTTATTGTTGTTCGTTGTACTATCATTGCACCCATCACACCCGGGACATATCACAGAGGGTTACAGCGGATTACGAAAATCGAGGGCCACATAACTCTGCGTTTCAACTTATAACTATTTCACTGCAATACATTTTTATGTGTTCATCTTATCGTTAGTCTGAATATGTTGCCTTCGTACAGGGGTCATAATTTTTAGTCGAATGTTCAGCAATTTCAAAAACGAAAAAGCTAATATATTCATAATGGAATACGTTGAAATATAATAATTAGTCAAGCTTAGAGCAATAATTATATTTCGTAACGATCAATATCTAATAATTTCAACTGCAAACTATTCACAAGATGTTGTTGCATCACAACATCCGATGTCGCCACCGTAGCGGTATTATAACATAAACAAATAACACCGTTTGTCGTCAATGTTGAAATTCAAAAAGTATACTTTTTGCTTTTTTTAATGACAATGCTACATTTTAAATATCCTTGAGCCGTGCTCCTGCCAATGTAAAATTGTCCTGTGGCCAGTT
Organism: Teinopalpus imperialis; assembly: GCA_029286865.1. Lineage (NCBI taxonomy): Eukaryota > Metazoa > Arthropoda > Insecta > Lepidoptera > Papilionidae > Teinopalpus > Teinopalpus imperialis. Next base: position 4,942,449 of record JAGSMU010000022.1, on the reverse strand, counting down.
GATTGTAATTAATAGGACTAGAGTTGCTGGTCATACTAAAATTTCGCGGATGGGTACGATAGATTTCTCTTTACCGATATAGTTTATATTTCATTCAGTGAGAAAATAATTATACTTAAAAACATCTCCCTCAATAACAAACTGTGTTTTCGTTTGTAAAATAATAATACCATACGTATAATTACACTTGGGGCTCGTTATACAACAATAAACAGAGCACGTCTCGAAGCTGCTTACTGATAAAGCAAATAGAGACGTCAAAAATGAGCAATAATTGTAAACCGAATAGGTAGAGTGTACAAGTACATTCTACTTCGTTAGAAGTTCGTAAAACAATGCTATAGGTTCCCATAAACGTCAGACCATTAAATAAGATTGGCGGCTACGGGCAACGATAACTGTTCCTCGGTCACTAATCACCCCATGAACACCGCGCGGACCCACGGACAGTCCGTCATAACTCCCAACTTCAAAAGTAATACCATCAACTCCGTGTTAAGTTAATTTGAGTCACTTTAACAAGTCCAATTAAAGGAATTTGTGTTTCTCTTATCTTCAATATAACATTGAGCATAATTTCAAATTATATTTCAAACTTTCCGATAATGAAGGGGGGGTGGCGGGATGGAACGGGGTTCGGGGTGCAGGGTGCGGCACTTCCCTTATTTCATTAGTTACATAAATTCTCCTATTGAAGATGGCTGGCAGAAAGGGGACGGTTTACCCTTATTACGAGAGTCTCCTTATCAATACAATTATTAATATCATAATATTATTATTGTAATAATTTAGGAGTGGAGTGGAAAGAGGAGTCGTAGCTTAACTTTGCCAGTAATAAAGGGTGGTGAGAGATAATGGAATGGAAAACAGTTTGAAGTTTTATTGGAAAATTGGTGCCGGCTAATTGGCAACATTATCGATCTGCTGGCGGCTCAAACTGTTAGATAAATAATTTTTTTTATAGAATCACTATAGTTTTAACCAAGGTGACCTTTTCAATAAAATTTGATATTGTTATACAACTTATCAAGATCTTCATCATAACGCCTTTAGATAAAAGCAAATCTAATACTTAACAAACAATAACGAAAGATGCGATAACAAATAATTGAGTTAATTCTAAATTTAATATCAAATATAATGAGATAATAATAAACTTAATAGCAAATGAATTTATAATTATTCTATATATATTAATTTAAGTTATAATATGTATATTTAATGAGAAATATTCTATATATTTTGAGGTATAATGTCCTAGCAAACGTCCGATGCGTATTAATAGAAACTAGGTTAAAGATAATCCGGAGCCCAGAGATCCGCAAGTATAGCCATAATTCCTAAGGGCCACGTCTCATTATAACACTAATACAAGACTCATCCCGAAGTTACGGTGAATACATTAAAGGGTTCAATCCTTACTGATGAGACATCGGTTGGGTGGGGGCCACCCTCGGGCGGGGTTGCTCCGGGCACTGGCCTAGCTGAGGGGGAAATAAGGCAGGCATTATAGGAGATACCGTTCATTTACATTGTCCAATAACTCCAAGTAGTGTCCGAGCGAATATTAGTTTACGGCATGCGGTCCCAACCTACACTATATCCATCGAATTTTAAACATTCCGAACGAAGCCATTCTTTTACTCATCGTAACAAAAGGGCCAAATTTCCTCCGATAATTCGATTTCGTTTTAATTAAAAGAACGCTAAAGAAAAAGCGAAGTCTCCAAAGGGTTTTTAATTATATAAGTTTGATAATATGCTCTCTTACAAATTGTGTAGGCGAAATTTTTGTCATCACAAGAAACGAAGAAATAGAATTTACGAAAATTAAATCTTATTAATGTCATACTAGTGCCATAGACAAAAAGTGATATTTGTCTTTGTTTATGTTGGGGCGAACAAGAAAACACCGGTACATTATTCTTAATCAAAAACCGGTCGTATTAATTTTGCTAGCGACATTTTCAGTGTACTAAAATGATATGCGCAGTGAGTGTCAACCCTACGAATACGACATATATACACAAAGAATCAAGATGCACATATAAAGCTACGCACACACACGCAGCCTACCATCACATTGGTACAAAGGCTAGGCTTTATTCCGATTCGGCTTGGAGATGCACTATCCTAATTATTGAGAGGCTAGAAGCAAGACTCGGATATGTATTGTTTAGGAAAGGGAATATTATTGTACGGAGGATCATTTTGATTCCTAGTTAAATTCTAAATTCGTATGGAATACGTAGATATTATATTAGTTGGACGATACTAACGATTGATAACAAACGTGATCATAATTTACAATTATAAGTAGTTTAGTAGTTTATGGTGTTTGGTAATGAATTAGAGTGCAATAAATATTTATACATCTATTCCGCTATGAGACGTTATCAAGTTTCTATACATTCTTACTTAAATTTGAGTGATTCAGCTTCAAAAAGATTGTCGTAATTATTTCCATCTAGCGTTCAAGGTTTAGTTGTACGAACTTAATTTGCCAACATTAATTTATCTATTTCATGGTGGCGATACCATCTTTGAGTACACAAGTAGATTTGCAGCATAATGCTGCTCTTTCGTTAGGTGAGAGGAGGAATACAGAAATCTAATTACTCGTATATTTTTTTTATGGAATAGGTGGCAAACAAGCACCTGGCACCTGACGGTAAAAGATTACCGCTGCCCATGGACATTCACAATACCAGAGGTGCTGCAGTTGCGCTGCCGGTCTTTAAGAAAGCCGTAGACGTTTTTTGGAAGGTCCCTACGTCGCATCGGTTCGAAAATACTGCTCGCGATAACTGATTTTAGCGTTTAGAGTAGCGCGTGGCGGATAATTTGGCGTGAAGCGCATAGTCGTGGAATGCCAATCATCGAGAGGATGAGGATGAAATTTTTAATTCTATAATTTGAACCCTCAATGGTAACAAAGCATGTATCTTGAATCATTATTGAGGATGGATATAAGGGGTCATATTTCAACATTTACCTGTGGTGTGCCTATCGTTTTTTTTTAATAAATTAAATTGCCCTATGTACTAGAAAAAACTCTACCTGACTTACAGTACGATAATTTGTCTATGTTACAAAGCCTTTTTACTAAAACCAAACTAATTTCACCTGATAATAACTATCTCGATACGTATATTGTACGGAGATTGCCTAAAAGTTTTTAATTGTTTAGATTTTAACTTCACAAGTGGTTTATTTAAATGCATAATAAGCACATTTATTCTAATAAGTTAAAGTTTTATATTAATTATTGTAATAAAATCTGTCTATTTATTTCAGAGAGAACTATGTCCAATAACATGCAATAAAATTTTTCAATTCTAAAGATTTTCAAATATTATACATTATTTTTAATTAATATTTCATATAATTAACAATAGATATTTACGAAAGTAAAAAACAAGACAAATGGAAAGATCAAAATACTACTGGGTGCAAATTTTCTTTACTAATTAAATGTTGTATTTCTTATTTAGATTATTAATTATTGGTAAATATTTCACTATAGATTTATTAGTTTATTTACGTATATGATTTAATAAAAATATTTTTGCAGTGCTAACAACTTTACTAACATTCCGGTTAACCACTCATACTAATCTGAAAATATTTGTATTAGGAGATGGGTCACGACAATTAAGTTTCGCAGACCGTACCCTAAACCATTGGGCTGATGTCGCTAATTCACCGTTATTAAGTTCAGACTTTTAAAACAGTTTTCTCAATTATATATTATGATAATTTACATACTTATTTTATATGTCTCAATGTTATTCGCGTAGTTTCCTGCCGACAAATGGCACATTGTGTTACGTTACGAGAAGGATGAATGTAATGTCGTGAAAAACGATCCAAACTGAAACAATGCGACGTACCTTCGATCATAATTCCACACTCCGCCGTCGCCTAAGCATAAATTCATTCATGGCCGCACGCACGCATCGTACCGTCAAATAAACTGGCAGTTTAATCAAAGCCATTAGACAAGTGAGCCAAACACCTCCGCCCAGCGTAATCTGACCCGTGAATCTTCTCAAAGTAACCTCTCTCCGCTTGCAAATATCTACGTGCGGGAGGAGGGGGGTGTCGTATCTGAAATGGTGGAGACTGTAGCTGATGCCTTTAACGCCTTGCTGGCTGTTGACCAACGCCAGGAGGCGGGAGGCCATGCGTTCTTAATAAAGATGGCGGAAACAACATGGCCGTTTTGGCGGTAGAAATTTGGAAGGAAAATACAGTGCTGGCCGAATGTAACATCAATTTTGATCAAGTCGAGTTCGGGTTTAATCCATATGTGAATTAACCGTCTTTGACGCTAGAATCTTTAGAGTAAAGTAAGTAATAACTTTTAATACCATATTCGATAAGGTGAATTTATATAGTATACTAAACCGCGTATTTGGCATGTGACTTTTAGTTCCATAAAGACTTAATAAAAAACTTTTTGGATATGTATTTGTATATGTATGACATTATTTTTTCTTTTATAAATACCGGTCTGTTTTTTTAATCACTAAAATGATTTTGTACAATGATTACACGTGATATCAATTATCAAGCCGGTATAATTATAAGGAATTTGATTTTTATTCGGATAACGGTCAAAAAATAGAATTTAAAACATTCCCATTATTCTTTGTACGTCAGTTTCATCATGGATTTGCGTACCTTTATATATACAATGTAATTGAATAAGTTGAACAATGCAGCAGCACTGCAGAGGTTGTAAGAGCAAACTTGCTACGTCGTACGCTAGCGACCACGCCGACATAGATCAAGTCGGACGTCCCCGCACACTTTATCAGGGTCGCCATATTGTTTTAAATGACGCCAGGACATTACAGGATTTTTGTTTGGCAAATATATATATATACTCGTATGTCAAGTCAAGGTAATTTTAGGTCTATAACTTCTCGAATTAATCTGATAATTATTAGTTAATATAAAATACATTTTTCAAAATTTGGTATAAATGTATTACGAATTAAAAAAATACATTCGCAAAGGTTAGATTGAATTAGATCCAGAAATGAGTGTTAGTTCGGGGGGTGTGGAGAATTCGTATCTAAATAACTATTAAGGAAAAGTTTTCTCGATAACGTATTTATAATATACTAAGTTGTTTACAGTGGTAGAGCTACACTGCAGTTTGTTTTTAGCTGCAGAATGAATGGGTCAACTCGACCGGGGCAGGATCACGCCCTCACAGAATATCAGCGTAAAATGGCATCTTAATCTGCTGTTTCGTCTGGTGAGTTCAGGGATCCGGAGACCTTTATTACTGGAGACGACGCATTCCATCTCAGTCCTCAAGGGTGACAACGCATCTGCATTATGATTCCTTGTCAAGGATGACTGTAGATGTCATGGGCCGCAGGAATCACTTAACATCAGGTGACCTGTGTGCTCGTTTGTTACTCTTAATGTAATAAAAATAAATCTATCAACCATCATATTTGCATTATTTAGGAAAAACATGTTATCTAGGAATCGTCTGGGATATTATCGTCTTCGTGCAATTCAGTTTATATTATCTTCATATATATTCTCGTCATCGATACAGGCATACTGATCCCTCTTCCGTTGGAAATTCAGAGCTACAGAAATGTCCCGCTATAGCCAAATCTCGTGGACCGGTCACCCTATACATTACACTGCCCGATACAAGTAATAATGAGAGGCCAACGAACATAACTCATCTCCGGTTCCCCGCTAAATTATTCAGGAGAGAGTAATCTTATTACATTTACATATTAATCAACGGATTTTAATTATCCCCCTGTCTCCCCACCACTGCTTGATAATTCGCTTTGGAAATGCGACTTGCCTTGATTGAAGGCGTGTTTGTGTGCGAATGTGATATTCGTTAATAGTTTGTTTGTGTTTAACATAACTTAGTATTCAGAACTCGTTAATAATTGCGATTGTATAATGTGGCGCTTTAATGTAATCCTACTTACTCGTGGGGAGGAAAGTACGATGAATGCTTTACCTGCAAACAAAAGACAAATATTATTGTTTGATGTTCAAAGAGGAAAATACAGTTTTATAAGAAATACAATCAACAGTCTACGTACATATTTCTCTTAAATCATGAAATCATATTATACTGAGATTTTTATGTGGAATATTTATGGAGAGTATTTATGTAGAATTTATACTCTTTCACTTGCTATGCTCGGAGTTTTATGCAATAGTAAATAATACATTTTGACAGGGTGATTTTGTACCTGTGAAATGAATGGGTCAGCTCGACCAGGCTAGGACAACCAGTGAAAAATAGCAGCATAATGCTGCTGTGTTTCGTCTGGTGAGTGCACGAATCCGGAGACTTTTCTTACTGGTGTCAAGGCATTCCATCTCAGTCCTCAAAGGTGACAACGCATTATGATTCCTTGTCAAGGATGAATGTAGATGTCATGGGCCGCAGGAATCACTTACAATGGGGTGAACTGTGTGCTCGTTTATTACTCTCAATGTAACAATAATAATAAAAATAAATACTGATGCAGAATTGAGAGCTTGGTTGGAGGAATTTATTGAGTAGAAACCGTGTATAGAAAATCTTGATGAATATATGATAGTTGGGAAGAAGTTATAAACAACAAGGGAAAAAATGTTATTTATTAATTTATAATTTTCTTATATTTTTTTTTATAAACATAGTTGCCAGCCTATTACAATGCTATTAAATTTTACCAAAAATAATGTCGAATCATACTTTAGTGAAAGGCGGAAACTAAATCGCTTACCATCTCGCACGTTCTATCTTCCACTCTCACCTAGACAAACGACCAAGCTACAACCGTAAAAGCGTGAACCATAAATTATAAACTCCAATAATTGTATTGTATAAAAAAGAACTAACTTCCTTTCTATAAACTTGATTCTGTACAATCCAAAATAACTGTTAACGACACTTCACACTATTTTTTCGTCTTTCGTTAGTTTTGGTATATATATATATATATATATATATATATATATATATATATATATATATATATATATATATATATAACTTGAGTTTATATTTACTTTATTTAACTCTTTGATAGGAAACTGACTTTATTTTTATTTATAATATTAGGGTTAAAAAACGAACACACAGTTCGTCTAATGGTACGTAATAAGCGTGTGTTACCGTGTTATTAATTTGCATTCAATGCAATTTTAAGGCAGATTTTCATCATCATATGTCATCTACGGTATATCAACAAGAATACAATAACAAAACAATATCGAAAGTAAAGATTAGTACACGGGTTCAATCAGGCGGGCCATTTGTTATGTGGCCATTTGCCATTAAGGCATTAAGGTCCGCAGTGGAACGCTGGCTGGGCGGAGCGGATCCGTAAAGCATCGGAGATATACACCAGCTACCGGTGCCCGGGGGCAGCGGTTAATAAGTATGTTAATACTGGGCAGGATGAGGAGCTCACTACGTGTTAATTGCGGCGGTGTGACGTTACGCTAATTTCAGAACGCTTTCATTCGAATTTGGAACGTCGTGTTGCTGGAATGTTGATACAGCCAGATTTATTTTTAATTACCGATGTTGATTTTTTATTTTGGTTGCCAGTTTTTAATGATTTTGTGTGCATAATATATTTATTTAATTAATTGTATTTCAATGCTGCCAATTAATTGGCAAGGATATTTCGAATTTTAATTAAAATTATGCCTTTTTTGATGTAAGTAACAGAATATTTTGATACAAAAATCTGATTCAGATTTAAATTTGATGAAACTTTTGAAGAATTAATTATGTAAATTTTAATTATAAATAAAGAAAAACGACGAAAATAAAGTCAAACCTAAGCGAAGTTTTAAAATGGTTAGACCTAACGTCAGCTTTATAATATTCCGCCAACTGCTAATATATTTTGATCACGAAATGATTTTCCATTACAGTTACTTTAATTCGCTCCAAAACTTGTTGCAGTGTTGTATTACTGCCACAATACAATTTCGGAATGGACTCTCTTTGATGCGATCTTAAACTAACTGAATTCCCAAACAAGTCCTGCAGTTCATGCGCTAAACTGTTTACTTGTAACAGCAAACGACAAATTGAACAATAGCATTTATGCATTGAATTATTACTTTACGTCATTAGAAACTTCAGTTGTTAACGATATGAGATTTCATATCAAAAAAGGGATATATTTACATTTTGTTATCAATTACGTAGAGGCTGAGGATCACATCACACATCAAATCCTGTATTTATCGGTATTAGACCATAGGCCTCTTCCATGGCATGCCACTGAGCTCGGTCTTCAGCTCTTCTTTTCTCAGTCTCCGCCCACTACCCTACGATTATCATTGCCCCACATATTTACAGGGCGCCCTACACTGCGTTTGCCTATTCGCTGTCTCCAAGAACCTTACTACCCTGCCACGTTTGAGGTTGGGTGTCTGAAGTTATATTGGATCTGCAGTAGTTTCGTATAAGTTTTTTTCTTTAACATCAAATTGTATTTGTTATTGCGCATTGTATCAGGTTACATCAAAATAAAAAATAACTTGGCGGAGAAAAAATGATAAGGAAATTAGAAAATAATTTATATTTTGAAGTCATGAAGCCAACAATCACCAACTTTTTATTGTATCCGTGTAGTCGATGGTATGTGTGATTAATTCAATTGAAGGGTTGGATAACTTAGTAAATATAATGAAGTTTGAATAAATATTTGCAAATATCTGTTGATCGGTATCTCTATCGACAATGATCACTGCATATTCAGGGCATAAACACTTAAATCTTCAACGATAATTCAACATTCGTTGTCATCTGTGAGGACCGAGATGGAATGCCTCGTTGCCAGTAAGTTAGCCTTCAGAACTATACACTTGAACGAAACTTAGTAGTGTTAAGCTATTATTTCACATTTGTATTATTGGGATAGGGAAAAACTATTTATGTAAATTTACATTATTTTAATAATTGCATTTTCTATAGCTCTATGTACAATATGAACGTGTCGGATTAACCGGGAATTTTCTTGGCCGGGAAACTTTCGCACAGGGCGGCAGTATCTGCGACTCTTTTGGTGTTGCCAATGTGCATGGGCATCGGTAATCACTTACCATCAGATTAACTGCTTTAACTGCTTAAAAAGGTGTCATAAGTCTGTTGTGTTTCGTACCGAAGAGATTTAGTTGCAATACCCAATTGCATGCAACGAGGCATTACAACTCAGCCCTTAGGGATGAAACATATATCTTGATTTTTTGTTGAGAGGTTGTCATGATTACTGTGAGGTGAACTGTGTGGTCATCCGTCTCTCTAATATTACAAAAAAAAGTTAAGCGTTAAATAGTTATGAAATTTGCCATTTAAAAAGATGCTGCAAGAAATCTCTTTACGTGTCGTCTGAAGTCACCTCCTAGCATTCACTATATTCTTAATTAAGTTACAAATCAATTATTTATTTCGGATTCGGTAAAGGTTAGCATTTGATAGCTTATACCACGGTCATTATAACTTTACTCTAAGCTATATCACATCTCTTTAAATTAAGATGTACCTAAGATTGTATTTTTCTTAATGTTTGTTAATACTTGGAACACACTTAGGCGATGTATTTCTGGGGCACTAGATTTACTAATTCTATAATTACAAGCATATTGTCAAGAATTAATTTGGTTTCTCACTAAAACTTTCTTTACGTTTTCATCTGACAGCGTATCTGCACTTTATTTGACATTCTTTTTTAACGTTTTTTTTGTTATATACAAGTAATGTCACTGGTAGAGCTACGCTGCAGAATGAATGGGTCAGCTCGACCGGGGAAGGACTACGCCCGCACAGTATACCACCGTTAAATAGCAGCTTAGTACTGTGTTTCGTCTGGTGAGTGTAGGGATCCGGAGACCTTTAAGGGTGACAACGCATCTGCATTATGATTCCTAGTCAAGAAGGAATGTCGATGTCATGATTATTTACCATCAGGTGAACTGTGTGCTAGTTTGTTACTCTCAAAGTAATAAAAAAAACTATAAAGTAAAATGACAGATGCGATTATTTATAAAATTGCAATGTCATTTTTCAAAACTGTCAATGTCATTGTCTTGAACAGCGAATGTTTAAATGTCAAACCATTATGGTAGTAAGCCATTTAAAACATGCACAGTTAAATTCGACGAAATGAAGGCAGTTTGCCGACTCCACAAAACTTCTTCACGCAATCCCCGTAACTGGTGCCATGTCCTTATTGAACGCGTGCATCGTGCGAAGATAAATGCACTTCGAAATTAATTAATTAAATTGCATTCATAAGTACGGAGCGCTGATAAGAGATGAGGGGAGGCGGTAAAGAGAAGGATCAGAGAGCTTTGGGCGCTTGATTGGGCGCGGTTGCTCCTTTTATTATCGTTCGTGTTTGCATTTTCTTGTTAATCATTAATCTTCTGTGGATCTCCCGTAATGGAGCCGGATATGTTATCCGCTTTTAGTTGTTTCGTTGAGCGTACGTAATGCAACTTTAGGGTTACTTGAGTTCTAACGCAAATTAGGCGATCTCAGTTTATTATCCTGATAACGATAAGGAAATTTAGTGCCCCAATGAAACTTTTTCTGTTGGCGCGTCCGCTAAGTAGAGTATTTGATAATGTAAATATACATATACATATATATATATATATATATATATATATATAGATAAATATATATATATATATATATATATATATATATATATATATAAATATATATATATATATATATATATATATATATATATATATATATATATATATATATATACATATATATATATATATATAATAATTTAGCAACATTCATATTTTAGTAACATTAATATTTTACATAAATATAAAAGTAATGAGGTGGAAGAAGATAAAAGATCTTATCTCTTGTCATACCAAAAAAGGATTGGCCGTAATAATATACTCAGAGAAGCTCATTAAATCATAACTGTCTTTAGTAAGTTTATATATTTTGTTTAAATTTCCGGCTACAGGTAATAATGAATCCGATTTAAGATGATACGGTAATCATTGAGCCCTACATCTTCGTTCCTAGCTATACAAGAAACTAATTTCGATGTTGGCAGCTACGGTTCTATACTTAGCGCTGCAATAAATCTCATTATCTTTAGATAATTTCACTGTTTCCACAGCGAGAAGTCGGCCAATAAATATAATGAAAGTCGGAACGTGAAGTTAATTAAATAAAATGCGAGTATTTCGCGGACGCACGCGATTCGCCATCGGAACACTTTGCATATTGATTAGAATCGGCGATCCGGCCTCAACCAGTTGCGTAACAGAACTTGCGCAAGCACTGAAATATGGTACCGCTATGATATTATTAATTCTCAAAGTTACAAATAAATTTAACAAATTACTCCCTTTTTAAAAAATAAGAAGGCTAACTATTAACTTCACTGAAGTTCTGGTTAAGTATTTAAGTAAACCAAGTAAGCTTGTGCTAGGAGATGTTTCATGACAATAGTTGGATCGACCTTTATTTTCATACCGTACTTGATTATAAGCGTATACTAGATTGAAATTAAATGAGATACGTACAGGAGTTTATGTGAGAGTGTGAAAATCAGGTAAAGGAACCCTAGGACCTAATTTGTACCACTGTTGTAATTTACTAAACCACTGTTTTGTCGTTTGCAAAAAAAAGTAAGTTATTCCAACACCTTGGACTGTTCTAAAGCAAAAAATTCTTCTTTTTTGATTTCTGTATAGTTTCCATAGTTTACTTTAATCTCAAATATATATATATATATATATATATATATATATATAATAATTTAGCAACATTCATATTTTAGTAACATTAATATTTTACATAAATATAAAAGTAATGAGGTGGAAGAAGATAAAAGATCTTATCTCTTGTCATACCAAAAAAGGATTGGCCGTAATAATATACTCAGAGAAGCTCATTAAATCATAACTGTCTTTAGTAAGTTTATATATTTTGTTTAAATTTCCGGCTACAGGTAATAATGAATCCGATTTAAGATGATACGGTAATCATTGAGCCCTACATCTTCGTTCCTAGCTATACAAGAAACTAATTTCGATGTTGGCAGCTACGGTTCTATACTTAGCGCTGCAATAAATCTCATTATCTTTAGATAATTTCACTGTTTCCACAGCGAGAAGTCGGCCAATAAATATAATGAAAGTCGGAACGTGAAGTTAATTAAATAAAATGCGAGTATTTCGCGGACGCACGCGATTCGCCATCGGAACACTTTGCATATTGATTAGAATCGGCGATCCGGCCTCAACCAGTTGCGTAACAGAACTTGCGCAAGCACTGAAATATGGTACCGCTATGATATTATTAATTCTCAAAGTTACAAATAAATTTAACAAATTACTCCCTTTTTAAAAAATAAGAAGGCTAACTATTAACTTCACTGAAGTTCTGGTTAAGTATTTAAGTAAACCAAGTAAGCTTGTGCTAGGAGATGTTTCATGACAATAGTTGGATCGACCTTTATTTTCATACCGTACTTGATTATAAGCGTATACTAGATTGAAATTAAATGAGATACGTACAGGAGTTTATGCGAGAGTGTGAAAATCAGGTAAAGGAACCCTAGGACCTAATTTGTACCACTGTTGTAATTTACTAAACCACTGTTTTGTCGTTTGCAAAAAAAAGTAAGTTATTCCAACACCTTGGACTGTTCTAAAGCAAAAAATTCTTCTTTTTTGATTTCTGTATAGTTTCCATAGTTTACTTTAATCTCAAATATATATATATATATATATATATATATATATATAATAATCATTATCGACGTTAAAAGATAATGAAATTTATAAATGTAACTTGATTTGAAGCATGATTTAACGGACAAAACCTAATTAGAGGTGAATGGAAAATGTCAATATCATCATAGTGAAGTATTTTTTTGAAGTTATATATATAAATAGAACGGAATACTCATTGTTTGTCATTAGGAACATTTGATGAATATACAATAATTTAAAATATGATTTATTTCTCGATGTTCTAATCTCTAACACATATTAAAATTTTAAATGCCACTCCTATAATTTGCCTTTTACTTTCGTTCTGGCGTAATAATCCGATGTTGACAGTGCCGTAGTTTATTCAAATTATAAAATGTGGAAGGTAAGAATTATTCGCTTAACTATATGCCCACTCCTGTTTCTACACAACGAAAGACAGTGAGGATTAAAAAACTTTTTACCAGTGGTCTCTTGTTTCGAGCTAAATAAATAGGTTCGACTGGAAAAGGATCATACCCTCATAGAAGGAACTTAAATAGGAAAATGAAGTGTGTGTTTGTGAGTTTCGTATGGTGGTTGCTAGGTACCGGTGACTGATGGAGAGGCATTTCATTCGATCACAATCGAATATGCATCTTAAATCTTGGTCGAGGAATGAAGTGGATGTTTATGGAGCGCAGTCATAGCTCATCACCAGGTGAAGTAAACAAAATAATATATTAATCTAAACATATTTGGTGATATATTTTATAATTTAACTATAGTTATAGTTGTGCCTCCTAAACGTATCTCATAAGCATAAGCACCATCGTCAACGTATAACTAATTATAATTTATGCAGCAGGAAAATATATTCACAATTATATAATATTCTTAGAAGAACGTTGTATCATGGTAACATTAAAAACACTAAGTTTAGGTGACACAGTGCATAAATCTAATCTTCATGAATAGCAGATCTCTGTATTAAGCCTTGCACTTCGGATGCTGTTTCATTTGTCGACCTTATAACTTTTGTTTTAAAGTTTTTGTCTAAACTTACACTTATTTCCGTAAGATTATCCGATAAACGGCGTGGCAACGTACCGGCTGTAATGTAAAAAGTACGAATTGTGAGAGCTCTCTGTTAGAATATTTTGCTGTAAATAAAGAAAACGTTGAATTTATTCGACACTTACATACATTAATACTACGTTAGCAATGCTTCACATATCTGAAGATTGATTTATGATTAGCACTATGATACTGCTCATATTTTTTTATGAACAAACAAGCACACAGACTCATCTCACCTGATGGAGTTTCCTATGTCCCATGACAACCACATTTATCATTGATAAGGAATCATAGTGCAGATCACCCTTGTGGACTAAAACGGAATGCCATTTAAGCAATAATAAGGTCATTCATTCACAGACGGAACACAGATGTTATAAATTACTATTTTACGTCTGTATTACGAAAAGCGTGGATCTATCCTGATCAATCCGATCTATTGTTAGTTAATTACTACGGCGTGACTACAACGTGACTTAAGAAATTTGGTTTAGGTTTTCCTATCCCCATTTGGATTGATTTCATCAGAGCTTCTTCTGTTACACGAAGAAGGTGGCACTATGTTTAGAAGAGAAATGTATTTGGAGAAACCATTTACGGTTTTGGATGTTGAAAACTGTTTTTGTTTTCCACGACTATTAGGCACAATAAAACTACATTTAAAAAGGATTTAGTTGGCGTACTATATTACTATATATTACGAGTACGTGGTACATATTGATTTGAGTAATTAAAAATACTTCGTCTTGTTAAAATAAAAAGAAATCAAGTTACTAAATAAATAAGTAGAACTTAAAGCAAACGAAGATTGGCTAACTAAACACAAACGTGTGTGATGTGATTTGATCGTTACTGTACTAATGTATTGTTAGTTAGTAATTATTGAATCGATGTTGAGTATTAAATAATTATAAACGTTCGATAAAGTGTTTAATGGTTTATTGCAAATTATATCAGAAAGTGGGACACAGTGGTACAGACTTCATTAACGGTTCTTATGTTATTACGAAACATTCGCTTTGGATACGTTTAATCTCATTTAGTGACAGGAAACCTCGTGTTGGACGACGATTATAGTATAGGAATGGGAATATCATATCAGTTGCAATTGAAGTTAAACTCTATCATTTGCGTGTTAATGATGATATTTGCTTGTATGGTATTAACTAGGCTACTTATTAATGAGAGCTTAGCTTGATAAGTTCAGACAAAATACATAAAATTAGCTTTTAACATTCCCTTGTTGGCGCATTATCATTTGCATAACAAGTTAATCGCTTTATAATTACTTGGTTCACGTATAGTGGTTTAAGTAAGTAGGTATTTTTCCTTGGTTTTAATTAGTAGTCATAAGTATTTGTCACGAGATCTTATATATGAGGTAAGTGGAAAGAACAATGATAAATCTGTATTTTATTATGATTTTTATGCATTTTTAAATGCAAAAGGTTTGTTCGAAGAGTATTTATATGAAACCAAATATAGGACAAAAAGGAAATATAGGAACCAGTATTAGGAGGTCCTAAAACCTTACGGTTATGCTAATTGGTGATTTTTATGAATTTATAGCGAGCATCCAATTTACATAAAGGTTTCCCGCCGTTTACAACCACATCTAACATTGAAAGTGTACGCATATATTCTAAAAATACACGTTGTTATCAGGGGCATCTAGTTCTCAGGGTAGAACTAGATGATATGTATGTATTTATGAAACTAAATGTGTCAAACGAACCCACCGTTCACTTCACGACCTGACTATGAACACCCAAATTCGAAAACAAAGATTCAAAATGTACGTGTGTTCACCCCTGTGGGCCGAAATGGAATGTCTCTTGCCATTAATTGTGTCTTCGGTTTCCTTTTGTGATATGGAACACAACAGCATCACTCTGCATTTTCCAGGTGATATTCTCTGACTGCGTTTGTCGTCCTCATGTAGCGAAACTCAAATTGTCTCTTATTTCATATCTTACTTCGTTCATTGTACATAGATACAGATTTTAGTTATCAAAAGTTCATTCAACTTAAAATGTTTTATAATGCCGTGAGTATAACCACAAATATAAAGACACTCATCAGTTCTTCCCTAATCTATAAAGCTTATGTGATAAAATTAGAGAAGAAGCAGTGACAAAGGAACAGGATTATTACACTGCATCATAACTGCGAATTTAATCATTATTATTATAAAAATATTGTAGTCCAGAAAGGGAATCGAACCTATGATACTGACAGCCTTGTAGCTATTCAATATCCTCGTTCATGTTAATATAATAAACGGATATTTTTGCAATAATTTATTCTTATTTAATACTCGAGAAAGATGTGAACCGAACATAACTAGTTCATACCAAAATCGACGTAATGCGCTTAATATAAGAAATAAAATGGCATATCAAACTATCCAATTACACCGCCTCTCAAAATCGTGTATGCAATTATAGACCGGATCTATTTTAATTAGGAATGAATATTGCATGTTTTATTTAACCAGAGTTTCTTAATTTGACGAATGTTTTAATATCAAGCTTTCGGATTAACTTAACTAACATATGGCAGTTCCTTAGTATCCTTATAACATTATGAATTTGACAATTTGTATGTTTGTGTGTTTGTTATTCAACCTCGCTCAAACGGCTGAAGGGATTTTAATGAAATTTGACTTACATATACACTGTGTCGTGAAAAATAAACAATGTCATGACAATTTTTTTATTTTTTAGCTATCCCAAAGAAAGCGATCAGATTACTAGTAATGAAATTAAAAAGAGGTCGAGCAACGTCGTAGCTTAATCTTTACTTTAAAATGAAATGGAATTTAAAATCGACTCAAGTGTATACGGAAACGCCCTCATAGAGTAACAGCTTAATGCTGCTGTGTTCCGCATGGTGTGTGTGGGCTTAATACTGGTATTTCATCCATTCCATCTTAGTCATCGGTGGCAATATTTCATGTTAGTCCTCAGGTGTGGCGACGTATCGGTATAATTCCTTATCGAGGATACTACATCGGAACTATGTAGACGTGTACATCGCCTAATATTATAAAAAAAAGTACTATCGGTGGCAACTCATCCACCTCTTATGGTTTCTCACACTTGATACACTCCAGTGTGAGAAAATCAATAATTTACGGTACACAATTATGGTATACTGGAAAAAGAGCCCAGGACCTGCGACGCTGCTTCCAGTATTCTTGCCACTACGCCAAGCGGTCAACAATACAATATAATAATTTTTTAACAGCCATGAGGGTCAGATGTGGCTGGTAATTCGCAGACGGTGTACTCGGTTAAGGCGTGTGGGCCCTTTATGTTGCCATAATCGTAACCGGTAAACAGTTTAATTCCACACAGGGTAACACCGAAGACGCATACTCACTGTCATATTATATTGCAGATCAATTCATTACGACGCACACAAAAAACGTTTCGTTTCGTTGTTTAATCGATGTGCCGTAAAAAAGATTGTTTTTTTTTAATTGTTTTTTTATATAGAATACGGGCCATACTATCAAGCAGCCCACCCTATGGTAAGTGATCATCGCCTCTCATAATCATCTTCAACACCAGAAGGGTTGCTGGTATAATACCGGTCGTAATATGTCACTGAACGAAAAAAAATATATATATTTTTTTTATAGCTGTCGTGTTGGTAGCAATATAGATATTGCACACAAACAATAACTTTTTATGAATTAAAACATAAAACGCCCACCTAAAAGCGTTCTCGATCAACCATATAGCATCGCGTTGATTTTATTAAAAGCAAAATAACAACGCGGGCTCCCGCGCTAGCGACTTGGCGGGGGCCAGCCAACTTACTTTAATTGCGTGTAACATAAATTATGCGAGACTTATTACGGGCCGGTGCCCGACACACTGGACGACGTCGGCGTCCACAGCACATCTCTCAAACAGTGTCAGGGATTTTTAACAGAAACGTTTAGCCGAAACCGAAGAACTGTGTAATATAATACACGTATCTATATGTCCTTAAATATCTATTTCGAAACAAAACATTATTATAAACAAACAAAACAATCTGTTTCTGGTATAAAGATATTTTATTGAAAAAGGAGGAAAAATAAAAAAACTTATGAGGAACAAATGAATATTACCACATCTATCAAACAGTATCGGGGATTTTAGCCAAAACGCTTAACAGAAGCGAAAAACTATATAGTTTTTCGCTTCTGTTAAACGTTTTGGCATATGTAAGTCTTACACGTCAATACGTCTGAGAATATTTATATCATTAAACCTGTTTCGTGTATCATTATAAAGATGTTTTGACGAAAAGAAAGGAAGAAACAAAAAAAAAAAGTTATGATGAATAAAATACGTAATCATGTTCGAAGTTTCTGTATATTCGAAATTATATAATCTGATACTAAAATATTAGTTTTTTTGAATTATTTGCAATTGTTTAGAAATCTAGTTGGCTGCAATGAAATTATGACATAAACCAATCTAATGTATTTCATATATAGGTTAGTTTAAGAAAAGCAAAATTAATTTGGAAGTTTAAGAACTATAAATATGTAAATCATCGTGAATATTTATCAGTTTTACTCCAAGCAGAACTGAGAAAAGCTAAGTGATCTTTCAATGGAATAATGTGATATTTTAAAATCATAATAAGTGGTTTACTATTCAATATAAGTTTATGCAACATTGCGTTTTGAACAGAAAAGCACACGAATATATAGATAATGCCTTATTTTTAAAATATTTGAAACAGAAGTAAAATCCGTAATAATGTTATAAATACAATAAGATAAAGTTGACGTCCATAAGAGTTTATAATAAGCTTTAATTGAATAAACAAAATGTAGATTTAAATTAAAACACAGAAATGTATTTAATTATCAAATATATATAATAAACCCTTGTCAAAGTTGTCATATAAAAGCACACTTTCAGTAGTAACACAACTAACACAAACGACTCCGAAGTGGGTTGAGTTAATTTATTTAAGTTGTTAAAAGCAAATTGAAAAGACAATGTTTGTAACTAGTTAAATAAGCTACAAGTAATTAATAAACACACGCATACAGATAAACATCTGTAATCCTTTACATGATAGGCAGACAATCAACGCTCGATGCCACGGTCGACACTTGTAGTGCGTACTTAGCGTATACTTGTCCTGAGCTTTTAGTATGCCTTCGAAACGGAGATGACATATTCGATGTCCTTTTTTTCCCTCGTCCAACGACAGAGAATTCCATGAATACTTATATCTTTATCCCACAAAGCCGAGACATTTTTTATTTTGGAATCCTGTTCTTCCAGTTCAATTATTCACCTATTAAAACAAAGTACTAAAACGGGCCGAGCGCAATTTATTCATAGGCTCATTATCATAAAATTAACTGATAATAAATCATAGCGGTACCAATTAATCCGTGGCCCACAGACGCACGACGAGAAACTGTGTAATGCGAACTAAAAACTGTATTTAAAATCCGCTTATGAATCATATAAAGTGAAAACGGAACGCATAAGGATATCCTTGATGTATTCTTGAGATTTCACCTTCTACGTAATCATAAATTTCATAACTATCGCAATTGTACTACTATCTTTACATATTTTTTTAAGAAATTTCGAGAGGACAAATATACAAATAGTCCGCTAATAGGGTCAACGTTGTACGCATTCATTCAGTGATTCCTATGGCCCACTCCGATTTATAATGCGGATGCGATCTCATCTCTCAGGACTAAGGGTCAGCGTCGACCGACGGAGTGGCGGCGAAGAGACTTAGTAACATTTGAAATTCGACTTATTGTACTTTGGTATAAGACTGAAATTGGTAAAGCGATATAAAACAATATTGCTTCCAGTGTTCCAATGTGATATTAATCGCTATACCAATTTCAGTCGTATGCTAAAGTAAATTAGGTTAGATTTCAATTGTTATAAAATTTGTCGCTTTGACGCTACGCCGTCGGGTCTCAGCTGACCCCAAATCTCCACCAGTATTAGTCGCACAATATTCTGCTTTCACAGACAAAACACAGCATCGCCAACCTATCATTATTGCTGGTATTCTGTAAAATCATGATCCTTACCCGATCGAGGCCCAAAAGTACATACAGTCAAAGATCCTTCACTTGAGAACGTAAATTCCAGATGAAAAGATCTAGATCCGAAATTTGATAGGATATACCTAAATTTGACGCTCTTAAGTTATTCTAGGTATAAAATTGACTTAAAATACTGTATGCAATGCAAAGTGATGTAATAATTTATATATTTTACTTATAGATATTACGTTATATAAAATTACACAATCGAATATCGATAAATTAATTATTATAATATAATTAAATTCTTGTTATTAGTCTGCAACGAGACCATTGTCAGACATAGTGGGTAGATTTGATGACTCAAACTTTACTAATGGTTTAGGATACGGTCTGCCATACTTAAGTTTGTAGGTTCGAAGATTATATAGGTCCAGGCAAAGTGTAGCTCAGATCACGCTAGACGCATTGTGGTAGTTTGTAATTCTAGGCTCATTTTCATAAAAAGGACAAGTGATAAGAATCTATTGTTTATGTAGGTAATACAAAGAAAATACGAAGCTGATTTCCTAATTTATTAATACGTATATAAGAGGATAATCTTTAATGGACTTGTGCGAAATATTTCGATTTTAAATATTTGTAGAGTTCTGTCTTTGTTTTTTAACGTTTAATTGTAAATGTATGACTGTTTCTTTCGTACGAAGACATGAAAGAAAGTACGAATATAAAAAAAGGTTTCTGTACCTTTTTTACCGCAGGTGAAGCTGCCACGATTTCTATTTCGGGTACAAATTTACATCGAGCCTTCCAGGAGTCGCGACGGTCCTACGATCGGAACGTTAATCGTTAAAATGTGTTCTTCACTTATATTTAGCTCTGTCTCTCGTTTTCTGATCAGCTTTATTTAAAAGATTTATTTATTCTGAAATTTTTGATTTAACAAATTTAAATTCGCTTTTCAAACGCCAATTTATTAGGGAGTGCACAAATATATTTTTTTAAAGAATTAGAATCAATCAAGGCTATAACTAAAACTGACATTCCGGTTAACCGCTCAAACTAAGCTTCAATGCTTGTGTTAGAAGATGGTTCATGCTTCCATAAATATCATCTATCTCGTATTTTTTTGTAAATATGTACATACTCTTGTTAGTCTAATAAAATCATTCTTTTTATTTATTATGAAATTCCGGGATGACAGACGAGATCAGAGTTCACTTAAAAGCAAGTTATTCTTGTGGTCCACTACATCCACATTCAACCTTGATATGGAATCATAATGCAGATGTGTTAGTCACCTATAAGATGGAATGCCTCGTAACCAGTAACACGTTCTTTTTCTCATCCGATGGAACACAGGAGCGAAGCTAGAACATTTTTTTAATAATTTACTCCGATATTTTGTGAAAGCATAGACCTATTAGTGCTACAACTAGTTTATAGCTGCTATGTGGCTACCTGTCTTATTTTAAGCGAAGTGAAATGTCGCTGCATTTATTTCCTTAATCACTTCTTACGCTAATGATTCAAGATGTGAAGAGGAAGAATTTGTCCTCAATTGTTTTTTTTATTATATTGAATTAATGGTAACAATCAAGCACATAATTCACCTGATGGTAAGTGATAACTACGCCTCATGACACCTACATCATCCTCGATAAGGATTTAACAGTGGAAGAGCTACAATGCAGTCAGCTCGACCCGGGTAGGGCAACACCCTCACATAATATCAGTGTAGAGATCCGGAGACCTTTGTTACAGGTGACGAGGCATCCCATCTCAGTCCTCAAGGGTGATAACGCATCTGCATTATGATTCCTTCAAGGATGAATGTAGATGTCATGGGCCGCAGAAATTACTAACGATCAGGTGAATTGTGTGCTGGTTTGTTACTCTCAATGTATTAAATAAATCAAATCATAATGCATATGTTTTGTCACCTCTGAAGACTAAGATGCAATGCCTCGTCACCAGTAATAAAGGTCATCACTACACGGTAATTTTTTAATAGACTATCATAGTGAGTAATGTAACATAAAGCATCTAGGAAGTAAGAAAAGCGGACCTAAGTAACCTAACCGTCATATGACGGCATATACTCGGGAGCGATAACGTCTTAATTTTCGTCAACAAAGTTGCGATGTGATGAAGTATATATTATATTACGATAGGTGTTATACTACGATATAAATTTATATATTAATTGATTATATTATATTAAATTATGATTCAACAAAGATCACGATGAATTACCTAAAGCGGATATATTTAATAGTGACAGGAAAGACATGATAATTAATTATAGAAATCATTATACAATCTAAGATGTAATTCGTGTTACAAAAGTCAGTTATAAATCTGATGGACGACTAGAATGTTACAGATGTCCGTAACTGCCCACTTACGGAAGTATCTTTTTCTTAAAAAAGGAAAAGAAAAAAAAACCGGGAATAGTGGCCACCCGGGTAGCGCGTAACTCTATCCGGGTAATGATCTAATTACTTTGATTAATGAGGCGCATTTATATCATGGTAAGTGTACACTCGCCTATCCGGAGAGGCGGTCTCAAGGCCATTTGACACGACTGTCCGCTTTGCAGCTTCCAATTGAGAGATCAGGTGATGCGAGCTTGTACTCTAACTTTTTAATTTCATGGTTCAAAATGCCGTAATCGTTTCACCGCCATCGGGGCTCCTGGTCTCTTTAACTGTCTGTTATTCTTAGAAACGTGGTAAAATGATAGATGAAATTCAAAATTTAATTATAATTTTCATTTAAGAAGTTAATAAACGATATGAGGTGTTCAACATTTTGAATTCAATATTTATAACTAAAGCGGTGTCCACAGTATCTACTAAATATTGTATCTATATCAATGTAATATATCTGCAAGGATATCATGCAACTTACAACTGAAAATGAAAGAAAAAGAAGAAGAAAAGACATTTAGTGTAGAGCTTTAAATTAAGTAGGAAATTTCTATCACAGATTTATACAACATGAACTTAAGACATTTTGCAATTACAATGGAAAATTTGAATTCGAAATTAATCTCATAACGAATTGTAACTGAAACCATCCTCATTTTAAAAATTAATAATACGTCTGCCGGTAGGAAAGTTTTAACAATAATTATACAATTCATCAACTATTCGTACAACCGTTTGTGGCCCCACGCCGCCGCACTAAGTGATATAATCTATTTCCTTTCGTAATGATTTCTTTTGTGCGCGGCTCTCTAATTACAGCAATAAGTGTGCATTTTAATTACATAGAAGGGTGCAGAAAACCCGTAGCGTTGCTCGGGGCAGTGCGTTCGGACCACCGCGTTACGAACTTCATTAGGTCGACAAAATAAGTAACGTTTGGTAGAATTTTAACTATAGTTAATATTATACAAAGATTTAAAGTATACAGATATGAAAATATACTTCGGTTTTACACTTCTTTGATAGTGGCTTGCGGCGATTCAAGATGCTGTTAAACTAACTATAGTGCGAGTAAATCGGCTCGACTAGGGAAGTTCCTAACAGAGCTAATAGAGTAACAATTTAGAGCTTTGCGGTATATAATAATAACTAACTAACATAGATTTGAGTTGCTGTTTTGCTTGTTAGGTTAGTGGTCAAAGATGACATGGTATAATGTTGAGCGAAGGTGACACGATTATGTTGCACTATCACATATAATAGAATACATAAAAACGGCATTGAAAAAGTCGAAAGATACTTTATGTTAGGATAATTAAATACGAGTATTGTTCTTATTATACGTATTTTAACGTAATACGTATGTAATGATATAAGGTAATTAGCTGAAATCTTATAAAAAAGGTAGCATACTTCTTAGTAAATTTCTGACATCCAATAAACCACATCCAAAATTGATTTCTGTTTCTTATCAAAAATATTATAGCATCAAGTGTTACATTGGAGTTATCGGTTACTAAGGGAGAATGAGCGAGCAATATAAACGACCTTGAGAATTATTTTGTTTTATTATTTTATTTTAATTACAATGCAATCTGTGTTTAAATAAGATGGTAAAATTATTATTAGATATTTAAAAAATTAAAACCTAGTAGATGATATAAACGGTTCTGATTTTAAATTTACGAGGCAAGGTTGCTTTTTTCCTAAGTCCATAGTTTTAGTGTTGGGGTTACAAACTCCTTGTGATTAGTAGAGGCCGCTTAATAATCGTCTGTGTAATATTTATTGCTTTTGCTTGCTAATTATTAGGCAATTTCGATACTTGAGTTATTTGTCTGGGAAAATAAATAATAGAACATATTTAAAAAACATATTTGATTCTTGTATTTATCTGAGGTTTTGCTAAGTTTAATTACCGTTATCGTACCGTTCGGAAATTTTTGATGTGCATATTTTTCAAATTGTTTTTTTACATATTTGCTTATAAAATGTGGTAACTTTATTAATAATAAATATAATATTAAATGTAAGAGATAAATCAGATCTAGATCTAGATTTGATATTTTCTAACCAGAGGCTACAAAAATTATGCAGAACATTCTCAAGAATTATAGTTAGAATAGTTACAGTTAAAGCAGATGCCTTACGACATAAGGTCATGTTTTATTTTAAAAAAACTATAAAAACAACATTAATATATAGTGTATCTTAGTAAGATCAAGAAGTTGTTTATCACGCTTTACCGAAAAAAGAGAGAGAAATAGAAGTATTATATAATATATACATAAAAAACTGCCTAATAATAAAATAAATTATTATGTAACGCAAATTGCAAGTTCGTAACAATTCTGTTGCACTAATTGCAATATATAGTTTAAGAGCTCAACGAATTAAACGAAAGTTAAATTAAGACGAAGTCGCTCACCAAGTCTTTCGGGTGCGTGAACTCACGGAATAATATCGTCCGGGCAATAAAAAAAAAAGGTCGCTGCGTTTTTTTTTTAATTTTACACAGAATTTAATTTCCGCCGCTCCCGTGTCACGAAGCTCAAAAACTATTGCGCATCGCTCAGACGGTAATACAAAGCAATCTAAATTGGAAAATAGGCAACGCGCAGTGTGTGCTTACCAAAAACGACCATGCTGAATGCGACGCGATTAAAAAAAGAAGTCTGATGCCGATCGCGCGGGAGGGGTGTGGGAACACTCCCCCCCCCCCTCACTCTCCTATTTTTTTCGTTTTTTTTTCGGGAGGTGGGCGAGGCACGGATGCATACAGCCAGTGCCCACCTTTGTTTCGCATAAACAAATTAATTTCGGGCGCTGCTTTTGATCCCTAATATATCGAGTCTATTTTGATTATGACACGATTATCGCTATCGGAGTTCTACACATATTTAACGTTAATACTGTTGGCATTACAATTTAGAAAAAGAAGAGTATATAAAACACAAAATTACGACTACGTTATATTACATTATACTAGTACTCTTACTAGTATTACAAGGCTACAAATTTTACGTGTATTTCTGAATTTTTTTTTTCCAATATTGGACCTATGTAAGCTTATCGTGTTAATACAGTCTTTAACTGATACGTTTGCTAACTCCACAACAGTTCAAGTGCAAATTTACTTTAAAGGTTAGTGTCGCATATGTTTTTGAAGTGTTTTAAATAATCCTTAAAAACTATCTAAAGATTGAGTAAAGTATGAAGAAACTTATAAAAATTTAATTTTCGTCTTATATGATGCTGTAATGTATTTGTTGTTGTGCGTAAATCTTCAAAAGGAAATGTAATTATAAATAATTAAGCTCTGCGACTAAACATCACTATCCGTTCTAGTGGTGACAAGGAACTGCAATGATGTAAGATTACACCGCTACGCGTGCCGAGCTGACGGAATCAGGTGATAATCAGACACTTGGGGCGCGTCGCGTGGGTAGGCGCCGGTCCCCGATCCCACTCATTAAGGGGGGGCGGGCGAGGACAATGCATGTTTGTACTGCTTTTTGCCCATTTTTTTCATTATTTCATTTCATTTCCCCCGCCGCCCACACGTCCGCGCTCGCGATTGTGTGCGCCCGCTTTTTTATAATTCGTTACCTTTTTTATCGGTCGCTCCATTTTCAGAGGATGGGCAGCGCGCGCTGTCACAGACGGGCGGCTGAAACGCGGCGTTATTTTGACGTAAAAAAAAACATTTGACGAGTACTTATTGCATTTTATTGGCTTCAAAATTCGATTACGAATACCCGATTTACATCGATTGTTTTCATAATAAGTCAATATTTACCCGTAATTTTTATCGTATAAAACAAAACAATTTCCTTAAAACTTTTTTTCCTTAAGTTCAAAGTAAGCCTTGTTTGTTTACAAAACAATTCGATGGAATGAAATATTGCTCATTTATTTATTATAATAATATCTAATCTATGATTCAAAATTATTAACTACAATATTTCCTTTCTACTATGACAAAATTTCCTAACTACAATGATTCCTTCCAGTGTCTTCATGAATCAATTCACGATTAAATTTCAGTAAAGGTAAATAAGCCATTATAGAGCCCCCAGAATGTTTTTTTTAAATAAATAATTTTAAAGTCAACAAATCAACATGTATGTATATGTTCAGAAGAAACTGTAAGTTATGCCTTAATTGTAGTTCACGACTCAATTAATAAAATAAGAAAAAGAATATTTACGAACGCAAGTCCAAACGGGATGTTACGAGTATATCAAATCAATCTAAGTTAGACATTACTCGCGATAATAGGTCCTTTGTTGGGTGCTGGGATAGGTGCAACAATTCAATATTACATTCACCCGAGAGGACCCTATTACTTTCAATATCGCCTCTTTGTTTTTGATCCCGATAGAAGTTTACTGTTTATTTTTTTATACGTTATCCCGACAGGCGAGCGAATTTAACGCAACGTTCATTTCGAGCGAATGATCGGTAGCGAATATTTAAATTTCAACTTCAAAATTCAATATTAGGAAGCCGTGATTAAAATCCGCGCTAGCTTAGAGCACTCGTATTTTAGACCTAAATATAAAACGTTCAGTAGATCAGTTTTATCGATATTTTCGTAGTAATAAAATATATCATATTAGCATTGACAAGAATTAAAATATTAATGACCATAGCCTTATACTATCATAAAATTAATACCATATCATTAACTCATTTTTTTATTACATTGAGAGTAACAAACCGGCACACAGTTCACCTGATATCAAATGATTCCTGCGGCCCATGACATCTACACTTATCCTTGAAAAGGAAACAAAACGCAAATGCGGTTACACCCTTGAAGACTGAGATGGAATGCCTCGTCACCAGTAATAAAGGTCTCCGGATCCCTACACTCACCAGACGAAACACAACAGCATTATGCTGCTAATCTGCTATCTTTTAAGCTGGTATTCTGCGTGGGCCTAGCCCGGTCGAGCTGTGCCATTCATTCTGCAGCTAGAAGCAAACTGTAGTGTAGCTCTACCACTAATCGGAATTACGGTGCCCTACAAGCACATATTACCTAATGGTAAAATCGTAGCGGCTCATGACACATCTATCTCTGATAAGAAACGTTACCTTAGTTTCTGGTGTTTTATGATAACTGGTATATACATTTCATCTTAAGGAATGGAACAATACTAGGAGTCCACCTATTTGTTCGCAAGTTTTTATATTCATTATACGCAACACGGAACCACTAAGTTTACGTTGACAATCTATAAAACCGTTTACCTTCCTCGATCGAGTCGTTCTATTTACGTTGTATTAATTTTTTACCTGTAATGTGCCTCTATCATGTTATTATCGTGTCAGTATCGCTGTAAGTCTATGAGGGCTTACTGCTTCGCCGGTCAAGCCTACCCATACGTGATGTAGTTAGAAAGTAGATATATCGTATCTATATCACTATATGTGCCTTCTTCCCTACTGTATTCATAGCAGTGAAAAAAAATATCAACACAGCCTTTCAATAGTCGACTACAGGACATAGACCTCTCCCATAGATTGCCACAAAACAGAATCCTGAGTTACCTGTACCTAATAAATTCCCGCAAAATTGCATTGGTCGTCCATATAGTAGTGGTCGTCCTACACTGCGAATGCCAGTCCGAAATTGAATTGACTCAAGAACCTTTCTTCCCCATCCGTAGAACCTACGAGCAATATGAGCTGGCTATATAGCTCATACAGCAAATAGGGGTTGTCAATGTGACAGTTTCATGATAGTATTGGGGCTGGACGTACATGGTAACACGGAATCAGTCAACAGGTGCATTTGCAAATATCCCTTAATCTCTACAGAAATAGACCCACCAGCATCCGGTACGCGATATTGCAATGCAGGGTGCATATGTGCATTGTTGTCTCTTTAGGGTGCATTGGACTAATAGAACACGAACACATGCTCTTGAAATATACATCTATGTTTCTTAAATTACATTATATTTGTTTAAGTAGTTTTTATAAGGGTGACGAACGACCAGTTCACTTAATGGTAAGTGATGCTTGATTTCATCACAATCTTTTTCCTCACCTTTAAACGTGTAAAAGAGAACATTAAAATTGCAAATAACAGTTTTAAATGTTTCAAGTAACGGAGATCATACTTTGGCTGTGTTGAAATTAAACATTGGAGACCGGAGAATCAACTACTGCTATTCTTTTATTGGTTGAATAACATCTTAATCCATCAGAATCGGCATCCTCAAGTTGCTTTCGCGTCCAGGGTAACGGTACCATGCCGAGGCTCCCTCTCGGGAATCCTTGCGCTTGTTACCCCTTCATAAAGGTCTCGACTGAATCCTAAGCGCTCGGACACATTTCAACCCGGTGAAGCTGTAAAAGCCCTCGGGCTAACAAAGGCCATCAGTCATAAAAAAAACATATATATTTCCTATTTTTACCAATGATACCACGGAACAAACATTTTAGTAGATATTTCCGTGGAACACTTAAGTTTTAAAAATTATCAGAAATATTAATAATTGATGTATGCATGCCAGAATGATGGCTACCATTATGTAATGTAGACATTATTCAAATGACATAACGAACAAACATTTAATTTATGGTGTGGAAAATTCTAAGTAGCGTCCGTTTTTAAAAAAATGCACAAATATGCACCACGGCAAAGTAATTTAACCATTTTATACATCTGGTATAATACTTGGTATTATAACTGACATATGGAAATTTATTACAAGAAATCGAATGACATTTATATGCCATTATTTTTAAAAGCATATCAGTCATAATAATTAGCTTGTGTGTTCGCTGAAGCAAGTAGAAATGGTATGAAGTAGAAATAGAAAAACAATGACATTTTACATTGAATCATTTTATGAATGTTACCGAGTCGTAATTGTTTCTCTGAGGTTATAATCGAGTTATATATATAATTGTAAAAATCTTACATCATTTTGTTATGATAATTAAAATATATTAAATTTTAATATTGGTAATGACACTTGCCGAATAACATTTAGTTTGCTAAGTACAAAACAATTACGACAAATAATTATTTTTATTACTCCCCGGCAGTGAATTTACACAACACTGGTTAATAAACAAAACCGTTCGCTAACAAACAGAGATCGGACATTATTTAAATTGAATTAAAAATGAAACGCCACTTCATGCCTTTCGCGATCGGGTAAGTGTATTGAACAAAAAGAGAGAATGGAAAAAGCAGTAATGTACGTGATTCCGCATTTTAATTCATTCGTAATGTCGGGGCATCTCCCTTTTTAAATGTTTATTGCGATTGGCTTTTTTTTCCACTGTGACATCATTAGGTGTCCGCACAGACGTGCGCTTCGTTGCATAAGTGCCAGTACATTGAAAGAAACGCAACGAAGCGTACAGGCGTTAGCACGCGTGCCCATCTGTAAGAAGAATCAATTAATACTCTATTATGACCCTTCCATGACCATTATCGTGTTAACTCATTCGTAACATTACTTTCTGAAGTACTAACATTAATAATGTATCAATTTAAGGAAAGTGTTGGATAAGAAACGAATGAATTATTAACGTTGACGTTAGAACTGAGAACTTTATTCTGCCGAACGTCATGTGAAATGTTTTAGTTTTTTTTTATAAGTGTAGATCTAATATTTTGAAAAAATATTGAACACTGAATTTTTTAGGAGTTAAATAATGTTAAGAGTCTAACTTTATTTAGTTATGTAACATTACGTTTGTATATTAATTTTGTTTATAAATTATTTCAAGAATGCTTGCATAAAAAAACAACATGTCACGTCTTCTAGCGGCTTATAATAGAACTGAAGGTATCTTATTATATTTAATAATTGTATGCATATAGAGCCACGTTGCAGCTTGTTACTATGTACGGCATTAATGTATCGGCTCGACCGAAGAAGAAAACACGCTCTGACATATAAAGCAGCATAACGTTGATGTGGTTCGTATTGTGAATGGAGGGATTCGGAGACCGTGGCATTCCGTCTCAGTCCTGTATGTGCATATTGAATCATCGTTGGGGATAGATGTGCTCGTTTGTCAGGTGTTGTCTAATGGCTTCTGTTAGCCTTTTACAGGTTCACCGGTTAGAAAGGTGGCCGAGCGCTTAGGGCACTCAGCCATTCAGGATCTCATCTCATGTTTCTTATATGTAATCAAATTAAAACATACATGGCAGTACACACGCTTTGCTAGTCATTCACGGGATTGTTTAATAGCCCCGATACGATGCCCCTTTTGCGTCGTAAAGTGATTTGAATATTCATCGGCCAATAATTGGTTCTCATTTATTTTCTTACGCTCGTAATGACGCGAGCGGCTCGATGAAGTATGCTGACGCGTTTTTGTTCGACAGTTAGCGCCGTTCTCGTCCACATGCATTATGTTAACACGGTTCTCATATCGTTTACAGAGTTTTTACACAAATTTAATATTATATAAAATAAAATAAATATCTGTTCAATAATTCGTTCATCGATAACGTAAGATTAATTAAAAAGTAATATAATTCTGTGTGCGTCAATTAACACAATGTTTACTGTGGTCTTGTGCCGACAATATATTGCGTAATATATCTCATTGGTAATTTATTATTAGATATTAATCGATCTTTTATGTCTATTACGCAGACGTTTATTTTCGGACGTACGAGCGAGCGCCTCTCTTTTTTTGGTGCGAAAACTCACCGCACTATATTATATCCTGTGCATTTGATTTCATAATCAGTAACCAGATGATATCGTTATGTTCAAAGTGGACCAGGAGAATATAATATATGTATACACAAAAACTTAAAATTCTAAACGTAACAAGATTTTTCAATAAAATATACATTTGTGGTTATTTTATTACTAATATAATGTTACTATAAAATGTAATGTCGTGTTATATTTAGAAAAAGAAATAGAATACCGCAATTAATTGTTTGGAAGCGATCGTCTTCAGTCGAATAGTGCATACAGATAGAATACCGGACCCATTGATCAAAAATGTCAACGTGCCATCGGATGCTTAGTGATTCATTTCAGATCCGTTGGCCAGCGAGCGCTTTTGTCATTCTGCGATGCAGACATATAACTTGAATTTATATTTATAACTCTCTGATAGAAAACTATTTTTTTTTAATAATATTACAAGGCAAACGAACACACAGTTTATCTGATAGTAAGCAATGACTGCGACCCATGAGATCTACATACATCTTAACGAAATTTCAAGATGGTATGCTTCATTACTTTTAAAAAACGTCCCTGGATCTCTTCTCTTTTCTTTTGCAATGGTAGAGCTACACTGCATTTTGTTTCTAGCTGCAGAATGAATGGGTAAGGTCGACCGGTTTAGGACCACACCCTCACAGAATACCGGCGTAAAATAGCAACAGAATGCTGCTGTGTTTCGTCTGGTGAGTGAAGGCAGGTATCCGGAGACCTTTATTACTGGTGGTTACGAGGCATTCCATCACAGTCTTCAAGGATGTCACGCATCTGCATTATGATTCCTTGTTAAGGATGAATGTAGATGTTATGGACCGCAGGAATCACTTACCATTAGGCGACCTGTATGTTCGTTTGTTACTCTCAATGTAATAAAAAAAATCACAATACGAAACACACTAGTGTTATTCTGCTATTTCATCCTGGTATTCTGCGACGGCATGTTGCATAATTAAGAGTTGGAAACGAAACTAACGTACTCACCGTCTTGCTTTGCGTTTGTTTGTTATACATGCTATAGAATCGATGACATTTCAAAGAATAATATTACGTAGAAGTTCAATGGTTAGTATTAAACGCAACGTTAACTACACAAGAGACTCGACTCGATCTTTATTATAAGTAAACCGTTTATTGTAAGAATAAATTATTATTATTTTACCTTTATTACTGGTGACGAGGCACTCCATCTCAATCCTCAAGGGTGACAACGCATCTGCATTATAATTCCTTGCCAAGGATGAATGTAGATGTCGTGGGCCGCGGGAATCATGCGAACTGTTTGCTCGTTTGTTACTCTCAATGTAACAAAAAATTAAAATTAAATGATCCTTCCATTCCATTAAGGTGAAATTATTCTTATAGCTTTCTTAAGCATTAATATTAATAATTGTGTAATTTAATCAATGATTGGGTTTCTTTTATTATGTTAGAGGTGTCGAATGAGCACACCAATATTCATACTTGATCAAGACGCCGTCATGCATTGTCAGCCGTGGGTTCATTGCCAATTCTTCTCACTGGCTCTATTTTTAGTAAATTATAAATTGAGTTGAGTGAGAGATACTAAGTTCATTAATTTATTAATTTTTGATGTTTTCAAATCCCTGTCAAGGCCTATTGAAATAAAATCAAAGCATCCTCAAATCACCGCTATGCATTTACCGGCTCCATTATCGTTTTGCAGGCATCACATTTTTTTTTTTTCACTAAAGTTTTCTCAGGCACAATATCATAAAGCTTTCATTCAAAGCTAAACATGAAGTGATGAGGAATTAAGTTAATTGATATAACACTCGCATAAGCCCCCGGTTGAAAGAATATAACGTTTATTCACGAATTTAAAAATGAATGGTTTTTATTATTAAAAGTCTTTTATAATAAATGACGTTAACGTTATTCAACTAGCATATCTTAAACAATTATTTATAGTTTAGTATCGATTGATTACATTGTAATGTAAGGAATGTATCGATGTGGAACTTCAAGGGCTTTTACAGTTCTGTCTTAATGAAAACTAAATGCGCACATTAGAGCGGTGGAATCATGTGCTAATTGCGCAGGGCTGCAGCCGCCACGCGAGGCTGACAAACGACTTTGATCAATCACGGCCGTCCTCCGTGGGCAGCCCAGCCGCGGCCAGGCCTGGAGATTTATTTGCGCCAACCCTACCTCTGGAGGCGACGACGTTTGCCGTTGTCAATAACCACTTACAAGCGATATTCGTCTCTACGGTACTTGATTTATTTCATAATCTACTCTTTAAGATCTGCATTTATATCTTTGTCTACTGGTATCGACGTTCGAGTGGGGTTCAGTTGGGGCTGCTTCAGGCATCGTGAACTGTTTTCGTTGTATGGCTTATGAATATTTTACACGGCGTTCTTTTTATATTTACATGTGGTATTTAAAATATTATGGAAGATCGCTATTTATCTTATAAATTTTAATGGTTTTAGTGATAATAAACTATTCTATATTTTTAATATACATAAGCTAGTGCTTGTTTATAATCTGACCTTGTTAATTTGATGTACGCGTAAAAAAACCTACAACCTTCCCACTTTCTCCCGTAGATAATACACGTCAATCGAATGAAAATCGCCGATGCAGTTAAATTATATCAATCCAATGCTCGTCGGTCGCATTAAGAGTGTGGAATCGGATAGCTTAGTTTGTAATACTATATAAAAAAAACACTCAGGATACACTGACCCTGGCAATGTCTTTTAGTATTTAGCTGTAACACATTAAAAACAAACCCATTCAACAAACTGCGGCTTTTCTTCGATCAAGATTATGGTCGATCAAATACGTAACGTGGTATATTCATTTCGCATTTGGTTAAAAAACAATTGAACGATGTTAATGTCAACACAGACGTATCCGCAGATCCGTAGTAAATGCACTCGGGCCAACTGTAAAGAACCGCAGGTACTGGTAATGTAAAAAAGTCGAACTCAACCCGCCCGGCGACGCGATTGAATATGCCGTTTGATAGGGAATTGTAGATAAATGAGTAGGAAGAATTAATGAAAATTTCACTCCTTTGCAGTGTGCGAATGAAAATGATGAATCTGACACCGTTTTATTATACTTTTTATACAAGGATCTATCAGAGTCCGGGTACTTGCTTTACGCGAGAACACCGAATGACAATCCCCTGTGTCGGTAAGATAAAAAAATATTAAGAGCTGATTTTAACGGGTACTCGGCGGTGGAGGAAAAGATTGTGAAGCTGCATGTAATAGAGATAAATAAAATAAAACCTTTCAAGACATGTGAAGTGAACCCAAAGTGGTGAATTGCGTATATTTTTAACATTTATGCTTCAACAGTGGGATAAAGCTTTTATTTCATCAAATTGTTCTTTTATACTAATTTTTGTTGATATTACTAATTATAAATGAGATTATTCCTTCCATTTGGGATATGCGGAGCATTAAATATCTTTAAAACCATTAAGCCTCACTGTTGATAATGTTTACAAATGATCTATATTGGCTTGTAGTTTGTCGACCCATCGCGTACAATACACAAACACCTTCCTTTCCCGACTGTTGTTTACTGATTGTTACAAAATGCAGCTGCAACTTTAGCTCTCTACCGGAGCACGAAAAGTAATATCAACTTGTGTGTGCAAAAGTTAAAATTAAATAATTTCTTATACAATAAGTGTTAACTAAATCAAAATATATTTTTTTCAAATAGAGTCGTGTTAAGCATTATTTATAAAAAATATATTCAACTCATACGGCATTCCGTTTTAATCCCCAATGAAGGGATGATATCTCATTTGCATTCCTTAACGGGCATGAATGTATTATAAGTCACAGGAATCACTTAGCTTCAAATGTACTGTATGATCATCTGAAGCTAAGTGATACATCCTTTCTATCGTAAAGACCATCCATTTCTACTGTGAAAACTCCATCCACAATAAAACATTGGCATGCTTATGTGAATTCGTTGTTAATTCTTAAACCGTATCTTGTACCG
This sequence comes from Teinopalpus imperialis, assembly GCA_029286865.1. Taxonomy (NCBI): domain Eukaryota; kingdom Metazoa; phylum Arthropoda; class Insecta; order Lepidoptera; family Papilionidae; genus Teinopalpus; species Teinopalpus imperialis. Next base: position 4,907,428 of record JAGSMU010000022.1, on the reverse strand, counting down.
TATGTGTGCAAATTTAAAACGGAACAATATGACCGAAAATTGTATTCACCTCAGGAACATTTTCACTACAACTTTGGAAATTTACAAGCCAATTAAAATAAAAAATGGGATGCACCCCGTCGCCGCCACCCCTTTAATTATGATTTTTTTTACATTTTTTAATGATAATAAACACGACAGCGGCGTTGTGGGCGAGTTTGCGATGGTCGTCTCTGCTGGGATGTTTGATCACTTAGATGTGGTTAAAACTCGCACAGACATAAACATAAGCATAAGTTCACACAAACACGAGTTTATTCAGTAGACAGTTTCTCAGAAAGAACTAATTTTAAAGCCTTTTTTACATGTGTTCAAAGAATTAAAGCGTCAGTCTAATGCTTTAGGGTACCGTATGCGAAATTTATGGTCTATCCAATTCGAATCCGCTGTTGTAGTGAACCATCTCCAAGCACAAGCATTTAAGTTTTGTTATAATATAGTAAACGGTAAAATATCAACGTTAAAAGCACTTATATATATATATATATATATATATATATATATATATATATATATTTATATATATACACATATATTTATATATGTACATAGTTTTCTGTATATTGAGGATGCCTTATAATTATAAATATTCGAGTATATAGCAATAATGAATAACACTTTCCACGTTATATATTTCTAAACGCTTGAGTATATAATTTTTCCAGAATAAGTTTGTGTGTAAAGGTTTACGTAGATGTTGATAATATTTAATATTTTGTTAATCAATGAGTAGTTCAGTAATTTAATACCTTTGATTGTGACTAAGGGACATATCTCTCGTCTATATAAATCTGCTATAAGACAGAATTTTCATCAGCTCTACTAGCCACACTACAGCTTTTTCTTATTACAGAATCATTGTTAGACTAAACTGGTGATGGACCATGTGTTCGCAGAATACCAGGGTAAAATAGCAGCATGACACTGTCGTTTGATGTATATAGCGATAATAAGCAGTTGCCGGTAGCAGGTCATCTATTTCAATTTTTAGGTGTGACATCGTATCTCTGTCTTGCATCGTTCTTGAGGAGGGATGTTTATAGGCATATCTAACCAACTGTACTGCGTGTGTATATAAATACATTTCTTATTATATGAGGGGTTAAAAAAATATCGCTTATGGCCTCTGATCGTGGAACAATGTGTGTTATTTGATAATTTCCTTGTATTTTGATAATAAAGTTGCATTTGCGCTTGCTATGTATGTCTTCAATTGGATAAATTTAGGAAAGCTTATATAAGAATATATATATTTATATATATATATATATATATATATATATTGCTTTTATTGATTCGATTCGTATTATTGCAATAATTTAATTATTACTTTCCACCCAATAATGGTAACATATTAGAATTGTAAAAACGGTATTATTAAGAAATAAATTTTATTATGCATTTGGTAATACGTAATAAAGATATGATTTGGGAAATCTAATAAAATATCGAATCCGATTAATAAATATTAAACTGATATAAAATTATAGATAAATTTTATTTTAATATTTATGCGATAATGAAGTCATTTGTACATATATCATAACATATATGTTTTATGTTTGGATAATATGGTTAGACGTTTATTAATTTTATAATTAATTGTGTAACAGTTAATAACGAAATAAGAACAGAGGTTGACAAGACATTTAAATGTAGTCCTTAGAGATGACATCGTGATTGTGCGCTCATAAAAAAAATGCAGCGAATACATCCCTGAATGATGTTTGGAATTGAACTAATTAGCATGGTGTATTACACTCAGCGTCAAAAGCGAGGAACGATAGAAATCGAACCGCTACGGTATCGGGGTTACAAAAAGCGGACCGGTTAATGAAAAAACTACACGTAGTCAATATTTGATGAGAGCCAATTTAAATGTTCGTCCACTTGTAGACATCGCATAGTTCGCTCGCATCGGCCACGTCTGTACGTGTAGCGAGCGTGGGGGGACGGGCGCTGGAAAAAAAACTAAGAAAAATAAAAATGGCGCTCACGCGGCTGTGTGCGCGGTAAAAAAATTGCAGATATAATGCCGGTAATAATAATAATAATAGCCGATCGGCCGTCGGTCCGAGCGACGCGCCCCCACTCAATTTTCATTCAAATGTGCTTGGCGTTTTTTTTTTTTAACTTTTTTCCGCCACGATATTTTTTCGGGGGTTTCCATTAGCAATGCGTCTATCTGAATAGTTGGCCGCGTTGTGGGACTTCGCGTTGCAACACACGCGTCGGTCAAATATTTTTTCTAAAAGCTAGTTATTCTCGCTTGAATTTTTCACGAAGAACGACAATGAACGATTTAGATGTCCTATTAATTAAATACACTGAATTTTAAAGAGATATATATTTAGATTTTATATATATTTATTTTTAAAGCAGTGCAAATGTTAAAAATACTCGAAAGCTAAAATTTTACTGATGATTAAAAACGATCTTTTAATACGCATAATGACAGTTATTTACCCAGTTACAATGAAGAAAACATAAGAGCGGAATTTACATACTCTATGAAAAAAGTTTAAAACTTGTCAATGAAAACACGTGGCCTTTATAAATTTCACAAGCAAGTGAAAGAAGGGTAAATGGTGGAATGAGTTAAAAAGGAAGTAGGATAGGCGTCGAGTGTACGGAAGAGACCTTTTTTTATTGTGATACCTTTTCAGTTCCGATTCAGAATAAAAAATAGCTAATGGTATCAATGTGGAATTATTTTCTATATATCTTTGAAGAAATAAATCTAATATTTAAGGTTTATACAATTGTATTATATAAAATTATATTTATAAAATTAACCTAAGATACCTCTATAAATTGAGAATCTGTCAAAGCTAAAGAGTTAAGAAAAACTATCGCACGTGATTAAATACATGGCAATCCAAAATAATTTTTAACATATTTGTAGGCGAAATTGTAAGATATCCTAAGTATTAATTCTGACCACCAAAAGATATATATAGATTTTTTTTTTTGTTAATTACATATATATTTCGTTAAAAATTTGTCAGATGCCTATAATCAGATATTACATTTATAAAAATCTGTAATTACTCCTAAGTTCACTATTTAAACAAACAGGCTCTCCCACATACATAAGTTGGCACAAAGGACAATTCTGAGCCAACTGTATCCATGCCGTAAACTTGCACAGGTCGTCGCTCTATCTAGTGCTGAGTTGTCGTATACTACGATTGCAAGTCCGAGGTTGCCATTCAAGATCCTTCGTTCCCCAATTATTATTGGTAACTTCCATGCAACAGCTTAGTATTACCATTAATAATAAAATTCAATAGTGAAAGATTTTAAATTGGCAATTTAAGAAAGATATTTAGATCAATTATAAAAACAATAAAACTACTACCACGATATTTTTAATTTCTAGAAAGATATTACGTTATTTTTCAATAAAGATCCTGTCTTACAGTTTGAAGATAACCGTTTTAAACCCGAGTCATTATCGAATTAGTTGCGCTATTTTGTGTATTTGATCAAATTTTGCAACACCTCAAACCGACACTTTATTTACTTAAAAAAAGACGGATTAAAAACTCTATCAGCGTACCTTTACAAATAATAATAATTTAGGGTAAATTGTAAACTAAGAATGAGATGGTCGAGTGTGTAATTTTAAAAACATTGAAAGTTTCTGTTTTAGTCTGTTAGACATTTGTCCTCTACATTTTTAGGTAATCCATAGTTACGAAAGTAGACTTGTTTAATCAGTAAAAAAGCACGAACCGAAATAAAAAATAACGATGCCGATGCATGGAACGGAATAGAAGAGGGAAACGTAGAAGCTCGACACAGCGACACAATATGACATGACATTCAATTTAAACTCGGACGACAGAGCACGCGTTCAATAATTAACATAATGTTCTTTTACTCCTTTTTGCTTCCCGTTTGACACTCCATCACTCATGGAAATTCCATTTTCAATGCTGTTATATGAGGGGTGGGGCGCGGGGGTGGTCTTTGCATGCGCGCAATGGACATGGCGGTTTTGGGGGCGCGGGGTGGTCGAAAAAAAGATTGTTAAAAAGGCATGCCTCCACCGCGGCGGTGTGTGAGTGCGTGCGGGTAAAAAAGCGCTCACTAATCGATACTATAGATTCTGAGGCAAGTAGGCTCCGCTGCCGATTGGTCGGCACCGGATCGTTTCGAGCTTTTTTTTTGGGAGGCCTCTAACGAAGCGGTGGATGTTTGGTCTTTCGGCGCAATCGCGGACCTTTTGAGTCACAGGATTCCGTGCGGGCTCTTTTTAGCTTAGCGCTGCTTGCCCGACTAACTCTACGGTCAACACTTGAAAATTAAGCACGCTTATTCGCACTCAACTTTGTCCTTGTTTTAATTTTCTGCGTACGTGTGTTCAGGCGGCTATACAATAGCGTCGGCCTAATGCTTTTAACGCCTTTGATGGCTTTGCTGTATAGGAAATTTTACATAGAAAATATGATACGGCAGGAATTAGAGATGAAAGAATAATTTTAAATTACAATTTCAGTTTATTTACTGTGAATTGATAAATAGAAGAATATTTATACAAACCATTGGCTTTACATTAAAGTATTAATATTTTAATCTATTGACCGTTTATTACACACAACAAACAATATCCACTAGTCATATGTATTTTCACCTAAATATATACCTATCTTGTAAAATATTATATTATTATATGTTTTGTATATCAAGATATAATAGGCACTTTACATTATGAGATACGTATAGTGTGCAAGTATGTTCGTCCCACGGACGACACTGCCCTCTTATAGTGAGAGGGCTGAAGCACACCACACTGCTCTAGTTAGGGCCGCCAGGTTAAGTGCTATAATAAACGCTTTAAATAAACTATATTAAAATAGCTTTTTAATTATTTTTTTTCAACAGATTTTTGAATATTTCTTTGATTTATTTTTAGGTTATTGCGTCTTAAAGAATGAGAAAAAGAGGATATCTTTTTTTAAACCTGTATTTTTTTGTATAGAATATAGATGGCAAACGAAGCAAGTGTGAACAGTGTGGTACACTTTATGGTTAGTGATTACCGTCGCCCATGGACATCCGCAAAACTAGAGGAGTTGCATATGCGCTGCCGGCTAGTTAGAACAGTTTCACACACTTATATTTAAATGAGCTTATCTCTTTGATTTATAGATTACGACAATGTTTCTTTTAAAAGGGTTGTGACAGCTAACAACAAAAGTTTTGTGTTTTTCTATTAACGGTAATAACTTAAGTAAAAATAAAGCTGCTAATGTTTATTCGATTCCATTTATGTGCATTTATAATCCTATGGTGGCTTATGTTCTAATACAGTGCACAAATATTACTGACACTTATGATTATCTGGACTAAGCAGCTAACTGCACTATGTCGCACTCACCTCATTCTTGAGATTGATGGGCTCCTGCTGCGGCCGGGGCGGCGAGTGCCGTCCCACCTCCGAGCCCTCCAGCATATCAGCCTCGCATCCCGACTCGTCTGCACAGTAATAAAGTTAAATTAAGTTCCTTTATATAAAGATTTTTGTAATATTCATGTATATCAGAGGTGAAAAGCTAGAGTATAGTTCAACTTATGGAAGCGATTCCTACTCCACACGACGACTTCATATATATGGAATCTAGATGGTACAACCTTTTTGTATGCTACATTTACACAAAAAAGTAATAAAAAAAATCCACTTAATATCATAATAATCATCATCACCACAGCCCCTCATCAAAAACATGCATTAAGGTAGTTGATAACTACGGCCCATAAACACTAGAAAATGTAAATGGCGCTAGCACACCTAAGAACTGAGATAGAACGCCGCGTTCGGTTCTCTCACCATACGAAACACCGCAGTTTTCTACTCTTTTACGCTGGTATTCCGTGACGGAGAGGCCCTTCGCCCGTCGAGCCAACCTACTATATACTGCACCCAGTAAGAACCTGTACCGGGGCCCTATCACTTTTCAGTTGTTGCGGAATACATTTCACTCATACTATAAATTCCGAGTGAACTGCATTCATTGTTTACCCGTAAACTCAAACATACTTTAACAAATATACTTATACCATTGTGGCAATATCTGTTAGAATATATGTCTTATATGTTTTATGTTTTTTTTTTTGAATAGGTGGCAAACGAGCAAGCAGCTCTGATGGTAAGTGAACACCGCCGCCCATGAACATCCGCAAAAACAGAGGGGTCGCAAATGCGTTGCCGTCCTTTAAAAAAGCACTCCTTATAATACATGTGGAATCTGCAGTGGTAGAGCTACACAGCAGTTTGTTTCCAGCTGTAGAAAGAATGGGTCAGCTCGACCAGGTTGGGACCACGCCCTCATCGAATAACGCCGTGAAATAGCAGCACAATGCTGCTGTGTTTCGTCTGGGGAGTGTAGGGATCCGGAGACCTTTATTACTGGCGACGAGGTATTCTTTTTTTCTTGAAGGGTCGCTAAATCGTATCGTTTCGGAAACACCGCTGGCGACAGCTGATTGCACAGAGTAGTTGTGCGCGGCAGAAAATTTTGGGGTGAGGCGCACAGCGGTGGATTGCCAACCATCGAGATGACTAGGATAATTTTTTTAATTCTGTCGTGACGTACGATGTTTAAGCTCAGAGGCTGGAATTAAAATAAAATTGGAAACTCCACAGAACACTTTCCATGGTATTAAATTTGGTAAAAATGCAAAAAGGTGCAATATCTATTAGCAATGCCAGTGAATAAAGCCGATCGGAAAGTATCTGGTTATCAACGATTCGGACCGCTCGCCGTTGAATGCTGTCAAATGGAAGGAGCTGGTACCTGGGGTACCCCGGCCCAGAGATGAGAACACCATTCCAGGTGCAGCCGAACTGGCGCCTTATAAAATTGTCCACAGTGGGCTGACATGAAATACTGTCTTGTTCTATTAAGCACGTCTAGTTTTAGAGGCAAATTTGACCTTACGCTCCAAGTGACCTTGGAATTGAACGTCGCTCGATATGACAACGCCAAGGATTCCGATACTAGGTAATGTAGCGAGGGGAGTGTTTTCAAAATAAGGAGATACGACAAAGGGATTGCAAGGTCGTTCCGGCATTCATTGATGTTTTCTCGAGAAATGGCGCGGCCAGTGTATAACGCATTCCCCGTACTGTCATCCGCATAACAATTAATGTTATTAATTTTGCAACATGTCATTGATATGCAGAGGAAACAAGGTACGAGATTGCACACAGCCTTATAGAACACCAGCATTCACTGGTTTGGAGTCAGAGAGAAAATTGGTGAACCACTTGCATAAATTATCGGGAAGCCCATAGGAAGGAAGCTCCGAAAGATGTGATTTGTGCTAAACCCGATCGAAGGTCTTCGCTACGTCCAGACTAACCGCCAAGGCCTCGCCCTTGAACTCGACCGCCTTCACCCATCGATGAGTCAAGTAGACCAGAACGTCACCAGTTGAACGACCCCGACGGAAGCCGAACTGGTGGTCGCTAATCAGCTGGTGTTCTTCTAGGTAACTCATGAGCTGACAATTTACTATGAATTCCATTATCAGCATCATGTTCAGCAGTGGACTCTTCATAGTGTGAGATGATGTAGATGATCCTTATTGTTCATGATTGGAACACATAGCACTCCTTATATTATACATGTGGAATCTGCAGATGTAGAGCTACACTGCAGTTTGTTTCTAACTGCAAAAGAAGGACCACGTCCTCACCGAATGCCGGCGTGAAATAGCAGCACAAATCTGATGAATTCGTCTGGTAAGTGAAGGGCATTCCATCTCAGACCTCAAGGGTGGTACCGCATCTGCATTATGATTCCTTGTCATGGATGAATGTAGATGTCATGGGACCGAAGGAGTCACTTATCATCAGGTGGACTGTGTATAATAATAAGAACAGATAATAAATGTACATATATCATTGCGGCAACAGGGAAGACTTATGTTTAGCATTGGACTCTTCACAGATGAAGATGAAACATTTGTGCCGCAGTAACGAACAAACTGCTTCGTGGTTTCAGCACGTAAGAAAATGTATGTATTGCCTTAAACGAAAGAAATTAAGTTGATGGCGAGAATAGAATACGAAGAAATAAACTCTGATGACAATTTTAAAATGATGGAGTAATAAATAATAATAATAGAAGAGAGTGAAGTAAAAAGAAAGATACATTTCTTCTTGTTAAATAAAACAATTCTATCAACGTTAACGTGTTCTACAAATCGTATCACGGGAGTAGAGCGCTCTTAGAAAGAAATAGCCGACGTACCTGACCTGCCCCAACGTGTTGGAGCAAATAGGTCAAGAATCGCGTCTGGTGAAATTTAGAAGGAAAACCCCCGCGTTATTTACCTGGGGGTTGATATCGAGAGGGGATGGCGGCGCGCTCGTTTCGACGCTTCAAAAGGCCACGTGAAGGAATCTACCGAATTAAACCGCATAAGGTTAACGCTTCGATGTCTTTCTTAACTGAAACGCGAGAATTGTCGTACTTTGGTTAATGTTCTTATTGAAAATATGATAGTAACTGCTTTTTTAAAGCCTATTTTTTTAAAAACTTTGTTACCTTTTTAAAACCTTGCTTATAATACCTTTTTATTGGTGTTTACGAAAATTGTACAAAAAATATTACTTTAGACGATTAAGAAAGTTTTATTTCTATTGTATGTTTTTATGAAAGAGAGCCAAGCTTCAACTATAAAGTTCAGAAGGAATGGGTTGGCCCAACCGAGGAAGAACCATGCTTTGGAAGGATTACTGGTGTCATACCAAGAAATCCAAATTAATTTGTTTGCAGTGGTTAAAGTATCTGCTGCGTCGCGAGTTCTAGACTCGATTCCCAGCCGAAGAACAATATTTGTGCATGACAAATTGTTGGTTTTCGGGTCTGGGTGTCTTGTATGTCCTTGCATTACATCCGACTAGGCAAGGGGAGGATGTGTGAGTGCCTCTGTGCTTGCACAAAAACTTACGGCACTATCAAATACTCTGCGCAGTTGAAATCATCTGGCATTAACCAAAATATATCGCCGTGGTCGAAACCAAACAGGACGATATGTCATTACTTTAAAATAAAATAAATATGCATTTATAACCACATATTTTATACACAATGATTACACAGATAAACACAAACGGGAGGGATTATCTAAACTCTCTTAGGTCAACAATTTCAAATACACTGAATTACATTAAATAAGTTGGTAGCATCTGACATACAACACCTTATCTCGGCACTTAAATAGCGTAAAACAAAGCATTGTCAGTGCCAATACAATAACAGCGTAGTGTGTACCGCCCTTTATTTGCATTAAATAAATAGACACCGCATTATCCGGCGTTATTATTGTACAGTAGTTCCAATAAACCTAAGTATTTCAGCAAATGTTTATTGTTTCTTGAGAAATAGCGAGCGCTGAAGCGATTTCGTATTTCCACGAAATGTATTAGAAATCGATGAGCTGAATAGAACGATAATAAATTTATTTCCTTACTTGACGGTGTTTATGAAAATTAACTATAAGATTTACAAAGCAATCTTTTAAGACAAGTTAAAAGTATCTTAAAAGGATAGCATGATCTCCTAATATGTAATGAATTATTAACAAATGTTACGTTTTCTTAGCAACGGGAATTCAAATAACTTTTAATGCACAGGATGTTAACCACTCGTTACATTACGGGGAAATGAATTTTTCATGAATCGAGCCAACCATAGTACAGCCCATTTCTAGATGCAGCATGAATGGGTCAGCTTGGCCGGAAAATGACGCTCTGACTTATACAAATTAGAATGTTGTGGTTTCTTTTGGTGAGGATCTGGAGACTCGTTTACTAGTTAGCGTCTTAAATTCTTGCTGAAGATACGAATATATATATATATGTGTTTACCACTTACCACCAGGTATACTGTGTGCTCGATTGTCATCATTAGCTTCATAAAAAAAATGTGTTAAAGATACGAAAATACTACAGCACTCGCAAAACTGAAAACTTTTGTTGTTCCACAAGCCAAGGTATCAAATTCAGGACGGTCAGAGTTAATGGTGGTTAAAAATATCAAACTAAGAGTTTAAGAAATAACTTTGTATCAAGTATAGAGTTATAAAGATACTTACAGCAAGTTAAAACTGCTACACAACTTTTGACTTATCTAAAGACTATGAAACAAATCTCATATTGATAATATAAAATAAACTTAGAATACTAAAGAATCAAGTGTCCTACAAACGACACGGAGCAAATCGATCCCTACAAAAACAAATAGGACGCCTGTCCCACCTTACCACTCCAATCAACTCAAATCGTAAGCAAGCAAAAGTGAACTTTATCCACCTTACAAAGTAAGACACCACCAATCATTGTTCTGCAAATAGCCTGGGCCTAAGCAACACGAACTGATGCCAAAACGTAGCAGCCGTCGAATATGATTGCTCCTAATGCGCCTGGCGATGGGGGAGTGAGGTTAGGTATGAGGAACGGGGAGGGGGGATGTTACTGCGTCGCGCCGTGTTTCTGACCGAGCAGTAAGTCTGGCTTAATCCTATCGGAAACGCGGGCCCCCATTGAAGATCGGCTAGGATTCACGCGGGTTTGCTATGTGAGATATATCTCGAGATATCTATTGTTACCTTGATAACGAAAGATATTCAAAAAAACGTTTTAAATTATATTATCTCTTTGTCGAAAGTTTACTAACTAAACTTTACTAAACTTAGGCACCTGCTATATGATATAATTTTTTACGAGTTTTTTTTATTACATTGAGAGTAACAAACGAGCACACGGTTCACCTGATGGTAAATGATCATGACATCTACATTCCTCCTTGACTAGGAATCATAATGCAGATGCGTTGTCACCCTTGAAGACTGAGATGGAATGTCCCGTCACCTGTTATAAAGGGAGACCTTTACTAAACTTAGGATCCCTACACTCACGCGTGGTCCTACCCTGGTCAACCCATTCAATCTTCAGCCTAAACCAAATTGAAGTTTAGCTCAACCACTGTAAAACTGTTATTTTACATCAAACCGATCTATTGTTAAACATAAATGCACTTTAGTGTCCTCAAAAGCAATCATGGGACTTATCCGAAGACCATACGCCTCGTGTAGCCGGCCGTTGCATCTAGGCGGCAGGCAGGAGGGGGGGACATTACAAATTAATAGCACAAAGACCGGCCGCAGATCGCCGTTGCGAAAATTTACAGGCACCAGACACTTACAGTGCACTGCGGACGATAAAGGCACTAGCTTTATGGACACGTATTATGTAAGGCAGACTCAAGGCTCGCCCCGGCTTGAGGACAGAGTTTTGGCATGTGTTTATACCTTGCGTCGAGTAATTTTCTCACCAAATTATACCGTATAAATCTACCTTTTATATGCCAGTATATACACTTGCTTAGTTGGACATGGTACACGTCTTACGTGTAATTTTTATATACACACTTTAACTTAAAGATTATATTATGATGATCGTAAAAGTGCAAAATATTTATGGAGTCAACTTGTTAGTATAAGATATTAATATGTACTATATCTTATAAACATATTTATTTGTAGCTAGTAATGCGATCTCATACTCAAAAATGTATCATACGCGCGGGTAGGTAGAGTCGAATTGAAATTTATTTTAGCATTATGGTTTTACCCAAAGATTTTGCTGAGTTAACCAAAAGTTATATAGTAACTTAAAGTTAAAAAGTAGGTCGAATATAAATATAATATTTTATCTTTTTGTATATATGTTGCGTGGTGTACGTCTTTAGGGTTGTGTCAAATAAAGAATTTCTTCCTTTTTTTTCTTCTTTAAACTAACACTTTACGTTATACCAAATTTATAATACATCATTGAAAATCACATCCACATTTATTTAGATTGTTACAGACGGACGGAAATCAGATGAAAGCTCGTTTACTATTTATTGAAATGTATAGATAAATGTTAATAACCATTTGCTAACTGTAGCTATAAAAAAAATTAAAAAGTTATAGTGTTTTTATTTTCGATTGTTATTTCGTCAGTTTCTATACAAGAGTCCTAAGTAATTTTTTTGACTAACTCTAACATTGCGCCGTCGGGGATGGTTTCGGAACGTGTTCTCCTAACGCACGCCAGGAGAGAACCCCCCGGCCTTGGTGTTAAATCTACGGATCTAATAGTTCCAATATTACTTTTGCTCTATTTAAAGTAATCACATTAATTTGAGGTTGTTATTTGTTGTTGTGGAAAAAAACACAATTTCTTGGTAAATTAACGTTTTTCGTCTTGTATTTATGATATTTCAGTTGAAAACATATAGACTTTTACACACTGTTAGAAAATTATGGATCTAATAATAGAATAATATTTTTTTTCGGGCTTCTGGCCACTGTTAGCCCGAGGGCTTTTACAGCTTTACTGGGTTGAAAGGTGACCGAGCACTTATGGCGCTCAGCCGATACCTCTGTTAGTGGCTAAACAGCACAAGGGCCTTCGGCTTGGACTTTTGCCTTGTTGCGCGAGAGCGACTGCCTCGAAGGTGCTCTGGAAGTACGAACCTCGCCTCAGTCAGTTGCTTCTGGCAGATTATACAAGAACACATAATTGCATAAACCTCAACGAATTATAACAGGTCATTTCCGAATGGATCAAACAAAAAAATGCACAAACTAGGTCAACTGACATTACCTTGTTAGATATCTTTTGGAAAAATCACCAGGACCAATATAAGTGAGAACTTCTAGAGGACGGCACGTATAGATTGTAACGTAAAACTTACGTCACAAAATGCTTTTGAAAGTAAAATCAACCGAGTGAGAGAATACTAAACGGACTCTTAAAAGAGATTATTTTGTCGCGGGATCGAGCCTCTTTTGTTTTACATTGTTTTTCTATTCAGTTCCAATATCATTGGTGTAGGCTATAACGAATGCCTCTCAACAAAAGTAAGCGGACAAATTGCTTCTAAAACAACAAAAGCCGACCGGAAAAATTCACAATCGCACCGAATCATTAATCTCAGAAACAAATGGAAATCGGCCGACATCTGCTATACTGGGCTTCGCGAAAAAAAAAATGGCCGCCATCGTCGACAGTTGTCACGTTATTCTCGACGGGATTAATTAGAAATGCGATTAAAAGCAAACAAAACAGGGTGAACTTAAATTAATGAAAAATTACCACCCTCCGCGAGCACTCGTCAACTCTTTTTTTTCACAGGGTCGCTCCCGCGCATTAAGCGGCTTTAATTTGAATTCGAAATTAGAATTACGCGTGCTTTATAATTATATTTTTTTCGGTAGCGAAGGTTGATTTCTAATTTTATAGGGTTGATTATATGCTGATGCTGGGAATGTGATTTTTCGTATTTTTGGTTCCCAAAATTTCCAATGTGATTTTTTTTACTTTGTGTCGAATATCGTTACGACTTTAAAATATAATGAGCACTCTAATGCTCATTACATTTTAAACCGTTGTTTGAATTGATGGTTATGTATTAATATACATAATGTGATCAACTATGCAACAAATTGCACAAAATTCTTAATCATCAACACATATGTGAGTTTTCACTGGGATCATGAATTAAGTTAATGATTTTGTCAAACTAAACAACGTTATATTCAATAAATACATTAATCCGATTTATTACATCTTACACGACATCAAGACGTACTTAAGGTTTTGTTAATTAGCATATTCTTTTAAGAATCGTTATTTTTTAAAACCTATATTGTTCGAATTGTATATCATTCGAAACCTAATATGTTAAATAATAAATAGAGATTCTATTTTTATGCCAAAATCGGTAGATAAAGTATGAGATAACTATGGCATGTTATAACTTAAGTCTTTATTAATTATTGAGCACATAAACTTCTTAAATTTGATTATGTCGTTAATCTTATTTCATTATCACTGATTATTAGATCTATTTATTAAATTTTTTGCTCCAAAATAATAAAACATTTTGTACTACATGTTAACTTCAGATTATGAGACACGTATATAATTCGCTACATACACATCGAATCATGTTATTTAGAGAATGAAAATGCAAAATATAAATGTAAAATACTAACTTTTGCTTACTAGTTAAATTATTGCCGAACGCGATGCTAAATCCAAATACTCTGACCACTACAACACGCGTCCGTCCAATATTCACAATACAACAATTAAGGGCAATTTGAGTAGTTCAAATTAATAAGTTAGAAATTTTGCGAACAGAGAGGCGGTTGTTGAAAAAAAAAACGGTTCGCACGAATTGACTTTCCCGCGTGAATATAATTTTAGAACAATGGCGTTCGGAAATAATAAGTGATCGTAGCGGGGACAGCCGCGGAAGGGCAATGATGAGTGCTTTTGTATATGGAGTGTAGGCCGAGGACACTCCACGCACGCGCCTCCAGCCATCTCCGCAGACTTTATTTTTTACGCAAAATAATGAACCAGTACTTGTGTACGGTGAAAGTCGATAATCAAAAAAATTAAAAAAAAAAAGCTATCCAACGCGCATTATTACGCACGAGTTAACTTTATTCCTTAATTACCTACTAATATAAGACTATTATGATATTTTTATTACCTACAGTTAAATAAATATGACGTTGCATGCAAAAATTATTTCATTTTCCAACAATGTGTCAAGATATTACATAACATTCACGGAACATAATCTACAAATATATGATGTACCAGTATTAGAAAGTTTTATATACCCGCAAAATCTTAAAACTTAGGTACAAGTAAACATTAAACAAACATAGCTATAACCACACGACTCAAACGACGAATTTGCATTTTACAATACCATACAGGAATACTAAAATCGGTCCACCATGCCGTGAAACAGCGATGCGGTAATTTCACGAATGTCATTCTCCATAAGAATTACACCACATCGTGAAGTGGGTAAATGCATTATTCCTCTTGGACGTCATTAAATCAGGCATTAGACGGCGTTTTATACTTTACGCTGCGTTTTCGCGCCGGTTACGATGCGTCTCGTGTGATGTTGATGACTATAAAATTTTCTTCAAACTACCCACTAATACGGCAGTTCAAAGGACTCGTGTCAACGTCTGGTGCAGTATATGAATAATGTACGTAATTATGAGTAATTATTTTTGGAAATGTCTTGTGTTAATTTTATATGAATTACGTGCAAAAATTTTTATATAAAAAGAATCTTCGGTCTATTATTAGTATATGTTTTTAATGTAGCTTATATCTAAAATATAATAAATATAATAAATCTAAAAAATTATCTAGAATTAATTCTAGATTTAATTATTCTATGATTTTCATAATTTATTCCAAGTATTGTTACAAGACGGGATTTCGCTTAACCTTATTTTTTTTTCTGCTCATAATATTTATATTAATTTGGTACTACTCTTATAACGCAATGTAATTGTCGTGCAAACAGTCAAAACCTTCAGTTGAAACCCGTTCAGGAGAATTAACAATTTGCTTCCACCCTGCTGATTTGGGATTATTTTTAAGTCTTATTTTGCACCTTTCACATCAGATCGGAAGAATATGAAGACGATTGTGTGTGAAAGTATGAGATGCGTTAATTTAAAGCATTTTAATTTAAAAATATCACCAAGGTCTAATCTTGGTAGGAGCATTGCCAAAATTGAAAAACGATTTCCTACTAAATTCGGTGTTTTCAAATTTATCCCGATACATTTACAAAGCACATCACCCCGCATTACAATACAAAACCAACACGCCGGCTATATCAGAACGAAAATTATGCAGAAAACCCGCGAAAACCGTAAACTAGCGCATGATTAAAACAAAATGAACCCACGGGCGTTTACAAATATCGGTCAATTAACGGCCGAGTGGGATAACAATTGAAATCGGTTTCACTTTCACCGAGGCCCAGCTACGAGCTAAATATAATAATAGACGGACAGATACATCAATGCTTGTCCACCGTGTTTTCGTACGGTCACTTTCAATTTTCCGTGCGCACGCTCTGTGTACCAAACGCTACTACCATCGCCAGTAAAGCCAACCATTGTCGAGATCGGTGTGACTATGAAAGCTACTAGTATAATTTGTACTGATTCCATTGGGTACAAAAGGACCTTCAACTAATAGTTAATCTTCCCATTTTTGTCAGTTAAAATACTTTTACCTGACCGAATGATTACATCCAAACAGATAAATGATTCAATTTATTAATGGTTGTGTGTTTGTGTTGAGGTCAATTTTAAAATGCCGGTGACAATAGTTTTTATAGTAGTGTAACGCATCAAAGACGTTAAGTTACGACTTAACTTAACACTATATCCGAAAAAAAATATTACTTCAGCATAGAAACGGTTTAAGCAAAGAAATTTTTAAATAATTTGATTTTAACAATTGAACTTCTCAAAAGCTATATATATATCACATAAAAAAATCTTATATCAAATTTGAAAACAAATAATTATCAAGAGATCATAAATTATAAGTGAAATACGGTTTATAAGTGACAACGTCGTCATTTATAAACCATCTCTTGTGAAATAGTGTATAGGGTAATACTTGGCGACTGGATCACGGGTCGTGCGATTCCCATGCAAAGTTTGTTGGTTTGTTGTTTGTTGCGTGTATTGTATGAATCTTCTGTGCCCTGATATTATCTGAACCTTTCTCAGATCATGTTGCACGTTATATCATGCTATGCGAGGGAACGCGAGTGCGTACTCCAGTTTGCGCCAATGCTTTGGCTCTATATATATATATATATATATATATATATATATATATAGTCAGTCAATCGTAAGTGTAAATGATGCAAATGGTAGGAGCGTCCTGTCGCGATATCGTTGTGATACGCATTATGGTAGTCGCTGTGCGGTGCGGGCCGCGGCCACGTGGGCGCCGCCATTGCGCCGCCATTGCCCACGACCGCACATTTGTTCCCGCGCTATTACATACGCGCGCTTTAATCATTCAACGGGCTGCCTCCGAGCGTTCCACCCGAAAATCGCTGCGTTCAGAAATTAAATTGTGTGCTTATGGATTGCATTATTTAAATTTTATGAAAATTATCAGCAAAATTAAAACGAATTTACGCAAACATCTTTTTAACGTTTCATTTTCGCATTTATGATTTTATTTACTTTTAAAAGTTAACTTACGAATTGGCAAATTCGTCAAATTATGTAGGCATGTACATGCAAGTAAATACTTTTATTGAGGATAAGTAAAATATAAATCAAAAGCTTTACAAAGTGCCCTTACAGAAAAGTAATCTTAACACGATACTTTAACAGAGGTTTTGGAATGATTATTTTTTAAAATCCTGTACGATCATAACCTTATCTGATATTAAAAATAATTACTTACGGGGGGTTACAATGCTTTCGTTTTCGATATCCCTCGCAATCGGTTGAAACGTTTCACTGTTCGCCGTTGTTAATACAGCCAAGGACTTGAATAACATGGCAAAAGTGAATAGGTTAGTGTGCTTTACCGGTGCACCGCCATTGTAGTGAAAGTTACTTGAATCAATGTAAATGAATAAAGAACCCTGGTAACCCTGGTAATATTTCAATTGGGATCGACTCTCAGCTGAGGAATATTTATGTATTCAAAATTTTTAGTTTTCTAAGCTGGGTGTGTTGTGTATATGTCCGGTATCCTTGACACTGCGACTAAAACATCCTCCGATCTGGCAGCACCTGCACATCGGACCAGGTTAAGGAGTGACGATTGAGAGCCTCTGAGTTTGCGCGTTTGTATATATATACTATAACATATGATGCGAAGTTAATGCTATCTGGAAGAGATCACCATATCTAAGTTAGGTATAATTAAGTTAAAGCATTATAGCGAAGCTTTCAATTTAGCTTGTATAGAAAACCAATTCGTCATCATCTATAATCAACAAAGTTTGCATATTTAGATTAAATTTTAGCCATCAAAGAAATATCACCTTGTTTGTAAGTAATGCAATAGGAAAATAATCCACCTAGTACCTTAATTACATAAATTAACTTTATGGTTCATTGTTAACATCGTCAACATTTAACTGTTTATAGTATACTGCTTAATACAGATCTCCCAGACGTAGACTCCCAGGCAATAATAATAATATTTACAAGGCTTATAAGTCATATGACAAACGAATAACTTTGATGGATATTATAGCTGCTACCCGTCTCCTTTTGCGTTATTTACATAAAAATGTAATGGTCTAGGGTATTTATGGGTTCCTGTAGTCCTCGCTGCTGCATGGGTGGGCCCACTCGACCTAGGAAGTACCGCATCCTTACATAATACTAGCGTGAATAGCAGCATATCGCTGTAATGTTTTGTTCGGTGAGGATTTACGGACCCTGTATTTAGTACCAAGTATTTCTAGCTCAGTCCTGAGAGGTGACAACTTACGTAAAAATGCACGCAGCATTTCGAAAATTTTTAAGACCTGTTATGCTCGCTTTCCTGGGCTGCAGTCATCACTCAACATCAGGTCAACTCATTGGTCATCCTAAATTTTATAAAAAGGATGCTTTACGTCAGCATACAGCAATCCTTATTATAGAACCTCGTACCTGCCAAGCCCAGATCTGTACGAGCATATCCAGATATCGCCGCATCAAATGCTATGTATATCTCTGCCTGACAATGGATCGAAATTGTTCTTTTGACTTTCACCAATCCTAGGATTTTATTAACATTTTATAACTTTGAGACTGATTAGATGTAACCACTATTTAAATTATTACCTAACAATATAAATGCTTATTATTTGTATAAATTACAATTATTTTATTTTACGATCACACTTTCCGCTCGTTTAGATACAATTATGTACTGCAAAATTGTGATGAAGGGCCCGGTTAAATACATTCCTAGATTCTGTTGATGTTGACGCTGTTAGCCTATGCGGCTCTTACAGCTTCATCGGACACAGGGCTGGTTAGTTTAAATACATTATGTCTTCAAAAGTTATTAAATATAAGTGTGCGTACAATAGTTTTCCAAGATGGCGTTCGAAAAATGGAAAATTCATCGCATATTCGTCATCAACAGCAAGTATTAAAATGGGTTCAACTTTTTTCCCAGCTAAGATCGGTAGTTCGAGTGCTTCGGAAGTGTTCCAGAAGAAATGTTACCCGGTAGACATGGATTATTAGATACTATAAGTAAACATTACACGTACACATACAAATTAACATGCTGGTAAGTGACTTCTGAAGTACACGACACTCAAATTCGTCCCAGATAGTAAGTCAACAAACATTAATTATTCAGATGAACCGTAACAATGCTAAGCTACTTCACACTTGTATTTTTTGAAAACGCGATTCTTACCAATTCGAGTGGTGTTTATCGTGATGCAGTTAGTTTATAGCCGCCTAGTTCAATGGAGTAAAAATAAGCGATTTTACATACACGCTATTCATTATTTGCCGCCATATTCTCTACAAGTTTAACCACCGCTAGCATAATAGAACTTTCAATAGTATATATGTAAGAACAATAGCATAATTAAAAATTTAATGCGCTAAGCCAGACCTCTACAATTGAACGCTCCGCACAATTCGTGCTCCCGCGTACGATCAAAAAGATTTTTAACGATTTATTTCACGATAACTTAACATCTGTACTAAACACAATACGTGTACAATCATAAAAATTGCTCATCCATAAACGCTCATAATAATAATATGCATTAACGACCGGTGCCTTACTAAAATATTAACTTTATGACGTAAGATATAAGGACATAATTCGAACGCGCCCGCTACGATTCATTAGTGATTTGAATGAAAGGGTTGGCAAATCCAACTTCTATTGTTAATAGTCACGCGTCAACTTAGTATTAAATATAATTACGTATTACAGTTCTGTTAGCATGGAAATAAAAACGTCCGGTGCTGAATAGGTGACGGCGCATACGCCGGTAACAGCGTATACTTTAAAGCTCCCTGAGATTGTGGGGATACACAAAAACTAAAGCACAAAGCAATAATATACAAACAAAAATAAAGCTTTATTGATATAATACCATGATGTATGAAACTTTATTAAAAAAAACGTCCTCTTTTTATCTGTTCTGTTTAGCCAACTGCGCTTGCTTTTCAATTAATTTTAGTTAAGTTTTCGCGACGAATTAAAAATATGAAATAGCTTAGGTCAATTATCATAATCACAACAGTATCATAATTGGATGGAATATTATAAGGATGAATAAAATATATAAAAAGTCTCACTCAGATCCGTGTGGTGATAACCTGATAACAAAAAAATAATAGTTAAGAATAAATAAATAAAAAAATCAAATGTTTGATTAAAATGATTTAAAAACAAAAAAAAATAAAATGTTCCTGACTTTAATGTGTAAATAATAATAAGTTATTATTTATCTTTGTTATAGTTATTATTTATGTCTGTGGCTTAGCATATAAATAAATAAAAAAATATATAGTTGGCATTGACCTTTTGTTATTTAGGATCAATGTTAAAAATAAAATGCAATGCGATATAACTATAGGTTAGATTTATAGAAGATATAAATATACTTTCTTCATTCAATTCCTCGTTTTATAAATAAAAACTAAATATAATTTCATACATTTTTTATGTAAGATATTACATAAAATATATTAAAAGAAAGGTAAATTTGGTTAAGATTACATTTGATTTTTGTCTCGCATTGTTGATTTGGGAACCCAGAGTTCACCGTCTTATCGTTTACTCAATTTCGTTTCTTCAACAGTGGCTGATGTGACAGACTAAATCAAGTCCGCGAGTATTTTGTTAACATAACACATTTTCATTTTTTTTATAACATGAGAAATATGTTTAAAAGAAAAACATAAATAAAGTATAGACAAACAGTGGCAAAGGACTGGCAAGTAATGTGATTAAGTTCCACCATAAAAAGGCGCAAACAGCGGCGCTGTTGAGACGTCTCGTTATTTCGATTCTAATTATGTTTAATGTCCCTGTTATTTTTTGAGTTTTAATGCGCGCCCGCTATAAAAAGATAATCACAAAAATAATTGAAACGAAATAATAAAGGGAGCAAGGAGGAGGTTGGGGAGGCGATTAATGACGTAGAAGGGGGGCGCGGGATAGTCGGCGCATTACGACCTAAATAATCAACATAATTACACTTTTTACCCCCGTTTCCCCTTTTACCATCTAAGTGAGAGCCTATTTGAAAAGGTCTAAAAATACCCAATTTTATGCCATTGTAATTTTCTGTATTTATCATGTTAAATGACTTTATGAAGTATTTATTCAATTTCAATCTTTTATGCAATTAACAGTTAAAAAATGAATACACTATACATTTGATGGTAAGTGATTTTGCGACCCACAATCATCTCGATAAGGAATCATCACCTAGATACTTTGTCAGTCCAGATGGTTAGGATGTAAGGCCTCATCGACAGTAATGATGTTTAATATTTCTCTCATATTATTTCACCAGACGAAAGACACAGCATTGTCAAGCCGCTATTCTGTAAAAGTGTCGTCGTTCAGCTATGCTTCTTGTTGAAAGCTGCAGCGTGGCCCCACCACGTACCATTTTTAAGATATACGAGTGCATTAATTTTTTTAAAAGTTAGTTTACATATAGATGATTTACCCTAAAAAAGTGATTCAACAGAAATTTTACAAGTAAAGCTGTAGTTTGTATCTGTAGAATGAATGGTCACCTCAACCGGAGTAGGACCACGCCCTCACGTGATACCAGCGTGAAATAGCAGCATAACACCGCTGTATTTCGACTGGTGAGTGGAGGGATCAGGAGACCTTTGTTACTGGTGACGAGGCATTTCATCTCAGTCCTCAAGGGTGACAACGCATCTGTTATAATGATTCCATGTCAAGGATGAATGTAAATGTCAAGGGCCGCAGGAATCACTTAACATCAGGTGAACTGTGTGCTCGTTGGTAAATCTCAATTTAATAAAAAAAGAAAAATCTATTTCTTATGGGTATACACTGAGTTTGAAGAGATTTATCTCAACAAAGTACAAGAACAAACAACAACAAATAAGAATCGTATGATTTCAATGTTATGATTAGTTCAGTTGATGTCCTATGTATGTAATGTATAATCTTAAACATTTTTAAAATGACATGCATTTCATAAAGATGTCACGCTCGTATGTAAATAACAAATATTTCATATTTTATAACACTGATGGTTGAGTGACCACTAACATCCCGGTTAAGCACTGATGGTTGAGTGACCACTAACATTCCGGTTAAGCACTGATGGTTGAGTGACCACTAACATCCCGGTTAAGCACTGATGGTTGAGTGACCACTAACATCCCGGTTAAGCACTGATGGTTGAGTGACCACTAACATCCCGGTTAAGCACTGATGGTTGAGTGACCACTAACATCCCGGTTAAGCACTCCAACTAAGCTTAAAATGCTAACGCTAGGAGATCATTCACGACAATTGCGAATTCGAAGTTACCACCTTAAGTACTAGCCGTAGCTTAAATCATTAGACTATTAACGATTTAATCTAACGAGGGACTAGTTGAAACCTATTCATCATTATAATTTCAGCCCATCATTAGTTCACATATCCTCCACAGACAGCCGCAGAGTACGATTCTAAGCCACCTTCGTCCATCGATTACCAGACTTGGATACTTCGTCACACCATCTATTGAGAAATCGTGCTACACAGCAATGGTCAATACGGGATTGCCACTCGAGAACACATCTTCCCCATCAATTGTCAATTCTACGAGCTATATGGCCGGGCTTTTGCCGCTTCAGGTTACTGATAATTCGAGCTAGTATGTCGATCGGTGACCTTTGATACTAAAACCTAATTATAGGTACGTATTTTCTTATTATTTTTAATTTTTACAATGAATACTACAAACAAATTAGTGCAATTTATAAGGTGTGCACAATAAATTGTTGACATATAAATAAATAAAAAGGTTGCATAACTTCTTTTGCATAAAACTAGGTGCCACAAATAAGCAGGCAATCATCTGATTCTTGCTGTGGATGATACTTTTATGTATCCTACATAAGGAGTTATAATGAAAATACACACTCTACCCTAAGAATTAAACTTGAGTGCCACCACAATCACCAGTTCAGCCACCTGGACGATCAGGTGATTTTGTTTATGTTCTATTAAAAATGTCTCCTATTTTTATAAATGTGAATATAATTGACTTCCAAGATACTAAAGCACTGAATGTATTATAATTATTACCCAAAATTATTTAGTTGGTGTTAATAATATGTCAATTGTTTTTCAATAAAACTAATTATTTTAATAAAAAAATGCTTATAAACTCCTTGCATGGTTAGCATAGCAATTGACTAAATATTGTAAATTATGTAATTATAAATATGTTATATTTGTTAAAAATATCTCCTATCTTCTACTTTAAAAGTTTATTTTAACCTCTTACAAGAAGTAAAGGGAGAGTTTCTTGAAGGAATCAGTATATAATTAAAGATAATGAGACGCCATTCAGACGTCCGTCTGGGTTCTTTCGCAACACGGAGTTACGAAACCTTCAAAGTGGGCAATAAATTTACAATACGTAGAGTATTTAATCTGATTAGCATATAATAACTTTTGCCACATTTTATTTTCCACAATCTAAAACCTTCAAATACTAAAGATAGCCTGTTTCTATATCTGCCTAACATATCTTTTTATTTTTAAACCTGTAAATAATAAAGTAATTCGTCTTATAAACTGACAAATTTCTATAAAATTGTTTAGATATTATTAGTTTATCAAGATAAATTTAATTAACATTTAAATATTAAAATATACGATTTAATTTAGTGTTATTCCACAGTGATAATGAAATCCTCGATTTCGATCACGTTGATATCTCCTTTTAGCTGACCAGATAACATCAATTTCGCAGGATATAGTGACGTAAACATTCTTACAAACACAGAGGAAATTACTCGTCTGGTTCTCTGATGCAATGTATGCAAACGTAATAAGATCGGGAGTAAATTAAGATGTATTATCGTATCACGACACAAACATACAACACATCTAAACCCGAAAATAAACAAGTTTTAGAGTGTAAAATCTGGTCGCCTGGGTCAAAACCCGAGACTAAAAAGCAAGGAAAATTCTGACCTTTACTTTATATCTTATTTAATATTAATGAAATAAACCATAGGACTACGAGAAATTGTCATAATAATTGTCAATTAAAATTTTCAGTATTTAGGTTACTTTAAAGTTTCGTAGCTCCGCGCGTGTCTCCTCGAGCCGGACTAAGACAGAGGTCTTCAAATGAAGGATTTAATCCAGTTATTTCGTAGTTATTCATTCCTTTTTATTTGCAAATTCAACTCGAAATTTAATTGTTGCTGAAATCAATTATCCTTCGCGCTAGAAGATTATGGGAAATTGCGTATTGCCAACGTACATACAGTGAGAAAGATGTTCTGCTGTACTGTAAATTATAATTATAGTTATCTTAGGTGGCATTAATTTTACTCCGTTATGGATCATAATTTATTGGTATTCTTTCGTTTCCTCCACTAATGAAGGTTTCTTTAAGTAATTTTCCGCTCTAAACATGCTACGAAAATCCAACTTCATGAAGCTAGTTACTCGAACCATCGTTCATTCTATCTTGTGTCCTTGTGTGACAATATAGCTCACATGGCTTATGATCCACATACTTCTTTAATCTAAGATTTTTATACAGAAGACGCCCACTGAGATAAGGTGTGTTATCATTCGCCCGAGGATTAAGAATACGGGTTTTTCAGTATCCGGCTCTCCAGTTTCTCTCAACGCACCATAATTTCTACTTCATACTCATAATAAGACTGTGTTCCATGTTTAACTGGTCCAAGTTTTTAGTGGTAGATCGGTACTATAGCTTTAAACTAGCTGTTTCTATGGCGAGTATAAGAAACAGTTTATTTTACCTGAGACGAGTTTCGACTTAGTTCTCACGCAATCACGCTGTGTGCACTGTGTGCTATTTTGTCACCCCTAATATCTTAAAAAATAAATCATTTTAAAATTACAGCATTACTAAATGGCTTGTGGTCACCTGTTTGTACATGGTTTTATAAAAATGCGGATCTCTAAAACACGAACAATAGCGAAATGAACGCATTACGATATTATTGGTCATAAAAGTTAAAAATCGCGGTACCAATCGTAAACCCGCTGTGGAGTAGTAATTTTCAACGGAGGAAAAAAAATAGACTATTTGAAATTAAAATCGCTAATGACTAAAACCATTAACTTAATCATTTTAATTAGAACTTGGCGTTCTCTTGCGCTCCGAGTTGCCTTTTTTTTGTAAAAGAGATACGTGCTCATATAGTGGTCTAATAACAAATGTTTAATAGGTACGATTACATCGATGTATGTTTGAAACGATACGTTTTATTTCAAAAGAGATAATAATGATTGTTTTAATTATGACAACACCTGATTAAGAACCGGTATGACAGCGTTTGTAACCGACATAAACGAAAGGATCAAATTGAAGTTGTAAGATCATGGAGAAAGGATTTTTTTCTGTAGTGCCCTCGTTCCTTAGAAACTTGGTGTAGGTCGATCTCCTGACATCAGTAGTCCCAAGGCCAAAGTGTTCGTAAAGAATTGAACCATCGTCGTACTTAATATGTACCTAGTATATGTTAGAATGTCTTTCAGTGTCAACAATGGAATATTAATTAGTGACCATTCCTTGTATTTTGTTTTATTGGCCACTATCCACCTGTAATATTACAAGCGTGAATGAATGTGGATGTAATTTATAAAATAAGCAGGAAGAACGTAATATACAATCTCCTGTTAACACCGGGTGTTTGATCTGAAGTCAATTGAATAATTTGCGAAATCAAATTTTTTCATACACATAGTAAACATTTTTTTTTGTGGCGGTTTAAATTTAATATTTTTAACATAATAAATATATTTAATAAGCCATATTTAGAAGGATCATCCGCTCGTGGTGCGGCTCTCTTCGCATCTGCCTACTCAAGGTACATTACATTTTTTATAATTCAAAGTACCTCATTGTATATATTCCCTATTGTATTCCAACATTCTCCATAATCGGTTTATGTAACTTATTCTCGATCTACTGTTTCCATATTTTCTTTCAATATTTCCTTCTTTTGTATTTTTAATGAACTTGTAAAGCGATTAAACAATTTTCCTCGTCTATTGTACAAGTCTCTTATGATATTGCTTTTTTCATTAATTTTAACACTTTTTTAATTTGATATTTTGATACTGTGCTGCTTTAATCTTTTCCATTCTCCTCTAATGCCGTAAATAAATCGCTTTTAAAAACTTTCGGTCTTGTTGTTTCATTGTCCACGTCTCTTACATAAATAAAGCTTAGCTCAAAAACATGTTCATATGAAATTCCTTTAGGAGGATTAAAGAAAAGGCTAATCGATAAAAAAACATCTATATTAGGCCATCTGCTGAATACAAAGTACATTTCAGTATATCATAGCATGGACAAAATAATTTAATATTTTTATATTAGTACACCCGAAATTTGAATACATTTGTATAATACGATAGCCCACTAAAATCGTTTCACTTAATCGATATAACATTTGTGTTAAAAAGTTGATAATTGATTGGAACAAACAACGGTAATATCACAAGAAACTGTTACACGAAATGCCATCTTGTTTAATAATTTAATAATACACTTAATGTCAACATCGTCACAAATGAGCTATTAATTCGTACGTAATTAAACTCGCGTTATCTTTGCGTGCACAGCTAATTAACAGAAAAAAAACCGGTTGACGTAAGTACAGTATTACGTGGCACTTGGAGCTGGCGGCCTTTTTGTGATTCTGCTTTATTATGATTGAGTTTTAAGAAATGAAAACTATTGAAGTAGATCCTAATAGTTACTATCCTATATAATTATTAAGAATCGATTCTTGGGACTTTTTTGTTTCGATATTTTACTTAGTATTTTCGATATAGTGATGGTAATGCCGATCGAATGAAACGTCATAAGTTCGAAAAAAATATATATTTTATACTACGTATTATTTATTATTAGTAATGCACGGGCTAATTAATATGTATTAATACATCAAAGAGAAAGAAATGCTAAAATGTGATACGCAAGAAACGAACGAAATTTGACGAATATTATAATATATGATAGAATCGTCTGATGCAACATCAGTCACGATCGATAGGTAAATAAAAATTGTATATGCTTACGATAGCTCCTAGATTCAATGTGTCCTTCATTCGAAACCGACACATACGGATTTTCATTTTTCATAAAGGCTGTGATTGCAATGGCCTCTGAAAGAAGAAAAAAGAGATTGTAGCAAACGTTCGGTTTTGAAAGCGTCGGGGAGATATGATCAGCTAATATATTTTGGAGTGACATCCGCGAAATTAAAATAATATCATCTCTGCTAGTTGTAAAAAGTCATTAATATACTTTTTAATACATTTTATAAATGTAGATCGTGACGTTATTTTTTTCTCAATGTCACCCTGCTCTCTGTCTCATCTTATATACTTAAACAGAAGGGTAGTATTATACCTACGTTCAATATTTGAGTTACGAAGTTAATTTACTAAGGCCCGGTTGCAAAAGAAATTGTATATCCTTGTTATAGAAATACGACCCAATTTCAATTAGCCATCATACTTTCAGTTAAAAGGTGGAAAAAATAATTTGTCAAAAGAATAATTAAAATAAAAAAACGCTTCTACCAAAGTAGTTCTTGTAAAGTCGTATTATAAATAATTTTATTTAACTTTATGTTATATATACTGGGGAAAGTTGGTAGGTGTCTACGCTTTCGCGAGTCTTTTATCCAATTGAGTTGACCCATATGAATGGGTCAGCTCGACCGGGGTAGAACCACGCCCTCACAGAATACCATCTTAAATAGCATCATAATGTTGCTGTGTTTCGTCTGGTGAATAATAGACTGGAGACCTTTACTACTGGTGACGAGGCATTCCAACTCAGTCCTCAAGGGTGACAACGCATCTGCATTATGATTCCTTGTTAAGGATGAATGTAGATGTCATGGGTCTTAGGAGTCATTTACCATCAGCTGTGCTCTTTTGTTACTTCCAATGTTATATATGAAAAAAGTATAAAAAACTGAGGCTAAGAAACTAAATTTGTATTTATTATGTTGATTTATTATATTTCATAACTTATACACGAGAAATAGATTGGAGTAAGCCGAAAAATTGCAAATTAGCCTCAATGATAAGCGAGATAAATTGAAAAGTGTGTTTCTAGTTATAACCAGGTGATGTCGATGTGATTTCGCTCTAGAAATGATGTGTTCCAGGTTGAAATCATTTTGGCTTCTAATTTGTCTGTATTATATAGTGGAGCTTTAAGTGCTTTTCGAAGCTTCTAAACATTTAAAAATATTCCGTATTAGAGATTAATAGGGCAATGGAGATTAAAACACTAGGTGATTTTCTCTGACGGGATCCGCAACAAGGACATCCGGAGTTTAGGAGAGGGATTAAGATGACTGACATAACCCAAAGTAAGCTGAAGTGGCAATTAGCCGGTCACATAGCTTGTAGAACCAATAACCGATAACAAAGAAAGGTTCTCGAGTGGCATGCGTAGCGGTGGTAGCCGTAGGTAGCCGTTAAGAGAGGCCTACGCTAAGGAGTACAGGAGGAGGGCTGAGATAATATTGATTATCCTGACGGGATCGTATACGGCGCATTACAAACGAGCTCACATTTAACTTAAATTATTATGAAAATTATCAGTACATACTATCTATACGTAATCGAATCTTAAAACTAGATTCACTTGTATACTTAGAGTGTATACTGAGTGTGTTGTTCTCGGTCCATAAACAATTATATCCATTCTCAAAAAAGGTTAATGATGCGTTGCCACTTCTGAGGACTGAGATGGAATACCTTCCTTGAATGGAATAATTTACTGTGGTCTTGTATCCAGTTACACCCACACTATTATATGATCATAATATAAAATTTTTAGCTGGACCTTTTTTTATATAAAGTAGGTAGCAAACAAGCAAGCAGTTCACCTGATGGTAAGTGAACACCACTGCCCATGAACATTCGCAACACCAGAGAAGTCTTGAAAGTCAAAAACTTTAACTATGAACGTATCGAGAACTTGAATACTTGTTTGCTTGTTGTTAAATAAATTCCAGCTATGTTGAGACTATTTAACAAACGTTATTTAGGATTTATTTGTAATAGGTAGACGCTAGGAAGAAATCTGTCTATAATTGTATTGTATATCATTTGTCAACCACGTGGCGTTGCGGTCATAGTATCTGGCTGCTGGTTTGTTGGTCGTAGGTTCAATTCCTAGCCGAAGAATGAAGTTGTCGCCTACCCAGTTCTTTTATATGAAAGTAAGCACGACAAACGAGCACAGAGTTCATCTCATGGTAAGCGATGACCAATAAATCAACATCCATTTTCAACAAAGATGCAAGAGAACTTAACCAATAATTAGGTGTACAGTTCCCTAGAACTACTACTAACATGCAAATATAATTTAATTATATTTGTATGTTAGTAGAATAAATATAAATTTATTTCATAAAATTAAATTTACACTAATCCACCAATCTTCAATAATAATTTGCATATTAAAGCGAAATATTACTGACGACAATAAAAAATAAATCTGAAAACGAATTTAAATTATGAATATTATGGCATCTTTATATTATATCTACTCATCTGACATATTTATCTGTTAAAGTCAGATATCGTATTTAACGACGCATAGTCAGTTAATTACATTAGGTTCTATTTGGAAAATCACATTTAGTATTAGGCAACCTTGCGGTTATTCATGAGGACAGATAAGGAAATAAATAATAGCAGATTGATTAGAACGTTAATTGTATCCGCGTACGGTTTGGTCATTATATCGAATTATATAAAATTATGTATCTCATAAACTATTTCAAACATATGAATTTTGTTTATAATGAATTTAATAAAAAAATTCGTAGTTAGTGAGCCAAGTTAAAAATCAACTATACTTCATGAATAAGTTGGTTCGCCCAGAGCTGGATAAAGCGTGTAAAGAATATGTAAATTAACATAGAATAAGTAAAAAATTGTTAATTTACGTAGGCATTTTGTTTAAAATTACTATTTTACGCAGGTATATGCCGCTATAAGTGCTGCTTTGTTGTGTATAGTAAGCGTAAGAAAGCTAAAATCATTCCATCTTACGCTTCAAGAATGGTAAGGTACATGTAATAAATTCCTTGTTTATAATAGATGCTATAAGCAAGGAACACTTTCCAGTATAACAACTGCGTGCTTATTTGTAACACGTACGTAACCAAAATTATATCAAAACTGATATCGTTATGTCCATAACAAATATATTATAAGTAGTATTTGTGATTAGAATTAGATACATTTATTAAGAGATATTCATGAAACGTTATGAAAGAAAAAAAAAAGTGCATATTAAAGTGTGGTGCAAATTAAAGTGTCTAGCTGTAAACGCAAAGGGTAGAAAATCGGGAAGAAAATATTTCAGACATGTATTCGCCAATTATGACCAATACGCAGTGGATGCAAATTTACCACGTGTTCGGCGGTTAATTCAAACACCGTGAGGAAACTTGTTGAAGAAATAAAAAATATATATATGTAGTCAAAATGTGAGTAAGTGTCTAAACTATGTGAAAGTACTGGATCTAGATTCTACGTTTTCACGTTAATTTGTCATCTCTTAGGAATAACGAGAAAATGATGGTGGTCGAAATCATTCAACGCAACATAAATCCATCAATGTTATAGGCATGTCTCTGATATTGATCTTTCCCAAAAAAAAAATCCCAAGTACCCTAGAAGAAAAACAAAATATTTTATATATACTTTTATGTTCTACTTATTACGTTTGTTAGCAACTAACTTGATTCGGAAGGTATTTTTTTATTTAACAAATAATGTAATATACAGTTCATAAAATCACACATATATATATATATATATATATATATATATATATCCTACTATCCAAAATGATTTTCTCGAATACGCCGCCCGCTTTCAGTTATTACGAGTTGATATCCCGTCGAACCTTAACTTTGAGTGGTTCATTGACTCTAAGACAAAAACTGCTCCTAAGAATCTGGGAGTCCTTGTAAAGGTGCGGCGGTACTTCACACCGCAACACCTCTTGAACCTCTATGAGGTTAAGTTCTGTTGTCACATTTGGACGAGCGCTGCAAAATACGAACTTGCAAGTTTGGACTCAGTGGATAGGCGTGCCAAAAGGCTAATTGGTGAGCCAGATTTGGTTAAAAATAACCTGCTTAATCGTGAACACAGGCGCAAGGTTAACGGCCTCTTTATGTTTTATAGGATATATTTTGGATTTATATTCAGAGGAGTTACATAACATGATCGTCTATTGGCTTTTCATAATTAGACAACAACGCACGGCGGGATTACAACCTTTCGTTTTAGATATTTTTTACATTCGCACGTACAAACTAAAAATGCGAACAGAGAAGGATTGGAATAATTTGTCTGCAGTAGCCGTCAGAGTAAAGTGTCGAGTCGATTGTCTCCAAAAGAAGAGTGAATAGGCATTTATTCATCATGTAGAAGTTACATCACAATTAAATACCAGGAGTGATTGTAGACAAGTACTTGCTTGTACACATTTAAATATATAAATAATGGTATTATTCAAAACGTAGAAAGGTGTTGTGGTAATCTGCGTAACAAACCCGGGCGACACGTGTGACGCAACTGACGGTCCGTCCGGAGCGTCTCAATTGTACTGTTATTGGATCTCGGCTTTGATAGCGTCCTCATTTAAATATTTCCGCAAATGATCATCTGCTGACGTTGTGTGGTCCACGGTATAAATTAGATACGCTATGCAAATTTAGCCGTATTTGTTTATATTGCAATGTCCTTTTTCTCGTGAATTGATTTTAGGTGCGGGGGAATGGTGAATGATCATGCACTCACCCATTACCAGAGTGTAGAATAGCGTTTTTATATAGTATAGAAGGTAAACGAGCATGCAGCCAGCCTAATGGTAAATGATCGCCGCCACCCATAAACATCCGCAACACCAGAGGGGGTGCAAATGCGTTGCCGCCCTTTAAGGAAGGTGTAGGTTCTTTTCTTGAGGGTCCCTAAGTCGTATCGGTTCGGATACACCGCTGGCGACAGCTGATTCTACAGAGTAGTTCTGCATGGCAGTAAATTTCGCGTGAAGCGCACAGAGGTGGATTGCCAACCATCGAGATGATGAGGATGAAATTTTGACTTCTGTCGTGATGTACATATGTTTAAACTAAACGGCTGGAATTAATCCGAACAACTCATCAGAACGCCCCCCATGGTAAATTCGGTAAAAAATGCTGAGATGCAACATCTTTGAATATACATAGTTATTATAACATAGTTGAATGTGGTCTAACGGAAGAAGCTGGTACTGTGTTGATCCGGCCCAGAAATGGAAACAGTTTTCCGTGTGAGGCTTAACTTGCACTTTGTAAAGTTGCAAACATTGAGCCGACAAGAGATACTGTCTCGCTCTATTAAGAACGCCCAGTTTTTTAAAAGGCCAGTGTGTGTTTAGGGAGTATAGGGAACAGGAGACCCGACTATAGGATATTCCATCTCAGTCCCCTAGGACGGCGATGCATGTGCATCTTGAGGACTCTCTTTTTTGAGGACGCATGAAGATGTCATTGACAGCAATTATCACTTAGGATACAGTTCATTCGTGTTACTAAAATAAAATCAACATTTGTGCTTCACAGGTTTTCGAGTCTGTGTATTGTACTCGTAACCATGTCCCGTATCTCAAGAGATTGCAGCTAAAATTGCAATTGTACTGAGATAGGAGGAGTCTCATTGCATTTCATCACATCGAACAAATGAAGAGGATGACGAATGAATGCCTATGTGTTTGCACTAAACCTTACTGCACTATAATATTTATATTTGTGGGTATTACTAGATGATATATCATACATGAGTCTGGTAAAAACCACGAATTATTGTCATGGTCAAAATCGAAGACTACAGTAATCCAATCAGGATGCCTTACATGTTCTGAGATTGATAATTTTGGAAAGTTTCCTTGCAAAAATAAGAATACCGTCACAAACACTCAATTTTAGTGACAGGTTATGGAATCTTTGCAGTTATATTGGTTTCAACTTCGATTAGTTTATAACACCTAGAATTATATGGGATAATTTGGTATATATGTTGGTATATAATTATATACCAATTTATCCCAAATAACAATAACATATTTGAATAATAATGTTCTTTGGACTCAACATCTACGTAATGTAAGTTACAGTGACATAACCGTGTGGTCGGAATACCTATTTATTAAGTTGCGGGTTTTGATTTTAAGACGCAGTTTGCATTAATGGAGGACCAATCCATCATCTTATCGTAATCAGAACGCAGTTGTAATGAACAGTTTTAACATTGGTAGTGCAACGTTGCAGCTCGTTTCTACCTATTGAATTATTGGGTTGGCTCGACAGGGTAAGGATCAGGCCCTAACAGAATACAAGCGTAGAATAGGGCGAGGTGTTCTCGGGTTGTAGGTATTATGCACCAGCAGGTGAATTCTGTGCTCGTCGATCTTAGTTTTATTTTAAAAATAATCATCAGCACGATAAAGATCCATATATATTACAAGCAACACAGACACACTAACATCACGATAAGATCGGAAATACAAATATCGACGTACCATCTACCTCTGGATCGCTTCCTGCTATCCAGTACCACTGGAAACTGTCTATGTATTCCAATCATAAAAGATATTGTTTTCGCATTGCGCTCGTTGCTCTTTCAAACCCAGTCTAATCAAACCCCGGGCATCCTATTTACTATTTCTATTTCAATAGGAGGATGTGAGTACTTATAGTGATTGTTAAAATTTGCTCCCTAAATTGACAGTGTAATGACGGCAATAAACAAGTACCTGTTTCCGAGTTATTCAATTAATTGGTACACTGCGATCGTACTTACGTGAACTCGTTATAAATTATTAGATTCACATATGTACACACATATATATTTTCAATTTTTTTTTTATTACCGTCAGAGTTACCAACGATTACACAGTTCACCTGATGTTAAGTGATTCCTGCGGCTCATGACATCTACATTCATCCTTGACAAGGAATCCTAACGTAGATGCGTTGTCACCTTTAAGGAACGAGATGAAATGCCTCGTCACCAGTAATAAAGGTCTCCGGATCCCTACACTGACGAGACGAAACACGTAGCATTATGCATTGCATGCTATTTTACGCTAGTATTCTGTGAGAGTGTGCTCCTACCCCAGTCGAGGTAACCTATTAATTCTGCACCTAGAAATAACCAGTGCAGTGTAGCTCTACCACATATAAATACATATGTAGATACATGCCTACATCACTTTGCTGGATGCAATTGATTGTTCAGAGGGTAGAGAAATTAAATATTTTTTAAAGCTAGCAATGCCATTACATAAAATTCACTACACACATTACATTCCGGTCAAACACTCCAACTAAGCTTAAAATGCTTCTCTAGGACATGGTTCATGACTATATTCAACGGCGTAATCAACCTACGACCATAACTATATAATATTATAGACTAATTACATTATTAAATATAATATATAGCTATACAGGTTTGAAGTTATTTATTCAATGCTATGCTGGCTTCATTAATAAACGAAGGGTAACAAACGCACATTCACCTGATGATAAGTGACGATTGAAGCCCATAAACACTTACAACCTCAACAAATAGTCAAGTTGCACATTTTGTCCCCCTAAAACTAAGATGGAATTCCTCGTTATCAGCAAATCATTCTCTGCATCCCTACAAACGCAAACGCAACACAGCAGCGCTGTTCTGCGATTTGATACTGGTATTCTGTGACGGCGTGATCCTTCGCAAGTAGAGCCGAAACGGCGAGAGGTGGGAAAGAGAAGGAAATGTTGGCTACAAAACCAATGTCAACAATACAATAAAAACACCTAGACCTTATTAAGATAATGTAGGTACATCCATTAAATAAATCTCCTATATCATCATTAATAGAATGTAGTAAAAGAAGATGAAATCAGTTATGAATATTAGTCCGTCGCCTACTTAACATGGTTAAATGGAATATAATATATACGATATAATAATAAAAAAGATAACAGATATTCTATTTACCTCATTTTTATTTTACCGACTTGATCGTATAAATAATAAAATTGAGGTTTTACAAATTACTACGTGTGGGTCCTTTCATTTTCTCTTTCCCGCCAGGGATGCGTAGCGAGGGATGTGTGCAATAAGATCGTTTGATTTTCATAGATTAACTAGAGTTAGGTCTGATGGAATAGGTTCATTGAAACTACATTTTTTACATACTTGCGAGAGACGCGACCATAGGTATCCGAATTACAAGAGCAAAGCTAGATAGAAACCTCGTTTAAGCGCATTTTTCTAACTCGTCTTCTACGCTTCGCTAGATCTTTGTTACCATTAAAGTCTAATTTATATTCCATAGAGGTAGCTCTCGAATTAATCCTTCAAAATATTGTTAACTTTACTTCAGTAGTTCCCCAACTTGCTTCAGTAGAAGATATAATTTTCACTGACAATATTGAAGTTTTAGATATAAAATTATGTCATGTAATCAAATCTAATATTCTCAAATCTCAAAATACATATATATTGATAGTTTAAGAAGATGAATGATTGTTTAAAGAAAACAAAGTAGTGAAGTGCTTTGAAGTCGACATATAAGTATATTCGATTTCTAAATGTAATTATGTGTACGTTTGTGAGAGTGTGCATATGACATTTAGAAATCAAACGTTACGCTCTCATGATTAGGTTACATTACTCGTAACTTGTTATTGATATATGCATGTAGAATCCCTACTGTTTCGCGAATTTATTTATAGAGGTAGAGCCACGCTGGAGTTTCTAGCTGCAGAAGGGATTGGTCAGCACGACCGGGGTAGGACCACGCCCTCGCAGAATACCAGCGCGAAATAGCAGCATAACGCCGCTGTGTTTCGTCTGGTGAGTGATTCTTTGTCAAGGATGAATGTAGATGACATGGGCTGCAGGTGAACTGTGTACTAATAAAAAGTTATATTAAATATTGTAATAATAAAAAGAAAATAACGAATTAAACTTAACATTGACTCGAGGAAAGCCATAATAGTGGATATTTTCAGAGAAAAGAGCATACGCTGCCAACTCCAGATAATGAGAATCAGTAAGTAACATATATTTTATTTTTATAATTTCTTTATTCATAACCAGAATATCTATCAACATCTTGGAACTCAGAAATAATCAAAATTAGAGACACAGGTCATCGAATCGTCAATAGCCTAATGGTTTAGTGTACGGTCTTGGGAGTCGACATTATGTCGTAGTCGTAGGTTCGAATCCATCATTCGACTAAACTTTGGATTGATGTGCTTTAGATATCTATTCTTTGTATTCATTTCTTAGACGTATATCTTACAACACGATATTCTTCCATATCAACAAAAATAACAAGAATAAATATGAACAGGAAGATATTAAAGAAAGGCTTATGCTATTTTATGAATAACATAACCTGCATAGTTAACTATTTTTCTGTTTCTTCTTGGTTGTTACGAAAAGACGTCACCGTAGTAGAAACCAGCGACTTTAGGACGAAGACGCAATATCACTTAATTAATTCAAAAACTAAATATTCTTATATCTATTAAATAATATCGAATGCCTATTATAGAAAATAGCCTAGGTGTTGGGTATCTAACAGTCGTGGTGTTAACTCCAATGAGTTTACGTTTATACTCGAAGCATTTTATATGACTTACCAGCAACGCGGAAACGAGCGCGCCTCTTTGGTAGATTGAAAGTCTAGTTTTATAATGAAATAAAACACGAATACGTTTTAAAATCATTTATTAATGATATATATTATAAAATTTATTATGACTAGAAATTTTATTACTCCGCAACATTGTCGCTTCAGCGGCGACATTGGAGTGCAAAACTTGGAAGGAATGTAATGAAAAATTCGACCCACTGTCTAGTCTATGTGAAATTAAATAAAGCAGTGAGAGTTTATTTGTTTTAATTTATTTGCGTGACCATTAAACATTATATACTTACTTATTTCGGACGACATGATGTTATTAAAGACGTTTGGGGGAGATTGTAATGCTTATTCTGTGTTCTCAGGTGTTTTTTTTATATTTTTCAGAAAATATTCGATTTTTTATAATTACCGGTAAATTAAATTATTATATACCATTTGTATTTTTATGTTTATTATAAACATATAAAAGATTAATTTTGACAGTTCGGGATAACATTTATTTTGTTTGATTCTCAAGAAACTGTCAACACAAATACATAAGTCGTTGTTTAAGTAGATTACTGTATCCCTTTGTTTTTTTTTTCACGTTAGTTATATTTAATCAGTCTTTGGAATAATGTTCACGTATTAACATTCATATATTTTGAGAACAGTAGCCGTACGCGACTTTCGCTCGTGTATCGAAAAGTTTCGATTGTTCATTTTTGGGGAAAAAAAAAAGTCTTTGTTGAAACGGAGAGCAGCACGATTCCAACGGAGAATTTTCCCATTAGCTACGTAGTTTCGGGAATTACAACAAACGAACAAACTTTACCTTTCAATTAATTTATGAAAACGTGCATCATTATTTCAAACTACAATAGTCAAAATCTGGGCCTTTTTTTTAAAAAAAATTGTTAGTTGCCAAATTTAATATTCGGATTACCCTATTGTATTTTTAGTTTTAAGTGAACATGCTTTATAGTTTACAGAAGACAGAAATGAGCACCGTGGTACTCTCTCTCTTATAGTAAATGAATCCTACGGTCTGTGATGTACATATTTTCTTGGTAAGAAATCAAGACTGTATCACCGCTGACAACTAAGATAGAATAATTCCATGCCCCGTTCCGGACTAGGCTATAGACAACAAATATACGATGCTTTTCTTTTTTTAATTTCTTGCCATTATAACATCGTAAACCTACGAAACAAGGTAAGGTTTAGGAAAGGAGGTTTAGGAAAGGAAATAAATATATTCATTGGATTGATATGTCCATTTGCAATATATTAAGAATCGCTACAGCCGTGTAACAAAATTAACAAAACATCTTCTACGACGATTACCAAAATGTTTATCTTATCTTCAAGCAGTATTAATTAACGGGATCCAAGTGAACAATCTAAAATTGGCGAAACCCCAATTATGCACGCTTAAAATCGATCCAATTCATCAACGTCACCGGGAAAGCCTCACCCCGTAAAAAGTAGAGACCGGCGTATTTTAGATGATTCCGCGAGCAATCCTATACCAGCCTAATAGCAGCATCCCAATGAAGGGTTGCGGCCGATTCGAATTTTAATGAAATATTTGATTTATGCCCACGTCGAATATCAGGTAGCTTATTATAAGAATATATCATTAAATATTACGTATATAATTAAAGGCTGAGTTAGCCCGAAGCTACCCCAATTTATACCACGCGGGCCGTATTATAATTTTAATAAAATTGCCCGCCGCTCGATAAAATAATACGACAGCGATGAAAAAAAAATAATAACGAAATTATAACACGTCTGATTGATGTATTATTTGGTAATTTATTGGCTGTAATTACATCGTGTAATAACGGCCGATAATGCGATGCGGCGACGGCGCTGAGGGAACGATTTATTAGTATTTATTAAAGTATGAATTATTGTATAATTACTGGGATGGTGCTTCCAAACTAAACAGAGCGGTTGTTTTAGGGTTGAATTTATGGCCAGTTCCCGGAGTCGATCTAATCGCGCCCGTTTGCGGACGCCGAACGAACGAACATCAGTTCTCCGTTCTAAAATTAAACTTTACACAGAACATTCGTCATTCGTTGCTCGTATTTCTATGTAGTTGTGTTACAAACATGTTAATCATAAGTAAAGCGACTAGGATATAACATATGCATATATTATGCTTATTTGCTCAACTTAAAAAAGTAGGAGTTTTCTATTGCGACGCGAATTCGTGTCTTGATGCGTCTGTTTGAAACAAAAAGTTTGTGTGCGTCGTGCTTTTACAAGAAGTCGGTTTATTAATTTGAATATTTTTATAGCTCCTTATTTTTTGGGATATAGAACTATTTATTTAGTGTGTGTTTTCTTTTTTTATAAAAGCAAGGGTGACAAACGAGCACAACGTGCAGATAGTAAGCGATGACAGCGGCCAATAAACACTCAAAACGTCATCTAACATTCAAGAAGCATATGCGTTAAAGCTTGAAATGTAATGATTTACAGCAATTAGGTATTTAGTTGGTCCTACATTCAGCATCTGAAACATCATAATGCTAAATTAAAAAATAATAAATATTAAAAAAAATAATATGGCCTTGGTCTTCTTGATCATGCCGACCCATTTATGTTACATCTAGAAACAAGCTACAGCGTGGCTCGTTACAAAAATGGTGTACAAAATAAATGATTGTTATTTTATTATAATTGACTAGCGCAAGAAGGGCTGTTAACGGGTTTATTTCTCAGCCAAACATCTTTGATAGCATTTGTGTGACAATAAGAACGGACATTATTAGTTTGGCAAGAAAGGGGAAGGACCATTGTTTCTGGTGTAAGACAATAATTAGCTGTCTTGGCTAGACACAAACTTAACGAAGTTATTTCCGGTAGTTTTTACTTAATGTCCCTCAGCAACAAAACTTTAATAATTCATTTTAAGAAGCCAAGTTAAGTTGGATATAGGTAATTAGTGACTTAGTTTCCCAAATTTACATCTTTTGATACGTTAATAACAGAATACCAACAAGGTATAGCTACTTAGGGGTAAACATATTCTAAATTAGTCTTCAGGGATCACATTTGCAACATATTTGATTTGTCCATTATATTTTATGACATATAATAGTAAATTTATTCGTATGTCTCATTCAGAATGAAGTTAACAAGAATAGACTCTCTTGATCCTGTGAATATATATTTGACCTTTGTTTATTGTATACAATGTCCTGGGTTTAAGATAAAATTAAAATTAATGTTAAATAATATTGTTTGTTTAATAAAAGTAATTACCCACCATGGGTGAGCTAATACGGCTCAAAGGTAACCGAAAGATAAAGTTTAGGAAGGAAGACTGATAAACTACGTGAATACGTAGAAACGAGCACTTACACACTGAGCTAATACGGCTCAACGGTAACCGAGAGATAAAGTTTAGGAAGGAAGACTGATAAACTACGTGAGTACGTAGAAACATGCACTTACACACCAAGCTAATACGGCTCAACGGTAACCGAGAGATAAAGTTTAGGAAGGAAGACTGATAAACTACGTGAGTACAAAGAAATGAGCACTTACACATTGAGCTAATACGGCTCAACGGTAACCGAAAGTTAAAGTTTAAAGTATTTCACTAAAAAATAACTAAATTTATTATGCGTAATTTATTAGTAATTAAAAATCTAAATTATTTAACAAAGTCCTCTATAATTAAATAAATTAAAAAAAAAACATAAAAGTTAAAT
Organism: Teinopalpus imperialis; assembly: GCA_029286865.1. Taxonomy (NCBI): domain Eukaryota; kingdom Metazoa; phylum Arthropoda; class Insecta; order Lepidoptera; family Papilionidae; genus Teinopalpus; species Teinopalpus imperialis. The sequence continues at coordinate 4,866,816 of JAGSMU010000022.1, read as the reverse complement.
AAAAAATTGTATCTTTTAGTTAGTTAATAATAACACAACCTAAAAATCGATTCCATGTTTTTATTGAGATCTCCTTGTTACGCATTAACTCTTCCACATTGAATCGGGAACGAATATCGTTAACCCCAAAATCGATTAGTTGTTTTTACAAACAATAATTCTAACTCGGTTATGTTGTAGTATAATCTTATAACGATAAGAATCACTCGTTTCAACCAGTAAACAAACACACATCATTCAAAGTTAATAGTTTTAATGTGTGCTTTTATGAGTACTGTTTCGAAGGGATAGAGCGTAAGATTTAAATATTCCACAGAGGTGTGAAAACGTTACGTTACGCGTTATTTATAGGTTGTTTTTATTCATCCATACACGCGTTAGGGTTGGTACCTTCTATTACTGTTACTGTTACATTACATTTGTTTTTAAATAATGGTAGAAACCCACGCTGCAAATTGTTTCTGCGTTATAAATGGAAAAATTACTACGAGACTCGTTAATTTAAGTAATTTTCAGTCGTATGTTTAATGGAATTATGCTATGGGATAATACAATTAATGTTAAATTTACATTTATTTTACAAGAATTATGTAATCTAGAGTATCGCACATAAGCATTTCAACGGCTAGCTCACAATATATTAATAAGTTTTTTTATGGCTGTTAGCCCGAGGGCAGCCTCATTGGGTTAAATATATTTACGATAACTTATTGCTTATACGTAAGAATTTATTAAAATTCTATACAGAATCCCATGTACACCCTGTTAATACAGGAAAATTTTTCGTTTAAAAAAGGTATAGAAATCGTTTTTGAAAATGGAAATATTAATGAATAAAATTCTTTAACCGATTTGCCATTAATCAGATTTAAAATACTGGTTGAAAACCTAATAAATAACTAATCAAGAAAGGATACTTTTCTCTGTCAGAATATTTGTCTGGGACATATGCTTTAATTTAAGCTCTGGGTTCAATAGTGGACAACTCACGGAATTTTTGTAAGTTATTGTTTAAAAGAAAAAGCAGGCCAGTCGAGTTTGTTGCCGGTTCTTCTCACTAGCAGCTGCCTTTCGAAGCGGTGGTAAAGAGCAATTAGCTATCTCGACGATTCAAGTGTTTTGAATAAACCTACTTAAGTAAAGCTTCATTTTACTTGATTTACTCTAGTTGTTTCTGATGGTGGAATCTAACAAGCAACTTACCGGAGCCACTGGCAAATAGGAAGTCCCTGTGCAGGGAAGACGTCTTCAGGTAAGGGTAAAACAGCTTGCTGCCTGCTGTTGCCGTTCACCTCACTGTTAATGAAAAATCGACTTTATGTTATTGGTAGTAAAATAGGATTTATTATAGCTTTTTATATCTTCTTCCTTTAAACTTCCGTTTAAACTTAATTTAGTTGTCATTTTAAAATTATTGATTGATGTGTCAGTAGGTACTCGAAAGTTCAGTGAAACTCAATTTTCATTTTTACATAATCATATTTTATTAAAAATTATATGAATTAACATCTATATAATATTTATGTTTACGAAGAGTAAAAACTTTTCAATTACGATTCATAAAATTAACTCATTGGTTGACAATGTTCAGTAAGTTGTTCAAAACATTCGCACTCTACTTTGACTTGTACAGTACACCCGAGAAAAGAAACAACTGAAACATTGCAAGTTTTCCTTTTCACCCAGTTCAGGATGAAAGTAAATAAAAATATCAACCACTAAAGAACTGAAGTTACTTTTGAAAAACCTCTCCATTACATCGCGACAGGTTTAATTCTGAGTGGTGGTGCTTAGTGACATAAGCGGATTGTGGCTTTTGTCTAAACTTTAAAAAACAAAATATAACATAGTATATATACACATTAATTTAAAATCTTAATCTAATATGTAAACTTTAATTTGTATATGTCTTAGTTTTGCACTGCTTTTTTTTACTAAATCAATTTGACAAATGGTAACTGAGATTCGACATGCGACGACAATCAACACAAACTTCCTGAGTTTAGATAAACTTCCAGTACAGACCTGTTATTACGTTTTATCTATATATTTTATATGATGAAAAAATATCATATAAACATTTAACATCATATAACATCAAATAACATTTTTTAAGTTTATTTATAAAGAAGGGCGTGCTGTGCGTCCACACCGTCCCGTAACAACTACAAAGAGACACACCTGTGCAAAATTATCAACTTACTTAAAACTAAGTTAGCCGACTAACACGTTCTTGGCAGCGTCTGACATAGGACAAGATAACGTTTAAGTGACTTACGTCATTGGAGCCTCTTCGACCAAAACGTGATACTCTGATGTTCTCGTTCCAGAAACGTTCACCGTTAACCAAACCACATTAATCACAATTAGGGGATGGAACTTTCTTCATCAAAAACTTAAACTTATTTGATGAAATGTGACCAGAACGCAATCTTAATACAACTTTCACTACTGTTCTATCAAAGTGTGGCTACGTCTATCCATGGGGTAAAGTAACAATAATATATTTTAGTATATCTCATATTCCATTATTATGATTTTTATTAATTACATAATAAACATTTTTCGCTTCAAACGCTTCCGCTTGTTACAGTGAGCGCACCGTAAGTGCTTAGGCGTGAGCGCGAGGTGAGCCGCGAAGGGGCGGCGTGTAAGGAGCACGGGGCCTGTGCGATTTTTCACTCAAGACCACGTGGTAGACACGTGCGTGAAACTTATAGCTTTAAGTTTTCTTGTGTGTACGAATACACCAAACTATCATTGTAACATTCTATTATATAATCTGCGTTCTTTTTTATTATCCGGCTTATTGACATTTCGTTGTCTTGGTATACAACCTTTTCATATTTCGTTTTAACTTCTACTATTTATTAATTTCATATATTGATTATATATTATGTTTCTGATTGCCTCTTTTAATCGAAATATTTTATTGTTTTTTTTTAATATAATTGTAAAGGTTGCTCTTAATTTGAATGAATTAAAAATAAATTAAATCATGACTAAAAGTTCTATTGTGATGCTACAAGTTTTATGTGAATCTTAAGGTCATTGATTTTTAATATTAATTTGTACTAAAATGCGTTAAAAATATTAATTAAATTAGTATCGGTTACAACGATCGGCTATCACCATTTTAATAACGATTTTATATTAAAGCAAAATTACTATTTATCAGATAGACACGTTTTTAAAATCTGTTGTTTCATATGGTTCGTATCTTTAGAAAAAAGAACATAATCGGGACGCTCTTAATTTAATCGATTAAAATAATTATAGATAGAGTTTTTGCTGGATCTTGGCCTCAATGGCTAAAACATCGGTAAAAATGTGTTTTAATAATTCTCATCTTTAAATTCAAATAGTTGTACAATGAGCGAGCTTTAGCAACGGGGTTACGACGTACGGTAATTTACAAACGTTCTAAAACATTAGTAAGTTATGTATATTAAGAATTAAAATATATCGATTAGTTCCATATTTCGGTGTGATCATTAATATTGATTGATATTAGCGTCTCTAATGCTCATAAAGTTTATCGATTACCCTGGTCGGGTTTCACCCATAGACAATTCCCTTGTTATTATCGTAATAGCAATAAAAATGCCGCTTTCTCAACACAATGCATCACTAGTTCGTACCGTTTTGCAATCAACATATCAACTATACCGTGTCTAGAAAATTCTTAATTGAACTAATGAGAAGTAATTACAATTTTTATTGCGGCCATAATGATTACGATGCCTTAAAATAATAAAAGCAATTAGACATTGATGGGCGTAGCGGAGTGTTTCTGGTTGTCCCACTCACACATACGGTCCGTTGTCGGGACGGGAGCGGGAGGGTAAAGGCTCTGATTAGACGTAATTGTTCGAACGGTTATAAAAGTTGATGTCAGACGGTGCTCAGTGTCGTAAAATGGCGCGATGTTTCCACTCGAAACGTCTTAATGTTAAAAAACGGACGGCTGGTAAATATACTGCTTACACCAAGTGGACTGCTTGATCATATTTTGGTGTAGACACAAATAATTACGATTACTTAAAATGTTAAAGTCGATATAAGATACAAAATGATTTCAGAACGTAATTTATATGTAAGATTCGGATGAGGTTGGGATACTGGTGACTAAATAATTCATTTATAAGACAAATTATCCTAAAAAATAAAAATCTGAAATGAGAATGAAGTAATTTCTTATAAAGAAATTACATCACCAGATTTTTTAGTGCAATGAAAATGAACACAGTAACAATTGTAATTTATTTACCAATAATTACAAATACAATTTTATTTATAGATTGTTTCATGTATATTTCGATAACGTAACAGTAATACAATTTTATTTATAGATTGTTTCATGTATATTTCGATAACGTAACAGTAATACAATTTTATTTATAGATTGTTTCATGTATATTTCGATAAGGTAACAGTAAAGGGCTGGCTTATAAATAAATTAAAATAAATGGAACGTATGCTGTGTTTCGTATGGTGTGTATATACCGACTCAATTACGGTTACAGGAATTCCAACTCAGACCTCAGGAGTGATAAGTCATGTGCTTTTTTCTATGGCTGATGGTTACTGTTAGTCCGAGGACTTTTACAGCTTCACCAGCTTGAAATGTGACCGAGGGAGTACGGCACTCAGCCGAGACCTTTATTCAAGGGTTACCGAGCTTTGGACTTTGTTACCCTGCGCGCGAAAGCAACTTTCTCCAGGGCGACCGCTTGTAAGGATTAAAACTCTTGTACATCTCGAATCTTTATTCATGAAGGATGCAGATGTTATAATTCATAATTATCTCTTACCGTACCGTGAACTGTGTGCTCGTTTGTCAATCCTAATATTATATAAAAATATAGCGATAGGGAGTCCTAACAAAATTGTTGAAATAATGAAATGATACAAAACTTGATTGAAAAAAAAGTGTATATTATATATAACTAAAGTTACGAACCCAAGACATCGTGGCATGGGATGAGACGGGATGAGATTTATATAAACGATTTTATGATTTCTTATCAAAGATAAATCCGTAGAGTCATGGGCCTCGTGAACCATTTATTGTTACATAAACTCATCTGTCACTCCTTGACGTGCTAAAATTGCTATTAACGTTTCTAAAATTCCAGTTAATCACTCTATCCTTAAATGCTTGTGCTTAGATATGGTTCACGAAAATAGCCGAATAGCAGATACGACAACTTTAAATTTTGCATACCGTACCCCAAACAATTAGTCTATTGACGCTTAATAATTTATATTTCAATTAAACTCGTTGCATGTTATTGATTTCATACATTTAATTATATTTGTAGCAAGAATAGGTCTCTCTACTATATAAATACAGTTATGAAAATACATTGATATCATTCGCGTTAAAAACATTATAGGGTTGTCTCTAATTTTGAATAACGTGTTGTTTATTATAAAATATAGTTTTAAAAAATAATAAAAATATTATATATTTTATAAATAAACTAATTAAAAAATATATTAAAACGTTATTTTTTTTTCAATCTAGCACGTCACGCAATGTTCACCAGTTTATTTCAAGTTTCAAGTATAAACCGACGTAAACACTTATGTACTGCACTCGTGAAAATTATTTGTTATTTACTTTGTACAGATTTTTTTTTCTTATAATATCAGGGTTGTCGAGCACACAATTCACTTAATGATAAGGAATGGCTGCGGCTTATTACAGAAACATCGATTGTCAACAAAGATTCAAGATTGACATACGTTTGCACACAAGGACTGAGATGGAATTATTGTTTGTTATGGGGATATTTATTATTATATATATTATTTATATCTCCGCCTGGTTTGTCAATTAAATAAATATATAAAAATCAGCCAGATGAGAATCCTTCGTCAGGCGAGTCCAAACGGTCGAGGGTTAGGTTGAAAGGGAGAGAAACCTGCGGGCTATGGGAGCGGTGTCGAGGAGCACTGGCTTCGCATTTGAGCCCGGAGCTGAACCTTAGCTCAGCTGAGAATCAGCCACATGAGAGGCTGGATAATTATTAATAATAATAATAGCCACACCTATTATCATTAATAATTACCTGTAGTCGGAATCCTACGCACCATAAAAAAACACAAAACTATGTTCTACTGCTAGGTATTTCCTGCTGGTACTCTCCAATGAGGTGATCCCTGTCGAGTCAACCCATGCATGAACCCACCATATGCTGGCTGCATACGTGTTACCATTGTCAAAAATATCTCGTAAAATTATAACTTAATGTTGCATCCGTTTTAATGAAAATTTTTAGTAGATTATTTATCAATAGCCTTTTGACATTTAGTCCGCCCTTTGTGAACTTTGAACTTTGTTAAGGTTAACGCAATAAAGAGTAAATAAATAAATGAATAATTAACAGTTTAAAGGTCCAGCAGTACTTCTTGTCTTCTGATCCTAAGAAAGCATCAATGGCCGATAACCTCCAATAAAATCCAATTAAATAGAATCAATAATTTTCATACGTAATCTAATATACCATCTTCATAATTTACTGAAATAAGTGTATAAACGGTCGCTTTTAATTCATGGCACGCTAACAAATCGAGATGGATCCTCGGTGTTAGAACTACTATTTGAAAGACATGTGAAGTGAGTCGCGTGGTGGACCGCACACTATTACCCTCTCTAAAAAGGAAGCCCATGCCCGGCAGTGGGATTCGTACACATTTTTTTTAAATAATAAAATGCAGTAGTTTGGTTTTATTGTTTTCAGTTTCAGGGGCACTATGGCGTATGGATTATTATGTTTACGAATATCTAAAAATTTCTTTTTCAATTAGGCTTTTTATTATTATTTACGACGTTGGTATTTTGATTTATATATTAAATAAACTGTTTAAATAAAAAATTGTACCATCATTTTTGATATTTTAATTTGATAGTTTTTATTTAAACACGAATATCCTGTAAGGTATTTAAATAAATTAATCTTTATATTAACAAATACATATATAAAACGGTTTTTTTAATAAACACCCTTTGGCATGCAATAAATGTCTTAGGCACTTTATAAAACATTTTTTTTGTATGAATTATAATATAGTTCTAGCCTTGAAATCGAACCCATGACTATTGGTTTAGTAGTTGGGTACTCTGATCACTGGTCATGCGGTAGTCAGTTTCGAAATGATAACAAATAATATAAAGTTAATTGACTATAGATGTTTAATTAATGTTTTAGATTTGAAACATGATTTAATTATTAATGGACCTATAATTTAATTAACCTTATGATATTTTGATAAGTTACTGTTACTAATAGATAATAGAGAAGTTTACCACAGAGTTTGTGAGATCAAATAACAAAATTGACATGCAGTTAGAACAAATCGAGATGTATAGAGTAAATCAGATGGGTGAGTGGGGACCACCATAGTTAATTATGCTCTCGAAATCGTCCTCAATATTGTGTAATTATCAAGAAATTAATTGATTTTCGAGGTTGTTGTTTAAAACACATGTTTTTGATGTATCTATCAATGATTGCTCGGGAAATATTTAAACAAATATGTGTGTAATACCTACGAAAAACCGAACACATGACGTGTTCGAACCAATCAGCTGTTTGTAGCGCGCTCGCCCCGCCCCGTAGACACCTTTTGAACTTTATCGCGACAAAAAAAAACTTTTTTTCGTTCAACCTCATCGTTTTATAATAACACAAATGTCTATGATTCTCTAACTTTTAAAGATATTTACTTAATCTAAACAATGTGAATAAAAATAAATATTTCATTCTATTGATTTTTCAGAAAAAGGAAATTATTAAAATTATTTCTTTAAATTTTAAGTTTTTTTTAAGTAGTTTCTTTTTTCAGTAGCACATTATAGGTAATACAAACGTAATATAAATAAAGATCAATATTGTATTATTGTTTTTAAAAAAACAAAATAAAATACGTGGCCATTATACACGTTTATCTAGTTAATACTTACAATTTAATACGGCAGTTGAAGGCGTTAAGATTTGTTTTCGTAGAAGTACGCTGTTAATTAGCCGGCGTTCGCTGATTCATCACTTTATAGCGTCTCAACGGCCACTCCAAGCCGATGATAATTAACACTGCAATTTACGTCTCCAATTTCTTCCGCACCGATTGAAATAACAACACTAGTAAGTTTATTCCGAATTCCGAACGCACTGGAAAGTTTCAAATTAGCTGTCAAAAGACGCGCGAAATGTTTTTTTTTTTCAATAGCCGTAAAACATACGAGCGAACGCAGATACGGCCGTCCACGTCAGAACACTGACGTTCACTAGCCGCGACTCGGCGTAAGTCGAGGAGAAGAAGGCAGGTCTCGGCCAACCCGCCTTTCGTTCGTCTCTTTCTCGCGCGGCTAGCCCGCCCGTACCATTTTTACGATTTAACCGACTCAATTCAATTCAACTCAACTCAATTGTCGTGGCGCGAATGCCTTCGCAGTGGACGCCAGAGTGGGACATATAGCGCTCGCCTTTACGAAGCGCCTTTACGACGTTTTTACAACTAAAACTTTAATTCTTTCTCAACTCACGTGACTGACGTCTTGATCGGAAGTAGGCCGTAAGTTGGAGCGGACATTCGATGCGTTCCGGTCAAGAGTTTGCGTTCGGAAAATCGAAATACAGCCTTAATCTTAGTTTAAGACGAAGCTTCAGCGTCGGCTATGGTCGTTTCGCTCGCGCCACTATCGTCCGGCGTGCGTTTTTCTCGTGCGGGAAAGAGAAGTCCGATGGAGGATAGGCGTAACCGCTTCCCTCAGCTCGCGCTGTTGGGTGTGTAAAGTTTTAGGCCGAAACATGTAAAAATGCATCTTGAAAAAAAGTTATGTATTAAAAAAAAGATTGTTAGTGCGCGGTGGGGGGTGACATTAACGCCAGCGGGAGGTGGTGAGGATGTCTTTTTTCGCATGCTGTATTTTCGGGGGTGTTCGCGCAACTGGACAATGCATTATCGGTCCGCGTTGGCGATCCGGGCGCATCACCTTAGTGGCCCATTTGAACTCCGAACTCTATTCGAATGGATTATGCCACCTCTCGTTGATAAACGTTCAATGTTTTAGGATTAACTCAAAAAGACTATAAAATTGTAAATTATTGATACACTTTATTAAATAGTGTTTATTTAAAACTTTACAGATTCGCTGTCATTACAAACTTGGCATACGAATTTAAGCTTCTACATTCTACTCTTCTTAAGTTATCGTAAAGTATTCAAAATAGACTACTTTGTCTTTAACTTTTCTATATCTGTTTGGTATGTTTTGATAAAGAAATTTCTTGAAACTTTATAAACGTAAAAAAATCGTCAAAAAAGAGGGCCTATTTTATTTACGATATCAAAAGATCTCTAAACAATCATAATGAGTAAATGAATAAAACCAATTTTACGCATTTAAAGCGTTTTTTTTAATTTATTCAATACTCGATGTCTGTGTGATCTTACAGCACTTATGGGTTGCGTTTGACGTTTGAAAGGCGTTAAACCTTTAGATAGCGATCCGAGTCGAGGTTTTGTACCTTCTTATGAGGAATCCTCGGATCTTATTATCGACCCCCTCTGTTGTCGTTGACGTTCTTCGTCCACAGGAGTCGGAGTGCAGCGGTGGTGCAGCAGCAGTCTCCGCGCCAGCTTCGCAGCATCGTCGTTGTCTCCCCACTCAGCGGGCCTCCCGCTTGCGAGTCTAATTAGATATGTAAAGCTGCAGAGGTCTCTGGACCAACAGCAATACTCACAAAAATGATGTTATGATTATCTTGGGTTAGCTTATAAATATAATTTAAAATAAAATCTGGAAAATGAGTTAAATTCAATTTATACTATTCGCTATATTTACGAGAATAGTATAAATAACTAAATTACACAATTAACTTTAATGAGTTTTAATTTAAACAAGCCCGTCCGATGGTTAGTGATCACCGCCGCCCACGAACATACGCAACACCTGTGGGGACGCAAATGGTTTGCCGGAAAAGGGTATCTAAAAATTATTTGCTTATAAACATAAACACTGTTAAGTGTAAAGTGTAATATATAAATAAAAGTGTATATGTTGGAATCAAATCATTGCGTTTGTTTCGAGTTTCGAAAACATTAAAATTACACGATATATTCTTGAAAAATATATTGTTTATACGACTGAATAATTTCAAATTATTCGTCCGAGACGTCCGTCCGGATGTGGGTGTAGTCTGAATAAAAAAATCATGACTTTCAAACATACACGTCTGACTAATAAAAGCGTGTCATAGAAAGAAGTTTTCTTTAAATTTCAGAGGAATAAATATATAAGCCTACATAATGAAGATTTATTATTTTTCATTCTTTAAACAATAAATAATTTAACTAGACAAAAATAAATATGAAAATATTTTTCCATCAAATTCCAAACACAAATCAAAATCCATAGGAACAAAAAAGCTGAAGTTTCAAGGTTAAGGGCACCACACGTTGAAGAGAGGTTCCACCTTAGTCCAAAGACAACACATCTGCATTATATGTGATTACCGCCGCCTGTGGATACCCGCAACACAAGAGGAGCAGATGCGCTGCCGGCCTTTAAGAAAGTACTGTCAGATATGCTCTTTTCTTGAAGGCCCTGAAGTTGTGTCGGTTCGTAAATAACGCTCGCGACTGCTGATTCCACAGAGTACTTGTTGGAAGAAAATTTCGCGAAAAATGCACCGTGGTGGGTGGCCAACCATCGAGATGATGTGGATGACATTTTTAATTCTTTCGTGAATGTATTTAACTTCGCGTGGCGTGGTGGTGAGAGAACTGCCGCATCCCGGATCTTAAATTCGATTGCCCAGCCGAGGGACAACATTTGTGTCGCAAATTGTTGGTTTTCGGATCTAGGTGTTTTGTGTATATGCTCCGTGTCTTTTACACTGGATATAAATCTTCCGTCGATCTTATAGGACATGTACCTTACCTAGGACTGGGGAAGGTGCCTTAGTGTTAACAAAGCCTACGGCACTGTAATGTATGCTGTTTAATTGTCCGGTTAATGTGATCTGGTAATAACGAGAAGACTGCGTGGTCGAATTCGACCAGGAGCAGGACCTCATCGGCGGCAATCACCTGCCATCAGGTGAGCTAATGATATATAAGATATCATATATCACACAATCACTTACCTTCGGGTAAACTGTACTAGATTGTCGCCCCTAATATATTAAAAATAGTGGTAGAGCTAAGCTGCAGTTTGTTTCTAGCTGCAGAATTAATGGGTCAGCTCGACCTGGATACTACCACGCCCTCATATAATACCAACGTAAAATAACAGCATAATGCTACTGTACTTCGTCTGGCGAGTGCAGGGATTCGGAGACCTTTATTACTGTATACTGGTGACGAGGCATTCCATCTCAATCCGCAAGGGTGACAACGCATCTGCATTATGATTCCTTGTCAAGGATGAACGTAGATGTCACGGGCCGCAGGAGTCACTTACCATCATGTGAACTGTGTGCTCGTTTGTTACTTTCAATGTAATAATTTAAAAACAATGCGTCTGCGCATTGTTTATCCAGTTGAGTTGATACTGTCTACATTTATTGTTGGCAGTTGTATTAGGATACAGTAATAGTACCAACATTAACAAAAAAAGAAACTTATCGAAAGCAATTAAAGAGGCATTGAACTCACGTCGGGCATTGACTATTTTATAAACAAGCCGGTGGTAGCTCAGTAACCGGGCGCTTGATTTCAATTCACGGTACGGTCGCAAACTGGGTTTGATCACCGGTGCCGGTAACAATGGAATTGTTAACTGCAATTTTTTTTATAGAATATGTGGCATACGAGCAAGTATCTCATGCGATCGTAAGTGATTACCGCCGCCCACAAACGTCCGCAACACCAGAGGAGTCGTCGTCTAACGCGCCACCGTGCCATAACCGCAGTGTTACTACGGTCAAGTGAAACAACGCTAGGAATCCTAAATGTTTGATGACTAAACGAAAATATAGAAATCTTGGAAAGTCTGATAATACGGCGTGGAGCTATGTGGTGTGGAGCATAGTAGCTTCGATACCCTCTCTAAAGAGGAGGCTAGTACAGTGCAACTAAGCTGAAATGCTTGAGCGGATTCGAACTTACGACCTTAAGTTTCGCAGGCAGTACCCTTAAACATTAGGCTATTTATATATGATTTATTTATGATTTTTATCAATATTTAATCGATTTTGTAAATCAGAAGAAAAATGAGATTTAAATTGATACTTTTTTTAATAAATTTAAGATATTACACTTTTGACTTATTTTGAAAAAAGGTAAAAAACATGATAACTCAAAAATGGTTCACTTTTGCATAATGCATATGGGGGTTAAAATTATCACAAATAGTCACCCGTATCACCTCCTAACGGGAATACGTCGAATTACCAATTACCCTGTACAATAGAACTATGTGGTCCGTCACACTCAGTATTAAAAAAAATATAAATCCACTGTAAGTATATGGTAGAACGTCGTGCCCTGTTGTCACACTCAGAATTGGCAATAAATGTAAATCTACTGTAAGTATATAGTTGAACATTGTGCTTTGTTGTCACACTCAGTATAGTAAATAAAAGTGAATCTACTGTAAGCATATTGTTGAACTCTCTGTTATCACACTCAGTATTCTAAAAAAATTTCGACAACTAAAAGTATATAATTGAATTTTGGGCTCCGTTGTCATACTCAGTATTATAAAAAAAATGTAAATCCACTGTAACTATGTACTTGAACTATGTGATCTGTTGTCCCACTCAGCATTCTAAAAAAATTTAAACCACTGAAAGTATATAATTGAATTTAGGGCTCTATTGTCATACTCAGTATTATAATAAAATTTAAATCCACTGTAAGTACATTGTTGAACTTTGTGCTCTGTTGTCACACTCAGTATAATAAATAAATGTAAATCCACTGTAACTATATAGTTCAACTTTGTGATCTGTTGTCACACTCAGTATTATGAAAAAAAATATACAGTGTAAGTATATAGTTAAACTTTGTGCTCTGTTGTCACACTCAGTATTATAAATAAAAATGTAAATCCACTGTAAGTATATTGTTGAACTCTGTGCTCTGTAATCACACTCAGTATTCTAAAAAAATTTCAACCACTGTAAGTATATAATTGGATTTTGGGCTATCTTGTCATACTCAGTATTATAAAAAAAATGTAAATCCACTGTAACTATGTAGTTGAACTATGTGATCTGTTGTGACACTCAGTATTATAAAAAAATGTTATTCCCACTGTAAGTATTTAGGTATATCTAGATTTAAGATTCGACTATATAGACGTACGTATTGATGATTTCCATAATAACTCTTCAATAACTTTTGTATTTTTCCGACACAGTTACTTCTATCTGTATATTCCAGTTGGCACAAAAAACTGCGGGGCCGATTTCGATGGATTTTGTTTTTGTTGGAGAGTAAAAAAATTGAAAAGAAAAACCCAGAGTTTAGAGTTAGGAACAGAGCTGCGAAAAATTGTAGGTAAAATTCTACGTAAAATGCGGGATTGGTGTAAATGTTGTAGATTTGCTAGGCGGTTCGGGAATATTAAAAATATACAAAGATAAAGGTTATCTTCGTATAATTAATAGCAACAGATAGTGGTATTGATTTAAACTTTATTCATTTGAATAAAATATGTTTGTACGCTACTATGCTCTGAATTAAATTGAAAAACTACTTACTTTTTAGTATCACACCTCAACTATGAAATATGACTGCATCAAGAACAGGTTGGCTCGATCGGGTTAGTTCCACGCTTTCCAGAATACCTTGTCGTGGAGTGTGGGGAACACTCACCATCAGTTGAACTGTGTGTTTGTTTGTCACTCCCTTTTCTTTCTTTTTTACTTTCATAAAAGTCTAAGGTGACAAACTAGTATCACGGTGGATATCGCCTCCGGATGAATCACGAGCTCAATAAATTGACGAAACAGGAATCGTCTCCTGTTTCGTTCAGATTCATCAGGTCACAACGCCTAAGGTGGGCAGGACACGTTGAGAGGATGGAAGACCATAGGGCACCCAAAGTAATGAGTAAGTGGGAGCCGCAATAAAAAAGACCATGGGAAAGTTTACCGAATGAAGAAGAAAAGCCAAGGATTGGAACGCAAAACACTGTTGAAGTAGCCAAGACCCATAAAAAGTTGTAGTGTTGAAGAAAGTACAGTAAGACAAATTAGTATCACTAAACTACCTTCAAATAAAGAGTACCCCTTTCTCATATGCCGGCGTGTTCAATATGTTCAAGGGCGGCTGTGACCAGTGCCCAATTTGCTATAAAAAAAAACTCAGATCTTATGCCAAGTGATCACTACGACTCGGAGACATTTACCTTCTCTTACATTAATATAGACAACAAAGAAATATGAAGATGCATTGACACTTCTAAGGACAAAGATAAAAATATTTATTTACCTGGTAGTGGTAATTAAATAAATGGTATTCCTACTTTTTATCTTGTTCATGGAGGCCAGGGCTCTGTTTTCTTCTTTAAATTCACACAAATGCCACGTACCTGCAAAGATAGAAGTAATTAAGTTAAAAATTTAAGAATCAATATTTTCGGTGAAAACTGCTCGGTTTCGGTTCTCTTAAAAGTTGGAAAATAACATGTGCACACATCTAAAAAATGTCCTCGTTTACTTGGAAAAACTGAGATTATATTTTTTCTGCTCAAAATTTTTAATTTTATTTTTAAGCATTTCTTCTTTGTTAAAATATATGTCAAAATAAAGAAAAAATCATAAATATCTTATTTTTCACAAAGAAAATTTTTTGTAGTCGAAGTTTTTTGGCGTTTATTCTTGTTTCTTCTAGGAAGATATTTTAATCGATGTTTGTTATTGTTTTTAATTCCGAAAATTTTACGGGCAAGAATAATAATTTTTAGAGCAAAGAAGGTTACTCTACAAGAGATATGGCGAACAGAATCTCTAAAATCTGCGTCGTAACCACGTTGCGCAAAGGTATCAGAGCACGGGTAACTTGACTGATCGACCGCGTAGTGGTCACCCAACTGCTTTTACTGCTGTTCAGAAGCGTTACAGTAGACTTCCCGAGATATAACAGTCAGAACGCCAATTAAATCATATCAAAGTTGCAAGGCGCTATCGGACGCGAAATTAGTACTCAAACCATTCGGAATTGTTTACATCAGTTCGATTTACTAGCAATGAGGTCCTATAGAGCAGGGATGACCATCTTTTCTGTATATAAGATTTACTTTTTATTTACTTTTTTTTTTTTAATTCAGGTTAATGGCGAAGAAGGAGGTATGAAATGTATATCAAGTCAATACACTGTGTTTCAGTATTAGGTAATGCACCTGCAAAGTGTGGGTAGATAGACCGATAGATCGATTCGTGTGGCCAACCCTAACCACGCTATAGAGCAAATACCACACGCACCAATAGCACACGCAACAAAGACAACAACGCAGATTAAAATTCGCGAGACAGCGTCAAAGTCAAGAAAATGAGGACGGAGACTAGTAGGAAAATTTCCTTTTCGTTGACGAAACCCGTATCAGTACTCACTCAGATAATAGACGTTTCCGTGTCTGGAGAAAGCCTGAACACTCGGAAAGACACTGTACTGCCATTGAAAAGCCACTTAAACCGTCAGCAAGGCGGATAATTAGTGTCGCCTTAGGGTAGAATAATGATTGCAGCTAGAATGCCTTTAATTCCATACAAAAGCTTCATGACCGCAAATTTCTACAAAACGGCCGTTATCGACCATTTAGAAAATATTACGGACAAAGATTTTTGAAAGAAGTTTGTTGATGATAATGTGGAGTGCACATCGAGCTGAACGTCAAGAGTACACCATTTCATGATTAGATTGACTGGCCGACTCTTAAGTGAGTTGTTTGGAATCACGGGCTGATTGCCACAGATCCTCTCAGAGATCAGATGTTCCACCATTAAAGAATGGGACGGGCTACTGCGAGAGTTACTGGATAACTTGATCTTAAGCATACCCGGATTTCCGCATAACACATGCGGAATGGAATTAGAGGAGGAGAGATTTTGTATTAATTTGTTAAAATAATAACTTAAAAAAAATAAGAAATTGATTATTTTTATTTAAATCTTCATTTTTCTTTTTATCTTTGTTTCATAGGATTGTTTGACTTAATTTTATTTAAAAATCCAAAATTTATACCTTTATTTTGTATTTAAAACGTATTTAAAGAATTATTAAAAAGTTTTTTTAAATATTTCATCATAACTATAAAATACCATAAAATTTTACAAGTGAATGCAAACTTTTTTGATGCGTGTATGTAATCCAATTACATGGACCTTGAACACAACTCCAGACTATTGCATGTGAGACGATTGCATGTGACTTAAGAGTTTTTATTTATTTTAAAAGAAAGAAATATTTTATTTCAAAAAAAAGTTCAGTTTTATAATGTAATTGTAGCATATAAAAGGAAAGGAAGGAAGGGCAACACTGGTTATTTATATATACGGGATACGGTGCAGGTACAGCGGGATACGTTACTCTAAACCACGGGTGAACAACCCTTGTTTAGAAAATTTTTTGGCGGGCTAAAATCACACTTCTCAAAAGTATTTAAAATTGTATTCATTTTATAAACATTAGATTATAACTTAATATATTAGCGGGAGAATATCTGTAATATAAATAAACGCTTGGCGGGTCGCATAAAATTATGAAGCGTGCCGAGCATGTACAAGTAGATCTCTCTCGAAACGTTTTTTTTATTGATCGCAGAAGCAATAATACGAAATATGTACTCTAGGGGTATATTTTCACTATTGTGAACATGAAATATATATATACGTTATATAACTTCCATTAAAAAATATAAATGTGAAAAGTATAAGCAATCCTGCACTGAATGGATCCATTCACGTGCAGAGAGTGGAGATTTCTACTAATAATCCTAGCTACAGGTCCTAGGTTTACATGGTTTCTTTTTATTTAATGACCACACAGTCCATCTGATGACAAGTGACTCCTGCGGCCCATGTGTTGTCACCCTTGAAGACTGAGTTGGAATGCCACGTTACCAGTAATAATGGTCTCCGGATCCCTGCACTCACCAGACATCCCACCCCGGTCGAGCTGACCCATTCATTCTGCAGCTGGAAACAAACTGCGTTGTAGCTCCATGAAACCATAGCAGCAAAATGATGAAACGCCAAAAATATTTAGCCTTCCTCATAAAATCGAATGAAATATTTAAGAGTTAAAAGTATTTTCTTATGTATATTTAACTGATTTCATCTCTCGCTAAATGGATACTCGCGTTCAAATGGATGTGGATAATATGATGGAAATATACAGATTTTTCCAAATGTTTTGACAGAATTGATCACAGCTTACTAGTTTCAAAGTTAGAAAATTTAGGGATACATGGAGATTTGCTGAGGTGGCTTAACTCTTACTTAAGAAATAGGTCACAGTGGGTCAAAATCGGTGGTTACTGTTCAGACAAAGCTTCAATTCCATTGGGGGTCCCTCAAGGCTCCTTATTAGGTCCCCTGCTCTTTAACATTTATTTATGATATTTCAAATTGCTTTCATCACTCCCGTTTTCTCATGTAGACACTAAATTTTTTTAACCAATCCGTAAATTGCAGGATTATCTTTACAGATTTTCAAGGTATTGCACAAAAAATTTACTCAATCTTAATGTCAAATAATTACATTTAATCGTCAAGTACATCTATTGCAATTTAAGTACGTATTAAATAATTGTGTTGTATGTCGTGTCATGAAAGTAAGGGATCTAGGTGTTTTGTTGGATTCAAAGCTCATATTTTCAGAACACTACAATTACATCTGTCATAAGGTTCTTAGAATGCTTGGTTTTATCAAGAGACTCTCAAAAGTATTCCGGAGTTCAAGTCCCCTACTACCTCTGTATTTCGCTTATGTCCGAAGTACACTTAAGTACGCTTCACCCGTTTGGTCCCCGTCCTACATTACCCACACTCGTAACATTGAAAACATCCAAGTAAAATTTCTAAAGTTCTTAAATCATTTTACCAAAAAATCCATGCGTGATTATAATATCTCGCTAACGGAATATAAACTTCTGTCTTTATCTAATAGACGAATTATTTCCGATATGCGGTTATTATATAATGTATTAAATGGCCACGTAGACTGTCCTACTTTGATAGAAAAATTCCTTCTTCGTATCCCAACACGCCGCCTACGAAGTACAAATTTATTTGATGTCCCACTTACAAAAACGAAATATGCCCAGAGCTCAGTTTCTAAACATTGTTTCTGAAGCACTCCTGAATTCGCCTTAGTAAGATACATGCGCTGAAACACAGCCACGCATACGCACACACGCACGAACATACACACACACACTACACTACAGATTAAAATGTATGTTACTCTTGTTGCAAATACATTTAAAAAAAAATGTATATAGTTGTAACTTCTTTGATGGCTAAATATCCTTGTTAATTGTATTTATGTTTAATGTTTCTTGTATGCTGTGAAGTTTCCTAATAAAGTAAATAAAATTAAATAAAATAACTTTGAAATTGATCTAGATTATTGTTATTAGAAACCAAGGTCTAGTCGACCAAAATAATGACAAAATAAAACGATGGCAGAAAATATGTAGCAGCTCATTATTATTATTATTTAATTCCAATAGCTTATTTAATTATTATTAAATAATAAGTAAGGAAACGTCAAGTAATCGACCTGAAGCATTTTGTAGCTATGTATCTGAATAGTTAAATGATATCACAACTTTAAATCCGGCAAGTTGAACGGACGAAAGTTTCTGAATTGGTTAATAATTGATTAGGGGCCTTCAATACGTGTTACTAAATTGTCATGCGGGTTATTTCAACTTTTACAGCTATAATTTTGCTTCATAAGTGAATTTATTTTAAATATTATTAATATGAAATAAAAATTAAATAAAAACAAACCTGATAACGTGCTATGTAAAGGCATTTCGCTATCTTCATTGCCATTACTTCAGCTCTACATTAATCAACTGCCGAACATACGCCTCGCAATGCCACGAATTACAATCACCCCTGCCCATTGCATCCATCACATTCGCAGTGCGAAATGGTGGTAAATGTCGTTAATAATAATAATATTATTAATTTATTCAATCAGTCAGAAGTAACTGACCGACCCGAGGTTCGGCCCTCTCGGGTACCCTCGAGTCAGTCGCTCTCGTAAAACAGAGTACTAGTCCAAGCCGAGGCTCCCTCTCGGAAACCCTTGTGCTGGTTACCCATTAATAAAAGTCTCAGCTGAGTTCCCTATACACTCGGCCAACTTTCAACCCAGTGAAGCTGTAAAAGCCCTTGGGCTAATAGTGGCCATCAAAAAAAGAAAATCGACAAATCATCCTGCAAACTTGAATAATCGATAACATTTTTTTTTTACAGAATAGATGGCAAACGAGTCAGTTCACCCGATGATCACCGCAACCCATGGAGATCCGCAACACCAGAGGAGTCGAATATGCGCTGTCGTATCAGTTCGGAAATATGCAGCTGGTTCCACATAGTAATTGTGTGTGGCAGAAACGCGATGAATTTTCAACCATCGAGATGATGAGGATGAAATTTTGAATTCTGTCGTAATGTACGATGTTCAAGCTCAGCGGCTGGAATTAATCCGATATGAGTTGTAATATATATAATAGCATAAAGGCTATTACATGGTATCTAGAATATATAGATCCATCAACTTATGAAGAAGACAGGAACCAGAGTCAGCTTAATTCATCCCCTTCTTGTTGACTAATTTTACTTTAATGCATGGCTGAAACTAGATATAGATTAAAATATAAACAAATTAAAGAAGATTGAGCCTTGGTAGCTCAGATGCTGTTAGCCTATACGTTCCCACAGCTTCATCGAACTCGGGGCTCGCGGTTCCAAGATCCTAGTTAACGCGAGCTCAGTGTCTAAACACTCGATTTTATTTCACCGTAAGCGAACAAACCGAGTATGATCCCCGCACCGATGAAATTGTTAATTGTAATTTTATAAATAATTTACCACGTGCTTGAAGATGGAAAACACGGTAAGCAAAATCTACATATCTAAGAAATAAATAACGAAAAATATTTCGTAGACATATGAAGTCCGCCATTCCTGAGAAGAGCCGCGTGCGTGAAGTGTTATATATATATATATATATAGATATATAGGCTATTACTTTATTTTATGACAACTGGTTAGGATATACAAATCTCTAGTTGCAATTCGACGTTAAAAACAGTACGAGATACATAAATGATACTATACAAATAGCATCGAATCGCCATTAATTTTATAACTAAATATTTTACATTGACTTTTTATGTTTATACTTTGTGAATGTTTTTAAGCCTTTCATTTTATCTTTGCCCTCAACAGCGATTTTGCTAAAGAATTAGTTATGGAATTCATTTGCTATGAGAATTCGTAATAGAGGAATTTAACTTAGTCTACAGTATATCTGGAGTCTGGGTCGCTTCTAAAAATTATCTAGCGCAGGTGGGGTAGATTGTTTCACTTTTAACAGGAATACGACAAAATCAATAGATTAAACGAAAGTTTAAAATAAAGTGAAGCCGCAATTTAAATTCTCAGTAACTCTCCCGAATTCGATGTCTTATGCTGACACC
Organism: Teinopalpus imperialis; assembly: GCA_029286865.1. Lineage (NCBI taxonomy): Eukaryota > Metazoa > Arthropoda > Insecta > Lepidoptera > Papilionidae > Teinopalpus > Teinopalpus imperialis. Next base: position 4,846,136 of record JAGSMU010000022.1, on the reverse strand, counting down.
AATGAAACTGCAATAAATTCAGAATTAACATGTGTTCGTTAGTTATGATATATAAAAAAACAGTCCGTGATGAACGAAGATTATTTCTAATATAGATATGATGACTGTATTCAGAATCTTTTTTATGTTTGATGGAGAAAGTAACTCTTATTTTTAGGCTTGTAGCCCCGTAGTAAACACCTTACTTCATATCAAAACGCACTTACAACCAGTCGACAATGCGACAATATTTTTCCAATTATCACTTACATATAATGTATAAGTATTACTTTATTAACGAGGTATTCCATCTTAGTCCGTAGAGGTAACAATGCATCTACATAATGATTCCTTATCGAGAATGAATGTGGATTCCACGAATGCATGAATTACTTAACATAAGATGAACTATGTCCAAGTTTATCATCCTTAATATCTAACATGCTACAGTCCTTGGTTCCTCAGTGCTTTTTGCTGAGAATATTTTTGAATGGTTGATTTATGATAGTCAGTTGGTAACTTAGTCTAAATAATCGCTGGATTTGGTAAAATTTGTGAGATAACTATGTGTATTTTAGATTTTCGGATCTGATTTGTCGTGTGTTTTTTAATGCATTCGAACTTTCCAACTATAGTAAAGGGAAGGCAAAGGGAAAGAACTGCAAGATGTAACTCTTTAATTACGACACTATACAATCTTATGCACTACTCTGATAGCAAACAGATGATGTCGCGATCGCATTCGGCCAAGAAGGCATCATCTTTAAAATTAATAGCATACTTGTAATATCTGCCTGAGGTCTTAAGTTTGGTTAAAGTCTAACTTTAAGCCCATTTTAACGGTAGATTATCAACTCATGTAGCGAGCCAGTTGGGCGCATAGCATGTAGAAGGGATCGGAATTTTATAAAAAAATGTTGATATAATTTTGGGTGTAGGAGAGAATCCTTCATAATTACCTGAAATTCATTATCAAAAAAAAACGGGCAAAACGTGTCAAACTATTGCTTACTAAATTTAATAGCATATGGTATAAAAGAAACCGCGTAAAACGGTGTTGTCTTTATAAATTTGTTTGAAAAGCAGTTGTACAAAATGTCGTTAGTTGATATGATGATTGATAGGCTGTGGTTCATGATATCTACTATCATCCCCAAAATTTTAGAATACACGTGTGTTTTTATCCTAGAGAACTCATAGGTAACAATGACAGGTAACGAGGCAAGTTGTATGCATGTCATACCTCGTAATGAGGTCTCCGGTCTTCATCTAACATACGAGGTACAGCACTGTTATGTTACTATTCCACGTAAGGGCATACTGAAAGTTTATGAATTAAGACCTGATATTATATTTATACTACATTTTTTTTGACGTTGGAACCATTGTGTGAAGCAGTGATTCTAGTCATCAGTAGGGCCTCTAAGGACCTTTTCAATGGCTATGTAGAACGTATTCACCATCCCTTCCGGGTTTGTATATCTTAAACCTCTTATGTTATTTTTATTTTTGGAAATAAATGACTCGCTAGTTCCGGGAGATCCGGGCTATATGGCGGATGCGTTATCAGTTCCATTTGAGGCCTTCAAATATGCATTAATTATCTTAGCGGAACGTGCGAACGTTATTGTTGTGAAGAACGACATTGCTGCTTCATGGACTCTTCTAACGCTCTGGACAAGCAATTATTTACGTACCAATCTGCATTCACTTCCTCCTTCCTTTGTCCTTTGGTTTTCAAACGACACTGTAATTCAATGTCCCGATTTGCCGAACAATGAAGCAACAATTTCTTGCCGATTCTCCGACTTTTCTTTGCTTTCGTCGGAAAGTCTTCAAAACGAAAGACCCATTCTGACAACTGGCTTTTTCTTGCAAGTTCAAAGCGGTCCACCTAGGTTTGATCACTTGTCACGATATTACAGCCAATGACTGTCCTCCATTAATCTTTTTTATCATTTTACGACACGCAGATGTTTCTGGTCTTCCGTTAAATCATCCGGTATCCATCGAGTACAAATCTTCCGAACTTTCAGTTGAGCTAGAATTATCTAGAAATTTGCTTGACTCTAACTCTGTTATAAGGTGTACAAGATTCTTATAGTTTTTTTTTTATTTCTAACAGTCTAGGTTTTAATTGGTTTACTTCGTAAATCTCTTATTGGACACACAAAATAGACGTGTAGATCGTTATTATTCGATAATTGTCCATTTTTATTTAACCTGTTAATAACCTGTAGATTGTTTTTACGTTACAAATGCGAGATAATCAAGTATTATGAAGCCAGGCGTTCCCATCGTATTAATCGTACCATTAGATATGGTACAATCGTTAAGTTTTAAAAAAATGTGTGAAACATTACCCGTCGCTCAGGAAAATCGTTAATTTCGTTAAATTCTTTACTTTAGTTATTAAATCTATATGTGGTGTTACTAATTAAAATGGTTGTTTATTATGAAATGTCTTACAAATAATATTTTATGATAATAGTAGTTTTGTCTTTTTTTTTACATAATTAATAGATTCGGAGTTGGAAAAACATTAAACGGATACCTATGCTCTACATATTTCCGTTATTTATTATGCAGTCCATCAGACTTTTTTTTCTGTCTGACAAACCCTGCATGGCAATGTGTATTTTTCGCACTGTCCACCCGACTAAAATAATGTATGCTCGGTAAATAATTAAGACAGCAATGTACGTATCATCGTTTTGACTGAAAATATTATTTTAGTTTTGTTTTAAATGTGTCTGTTTGTCTGGACTTTTGTGAATGTCTCCACAATGGTTATATCAATTTGAATGTGGTTTTCAGTTAAGTTATGTATGTATACGACCGAGGTGAAATGTAGTTTTGTTGACAGTTGACATGCTATTGACAAATTTGACATGTTAAGTTAGGCACACCTAGATTGTATATAAAGGTAATACTACCTAGGCCGGCCATAAGTTCTGTTACAAATGAAAATGCGTTTTTTAATGAAGTAAAGTAATATTATTAAAATTTATACCTACATATTTATTAGTCTCAGCAAAAAATAAAAAAATATTATATTCGATATGGCCACTATATAGGCCTTTAATCTGTTTGGCCACGACTCTATGGATTTACGCACTGTTTCCAAGGGAAATTTCGCCACTGCATGCTCCAAAGATTTTTTAATAGACTCAATGTTGCCGAGTCGTTTAGAGCAGGCCATGTCCTCTAAAACTGACCATATATTTGAAGTCTAAAGGGTTGAGGTCTAGGCTAAATGAGGGCCAGTCTTCAGCTCTTATAAAGTCCGGAACGTTAGTTTCAAGCCGGGCTTGGGTAGTTCGTGCCTTGTGACCAGGTGCAAGGTGTCTTTCACCTGCGTATCGCGACAGAATGCGTTTTGATCGATCCACACTCTTTAATTGTAAATATTGATTTAGGGCATGTCCTGTATATAAACGATAAGCACCGAGCCTTGTTTTATAATACGCGACAGAGTCCTAGCTTTTGAAGTACGGCTTCACTTTGTGCAAGGCGATCACTGCAATCCTATTTTCTTTAACACCACATTCCATATTGTAATTTGATAATGAACACGAAAAAATATGTGAAATGGCGTAAAATCGAAAGAAGTTTTAACAATAATATACGTGTTCCAAATTCAAAATAATTAAAAACTTTGAAAAAAAGAAAAGTTTTTATGTAACAGTATTTATGGCCAGACTCGTTATGGGGAAAAAGTCCAATCTATCTGATGTGATTAGACAGATTATTATATAGATTGAGAGATAGATTGTTTTTTACGGATTGTAGATGCTGTTAGCGCGAAAGCTTTTACGGCTTTATCTGGTTTAAGGGTGGTCGAGTGCTTGCTTCGCCTAAACCTTTCTTACAGGGCAAGTAACACAACTTGCACAGTGGTTCAATCGGAATACTATAATAATAATAAGAAGATAGGCCGGTTTGCGCGGAATATTATAAAGGATTGATTAGCGTCACAAAGTAAAAAGACAATAAAAGTTTAATATCAATTAATCACTCAATATTTTTTGTCAAAATACATGGTGGTAATGTAAGACCACATAGATTCAATGTATTCTGCCTCATCTGGCATGCATACATTCATTTCGATTCATGCAATTAAATTGCTAAAGACTTGACATTTGGATTTATATACAAATATTAACTTTTGCTGGAAATCAAACAGAGTTAAGATACCTGTGAACGTTTAGAAGGCTTCTAAAAACGTTTAAAGTTAAGGTTAATATTATTGGTATAAATGCTTGGTAATCATGGTTGTATCATAGGCGTTATCTTTTTATAATAAAAAGTTTCTATTTTCTTAAAAGTTTTATAAATCGTAATTACGTATAAACATTTCTTAAAATCACACCACACCTCATACCTTACTCAGGCTAAAGCTTGTTCTATAATTAATTGATTAACTCCCCATCCCTTTTTGTCCTTCGAAGCCAAAAAGCACCGCAATCATTCTTAAATGATCGATATTTATAAATCGGAAGAGCAAGGTGTCCTTGACAACTCCACTTTTGCTCATACGGGAAATATTTACCGATAGCGATAAACGACCACCGGAGACATCCAATTTGCTTATTTTTTTTTGAATTTTACTCATTAAGTTCCGGAACGTTGACCTCATGCACATACTTGGGACCTTGCTATAAGCACAAAAAAAACTTTTTTACATTACTGAACGTAAACGTAATACAAATCGTCATTCTATATAGGTTTTAATTGTTTTTATTTGTAATTCTGCTAAGCCTACATGATGTGTACCCATTTCTTAAAACAGGGTTAATTACATATTATAAAACCTCCTTATACGCAGTACTATTATTGAATTCAAATTTGGAACGCGACTTTCGCGATTCGGGTAGCAACGACAATCAGATAAAACTTGATTAATCTCCGTAGGCAGTTCCGCTTCTTATTATAATAAACTAATTAATGATGGAGCAGAACAATTCATTATAGAAGCAAAACTGCCTTCCGAACAATAATGATAATGAGTGTAATTAATTATAGGAAGTTGGTTCAAGACGTACTCGGTAGGGGGAGGACGTGGCAAGGATCGGGGACGTCTACTGTGTACAATTCGGATGCGGCATATCTTGTACTAATATTAAATTAACCTGTAATGTATAAAATGTAAATGTAATTAATTGTAGTCGCAGTGTAGTATGCTAAATGGTACTACGATCCATTCAAGTTTGCGGGAAGTAGAAGTACCCAGGTGTTATAGGATCGTGCTTTATGGTAATTTATGGAACAGACCTAAGTTCACTATACAGTACACTATAGATATGATGGTGATGAATTAAATGACAGAGGTTTAGCGACGCTGCAATTTATTCCTTCCGGCGGAATGAATGATACGTCTCGACGGGGGAAGGAACACGCCCTCACAGAATACCAGCGTCAGCAGCAACACAACGCTGCTGAGTTTCATATGGTGGATGTAGCGTTCCAGTGACAGTATAGGTAACGGGGTATTCCATCTTAGTCATTATGTGCATGTCGAATCTATGTCGAGGATGGATGTAGATGCCAGTTAAGTCTTACCATTAGATGAAGTGGGTTCTCATTTGTGTACACTTATATTATTCATTAGAAAATTACAAGACCATTAATACTTCAATTAAACAAGTCTTTAATTTAAATATGATGTCAATTACTGAAGGTCTTGGTTTTAGAAAAATACACGTTTTGTTGATGGTACATATTTCCCCTTCTACATAACATCGACTAAAGGCTACTGGCTTCTAAAACGATTTAGACATTTACTCCATTTAAAATTCTCCTATACTCGGAACAAAACTATAAACTAAAATATATTTAAACCACTCGTTGAGTAAAACATCATTGAAACAACAGCTGTTCTAATAAGTTACTTTTCTTCGGACTCTTTTTCACTTTATGGGTAAGAAATTCTAATTTCATACCAAAAATTAGTATCTACATTTTGTTATATTAATAAGAGAAAAATGAGGACATTTAATCATATCGTAAATGGTCACCATGATCCATAGACACTTACATTTAACCTCCATGAAGAATCGAGTTCCATCTATGGTTATTTAGGTTAATTGCCTCATGGGTCTCTGGTTCTCCTTTATCACATCAAACAGTAAGTTGATTCTGATATCTTGTGCGATTGTGGTCCTTCACCGTATAAGCCAAGCTCACACAATCAACCGTCTAATGGTTTAGGGTACAGTCTTCAAAACTTAACAATTCGAATCTTGTTGTAAATTATCTTCTGGCACAAGAAATTAAGCTTATTTGAAGCGATAAACGGGAATGTTAGTATCAGTATTGCTAGCTTTCTCCAAAAAACACGGTGTATAAAAATAATCTATATTGAATAAACGATTGCATTTAAGATCGATGTCAAGTCAAATTACTCTAACAGAAATCATAGATAAAAATATGTAGTGTATGTGTAAAAATATATACTGCTATATTATTACTTGTGCACTATTCACAACTTAATAGGTATATATAAAATATAGAAATGTTCAAACATGAAAAGAAATTAGTTTTTTACTAGTAGAGCTTTGACCTTTCAATAGAAACTTACCGCATCTAAGCTTACTAGACGCAGCGAGGTCAATGAAAGGGTGAGGGCGGGAGGTCAGGCGATTGTCGCGCTACTGATGGCTTTAATCATTATTACTTATAATTAAAATTTAGGTGGAAATATCTATTGTCGTCCGCGACGGCAAACTTCTCCCTTTATTTGAATGCTATCAACATTGATCGATAAAAACATAAAAGCGAAGAAAGTTGTATTCGCTTGAATAATAATTAATACACCCCATTTATACAACAAATACACACAAAGGCTCAAGAATATCTTTTATCTATGTAAAGTATATTTACCTTTTCTTATAACTACATTGACAATTATTTGGTCTGGATATGTTGTATGTATTTAATGTACGACACGTGTCCATAATACTTTAACGGAAGGTTCAGCTATCTGATCTCAGTGTTGCAGCTCATCTCATGGTAAGTGATTACCGCCGCCCATGAATATCCGCAACACCAGAGGAGTTGCAAATGCCGGTGTTTTAGAATTTATTTACCCGAAAAAGCACTATAATATATCCTGCCCAGTTGATGTAATATGGTAAGAATAAATGATATCGCCATGGGCGTAATTGACTAGAAGGTCATTTAGTTTGCGATAATAGTGTTGGGTTGGTATCGATCCCGCATAGGCGACCTATGACCTAAGGCTTGTTTACATACGCTTCTGCAATCAGTAGGTCGTTGAGGCCTCCCTTTAGATAGCGATCCGAATCGAGGTTTCATACCTCCTTATGAGGGGCCCTCGGATCGTATTAATAGCCCCCCCTTTGTTGTCGTCAACGTTCTTCGTCCACAGGGGTCGGAGTGCAGCGGTGCTGCAGCAGCAGTCTCCGCGCCAGCTTCGCGGCATCGTCGTTGTCTCCCTACTCAGTGGGCCTCCCGGTCGCGAGTCTGATTAGATAAAGCGGTAAGAGGTCTCTGGACCAACGGCAATACTCACACAAAAAAAAAGTTGAGGCCTATTACAGTATTGTTGAAACATTGTGCATGTGTCTTTGGTAACCCTTATAAACAAATAGATTTGTTTATGATTATTTATACTAATAATCTCGGAGGTGCTCACACGACATCCCCACCTCTGATCTGAAAATTCAGATAGACAAAAGACGAATAATATTTTTGTTGCACAGATATCATACATTTGCTGTGTATCGAATTCAGTGTCGTAACCCGCAGAAGCCAGGTACTCTTACGGATATTCTCCTGGTCGATTTCATCCACGGCCTTAAGAATTTGGGCAATCTCAGAGGCCTCCTATTCCCATATAATGCATGTGTAATAAGATAGGAGGAAGTTTCAGATGCAATGCTAGGATACGTGACACACGCAACACAACCAGACCTACCAACAATTGGTGATATACAAATATTATTACTTGGTTGGGAATCGTACCCAGAAACCCGGAACGCAGTAGCCAGTTACTCAAATCATCACACCACGTGTCCTATAACTACAGCGCTACCCGTCCGTCATTTTAATAAAAGGCTGGAGATAATCGTTATGAAATGTTAAGCTTGAATTGAATTACATCAGTGGAATACTACGAAATTACGGTGAAACATTTCAGTATGTCACTGCAAAGCGTGTATTTTCACTGCGTCCATAAAACGTCGATCCGCTGTCGGCACCAGTTTAAAGTGACAAGTACGTGACAATGATCCACGTGTACGGGCCCCCGACAACATGAAACGAGCCGAAACATCACCAACTAAAATATTTGATACGAGTAAACGTTGTTTGGTTTTCCCTATTTATATGTACATTAGTATATTTTTTTTCCTAATCGAATAATAAAATCTCACTTTGCAGTTGACCGTCGTAGAGAATAGACGTGTGTAAGAATTTTTGCTAAGACAAATTAGGTCTTTATTGTGTATGTTTCCTAGTGTTTGGGTGGTGGTGTAATGTTTCTAGAGATGCTTGTAGTTTGCATGCTATAAAATAAGTAAAGTCAATCTAATTTTAATATTTGTTTTTACTTATTATAACATATTCTATTAATTAATGATCTATTTATTTTTATTTGATTAGAGCTCCGGGCCACAAATAACAACCAGAAGTTAACAATGATAGAGCCACGTTACAGATTGTTTCTCGGCCCTAGCATTCATTTGATCCGTTAAAAACAATAGGAGGTCCTTGCGAATTCTGAATCGTATTTCACATTATAACTAATATATTCCTGAACTTTCGAGTGCTACAGTTAACCAATCTGGTAACACCATCTTTATTGATATTATGATGGTTTTATTTAACTGAAATAACCTCGCGGATCATCCTTGGTAGGGATCATTGTTGATCCTTGTCTTTGCGAGGGTTCGTGTTTTATCAAATCTTACGTAATGCTGAGGCCTATATAAGGTATGATCACAGACTGTCAACTTATTAGAGTGCCAATGTTTCAAAAAATCTATATGTTCGTTTACGCGAGTTTACATTGATTTTTGATTAGCTTGTATATAAGAGACCTTGTGTTCAACTTGTGCGAAGGCCTTCAAAAGGGCACGAAGCGCTTCTTTCGAAGCTTTCTTCCTATGGGCTTCCCGACAAATTACGCAAGTGGGTCACCAGTTTTCTCATGAACAGTAGCATCTGGGGCTGTAGTCGACGGTGCATGCTTCAACTCGAAATCAATGAATGCTACTTGTTTCTTCTGCATATCAATGACATGTTGTTAATTAATAAAATTCATTGCTATGCGGACTACAGCACAGGCGATGCGTTGTACAATAGCCGCACCAATATTTCTCGGAAACACGTCAACGAATGCCGGAACGAACTTGTGTCTGTGGTCGATACTATCGATTGGGCCCGACGAAATCTACTCCAATTTAACCCGACAAAGACACAAGTTTGCGCGTTTATTTCATCTGATTCCGATTTTAGTTTAATTTACGGTCATTGCGAAGAGACGTTGCATCTCTGTGTATTTTTACTGAACATATATAAAACCATGATAACATTTTAATAAATAGTTCATTAATATGGTTAAACCTTCAAGACTTCTCCAGGCAGACCCAATTTTATGTTCCTACATAATACATGTAAGATCACATGCGTCCTAATTAAAAATGTACTAAAAACAGATATACAATAAAGCGATAAAGCGCAAAATCACACATTATAAATATCCTTTAATAAACGAATCTTGTGTATACAGGTCTTATTTACACACAACACAACAGATTTCGACCCCTTTTAATAACAAACGCGACCCTACGTTTGAGAAACGATACTGATACGAACCTGACTGCAAATAGTTTCCTGTTAGGAACATCGTGGTTTTTTTTATGGCGTATGAATAGGTGGCAAACGGGAAAGCAGCTCATCCGCAACAACAAAGGACACGTAGACGCACTACCGGCTATTCTTATTGGCATATTAGAGTTTTTCAAGGAAATAAAGTACGTGCGCGTGACTGAGGACTTAGTCATCCGATCGTCGGGTTAAATTATTATTTACTCAATGCAAATTATATTACATTATTAACTTAAGAATTTCAAAAAAATTGAATACGACGTATTAAGCTTGTTTTATATAGAAAATTGATTAGAACTCAGATGTGCAATGACTATGATAATGATGATCCTCCACCACCATCTCCATGACCATTTCGAACACGGCGACATCTTCTGGTCTAATGACCAGTGAACCAATGAACCACGCAGAATATTTCATAGCGCTGTAAGCATTCGTACAAACATAGAGCCAATGACTCGTCGTACTCTTCCCTATCCAGTCAATACAGATTGGAGTTTCTCGCTGGAGTTTCTTGCGCCACTGACGCTTTCGATTCGACTGAGTGGCAGAAGCGCTCGATCACCTCTCAACCCGGTGAAACTGTAAAAGCCCTCGTGCTAACAGCAGCCATTAGCCCAAAAAAAACGCTTCCCTATTCCAGTATAACGCATATACAATAAGATCTTAAGAAGGCAAACAGACCCGAAAACTAACTACGAAATACGAAAATTATCACGCAGTCCTCAAGACGTTTAGAGATTTGTCGGCCTATAACATCCATTTCTGTCCTTGATAAGATCTTATAATACAAAGGCGTTGACACACCTAAAGTCTAAAGCAAACTGCTTAGTCACCAGTATTAACTTATCTGTTTTCTTAAGCTCAAACAATAAAATGTGCAACGATAAGGTAAGTGGAAAGGGGAGAAGACGGGACATTCGTACAACACACCCCTTCTCGATAAGCTATTTGAGTTGCTCAAATATTGTTCTTCAGGGTTCGAACAGAGAGGCCGCAACTCATAGGTCAGGTACGTCACCACTACGCCACGCGACTCCTAAGAATATGATGTCACTTAAGATTCAGTTGTAAAACGTGCTTTATTTATACATAACTAGTTTAGGAATTTTTTTATGGTCCGATTTTATTAACCCGAGGGATTCTATAGCACCGGATTGAAAGGTGGCTGAGCGCTTAGGTCGTTCAGTCGAGACTTTTATTTATGGGTAACCAGCACAAGGGTTCCCGAGAGGGAGCCTCGGCTCAGACCGTTACCCCGCTTGCGAAAGCGACTGACTCAAGTGTGCCCGAGAGGGCCGAACCACGGCTTGGTCAGATTCCTCGGATTAAGCTATTTCAGTAAGGAAACATTACGTTCTATGAGATATTTTTTATTCATACCCGTTCATAATATATTAAAAGTATATATATATATATATATATTTATATATATATTACTAAAATTCCGGTTAACCACTCCAACACAGATGACTATCCTTGTGCTACAAGACGGACGCTAATAGTCTAATGGTGGATTCGAACCTACGACCTTAAGTTTCGCAGACCGTACCCTAAACCTAGGCTAGGCTATTGACGATTATAATTATATATAACTATAAAAAGATTGTATATTAATGATGATATGTTACTATAATTGAGAAGATAGCATTAACTGAACAGGACATAGAGGCAATATCATATATCTCCTCTTCCCTATCCCGATATAACGTGTGATGTGAATGTATGAAAACTTTTGTTCACTCTAGGAATGTGAATCTAATGTTTATAATGTTAGAGGCAAAAACAAATATTGCTGACAGCCCAATTACCGGTGAGAAAAAAGTAAGCAAATATATCTCAACAAACCTTCATATCGGAGTAATATTTATTTAATTTTTTTTATTTAATATATATTTTAAGTCCGCCAATATACATGCGTGACGCACTTTTCTTCAATATAAGAGCGTTTTAAAATAATAAAGTATTTGGTGTTAGACTTATATAGTGTAAAATATGTAAAGCGTCAAACAGAATTAATCACCAAGGTTTAATTATACCTAATCCGGCGTAAATTAACAGACTTATCTCAATTTTAAAACTCACGTTCACGTAAACATCCATGCAAATATTATTTTATTAACACCAGTTTAAAAACTAAAACTCAAACGAAATACAGTTTTGTATTTTTTTATTGTATTGATGGTGACAAATAAGCACACTTTGCACCTCTGATGACTAAGATGCCTTAACTAGAACATCTCGTTACTAAGCAATAAGGATCTAGGGTTCTTTTACCAAATGGAACACGTAATAGCGTTAAATTATAGATTCCGAAAAGTGTAATTCTATTCCGGTAGAACTGGCTTTTTCGACTAAACCATGTGAAAGTTTCTCATATCCTATAGCCAAAAATATATGTGACTCTGTAATGTCCAGTTTTTTTTGTAATTAAACGTGATTGACAGACCAAGTCCTTTAATATAGGGAGAAAAAGCAACGTAAATGAAATAGTTCTCCGGATTAGTGGAAGTTTGTATTATAATCTCATTTTAATGATATTTCAATATCTCGTTCCGTGCGAATTTAATAAATATAAGTCTGGTTCAGAATCATTTAGTTATGTATTATATTTACCTTAAAACTTTCCACGTATTTGTATGTTTTCAACATAGTCTAGTGGTGATTACGTAGTAGACCTACACTGCAGTTTATTTCTAGCTAAAAAATTATTTTCCGTGTCCGCAACACTATACAAATTTTAACGTATCTTAATGCACATGCCTTACATCAGATTACGGAATAAGTGCCTTTGTGTTTGCGCAATTGCTTACGGCATGAAATGATTTAACGATCCCACGAGAATATATATATATATATATATTTTAATCTTTCAAAGCTTGACCACGATCCCACCTCATGTTAAGCGGAAATGCAATCCTGGATGGTAAGGCGTACTAGCTCAGTAAAGACATATAGACATGTTTATATTTAGTTTTCTATATGTACCTTAATTAGCCAGGTGGCTTACGATTGTGCTTTATGGCAGTCTATGAAGGAGGCCTGCGTTCAACAGTGGACTATTGACAGGTTGTGGTCATGAAATGTAATTATGTACCAATTAGTACAATTTAATTTATGATTATTTTTTCAGTGTGTGGCCGAATAATATTTAAAGTTTTTAAGCTACAACTCTGTAATTATATCCCATTAACCCCACCCTATCTTATGAGAATCTAAAAATAAAACCAATTAATAAAATTAAATACTTTCACAAAGCATACTGAATTAAGTTATATATCCTTCAACATAGACATGAGCAACGGACTCTTTAAAGCAGAGCAGCATAAGTTGATCATAACTGACCGTTAAAAGCGGTGCCTTACCTTGGGCAAAGTGCGGGGCCACATAAAGAGGCGTATGAACGCTCATTAGGTTCGCGGTATCGTCCATAAATACATTATCGCGGGTAGCGGGTCCGACAGGGGGTGGCGGAGGGGGGGCGGATGAGGCGGCGGGTTATCGAATTAAAACTTCACTAGCAATAGTAGAGTTGAACACCGTATTAATACACCATGTATAATTCGTGCGCTTGGACAAACTTGGCTAACTCCACTTGCGACCGAAGGGTACATACTAGTTATTGATGAAATTGTATTTTTTAAATTGTTTTGTTAAGAGTAACAAACGAGCACACAGTCCACCTGATGGTATGTGATTCCTGCGTCCCATTGCATCTACATTCATGTACTGCCATCCTTGAGGACTGAGATGGAATGTCACCAGACGCACTATGCTGCTATTTTACGCTTGTATTCTATGAGGACGTGTTCCTACCCCGGTTGAGCAGTAACCATTCATTCTGCACCTAGAAACAAACTGCAGCGTAGCTCTACCACATTATAAAAGTACCGTAACGAAGTGTCCCTGGTTTTTTTGTTCTAAGTAAAATTTTCACATATTGATTATCGTGATAAAGTGGAAAATGTATCCTATGTACTACATTAATACTTAGTGAAAAGTCAATATACAGTTTTAGTTTAGAAGATGGGTCTCGACTGAGTGCCATAAGCGTCGGGGCACCTCTCAACCCAGTGAAACCGTAAAAGCCCTCGGCGGCCATCCGCCCCGGAAAAAAATAAATAAGATGGGCGACAAACAAACATATAGTTTACCTGATAGTAAGTGATGACTGATTTACATCAATTCTCAACAAAGACTTAAGATGCATATGGAGGTATGGCAGCACCCCTGAGGAGCGTGGTGGAATGCCTTATTTCTTGTGAACCTCAGATCCCTACACCCACCATACAAAACGGCAGCGCTATCCTGGTAATCCATGCTGGTATTTTGTGAGGGCCTAATCTTATAACAGTCGGATGGACCTGTTCTTACTCCAGCTAGTTTATTTATTTATTTATTAGGTAGTCCAACACACAAAACAAATTATAAAAACAACGTTACAGTAAAAAAGGTCAAATTCAGGATTACGCAATTAATTAAAAGCTATTTATTAACAGTATTTTTATAGTTCATATTGTGTAAGGATATGATTCTTTTTCATTCGATCGATTATTACGAGATCTTTCCTGTGTAATTACAATTTATAGTATACACCAGTAACAATAACTTCGATTTGTTTTTCTTTCACTAATATTACATAACTAAGTTGGTACTATTTATAACTAAGCTGGTATTCTGTGAAAGAACCGTCCTTCCCCGGTCAAGTTAACCTATTCGTGTTAAATCCAGTTTTTAGCTGACCCTACAATAGAAAACCGTTATTACTGGTGACGAGGCATTGCATCTCAGTCCTCAAGGGTAACAACGCATCTGCATTCTGATTCCTTGGCAAGGATGAATGTAGATGTCATGAGACGCAAGAATCACTTGTCATCAGGTGAACTGTGTGCTCGTTTGGTACACTCAATGATATCAAAATAAAACAAAAATAAAGTCACCGCTAGTCCGTTGTCGCAAACTGTATCAGGTAATATAATCCGACTAATTTTATTATCCGATATGGACGTAAACAGTAGCGCCAAGCGGAACGCACCGCGCTGGGCGGCGGGCGGCGCGAAGGAGCGATCGAGGTAAGGGTACCGGCTACGTAATTAGATTTTCAAAGTCCGAATACACTGCTCGTACTTGTCTTCATAATAATGTGGCACGGCTCACCTGTTTTGATACTCATTAAGTTGAACATTATAATTAATTATCTTTGCAATGCAAAATGAATTATAGATCGTTATATGTTTTAAAGTTGCGATTGTATTAACTCTTGGAGCTTCATCATTATCCTTTATTTGGAATGAGAACATATTTTATTTTTTGGGAGCCTATGGCAGAGCAGAGCCTACTGTTAATTCTGTGTCCCAAGTATCAAATTTTGATCTAGTTTGCGATTCCGGGATTAGATTTCCTACCGAAGTTTTTTATACCAAAAATAATTTGGAGATTTTAGGTGTTGCGGTTGTCCATGGGCGTCGATGAGCACCTCGGTGTTCCCGCCGCTCCTTTGCTCCCGTTTTTCTATATAAAAAAAAGATATGTGTATTATTATCGTTTTGTGTTGCTTACCTGCAGAAAACATGTATATGAGACATGGAACGTAAGGATGGGAGGAAAACCACACAGGTTACATGTCTATATATCTGTGAACGCATCTTGAAACGCATATTCAAGATCGGTGCATTACGTAATCTCTAAGGGCTAATATGGAGCGCCTTTTCACCAATATTCCGGCTTCCGATTCTATATTAATTGGACCGGATTCATTCTATATTCTAACGAGCTTCACTAATATACAATGACAAAAGATTCGATTTTGGCTTTGATTTAAATTTGTGTTTTTATTCGGCTATTGTGTATTTTTTTGTAATTATATTCAAATTAAAATGTTGATTTTAATTAATCAAAACTTGAGCCTGCCTTTTAATATATTACACACATATTGCGAAAGCATGGTTCTTCCCGAGACCCCTTACACTACGGTGGCCTTCTAACTACAGTGCAATTTTATCATTGAGAACAATCAAACCCATTTGCACATAATAACCCTTATATATTTGGTTTTAGGTTTATTTTTACAGTGTATCCGTCTCCATTACCAATACAATTAATTAATAATTATTTACAAGTATCAAGATTAGTGTACCTGAACTAAGCATCGAGGTATCGGATATTTAGTTTGCTTTGGGGCGGCGGCGCGCGGGGCGGGGTGGTTAAGTCCAACTATAAATTAGGAAGGGTACGGTTTCATTAATCACCCATACGCCGTTATTATTAATTAACCCCCTTTGGAACTATCGTCGGCATTAATTATCGACCGGTACACCCGTCGCTACTGTCAATTTTGTCTAGGTTTTTTTTAGGACTTCTATGAATTATTTTAACATAATTACTATAATGTTAATAAATTCGCTGTGTAGTAAGTTAGTTAGTTAGTGTGTAGTAGTTAGTTAGTTCGCCGTATAGTTTATTAACTTGTATTGGGGGTATCTAGAAAGAAATATAAAAAGAGTATAAATAAATACAATGGATTGGGCATTATTGTATCACATCCAAAAAAAACTGTAGAAATAATTGTTTACTTAGTACCTTATTACCTAAGTTCATAGTGAGTTTACGGAATAACATAATCTACTACTGTCGCTATTCTCGCGGTTTGAAAGGCTTATAAAAGAAAATGTCGTGAAAATATTTTTAATAACATTTCTTTGTTACAATTAACCTTCGAGCATATACGAATCCGTCCGTTAGGTGTAGCGACTGTACAAAATCAAGATTGAAACGACTATATCTCCTTTGTTGAGCATAGGCCTCCAGCAGCGGTCGAAGTCTTACTTTAATTCTTGTAAAGTTTACATTAAAATACAAAAAAGTCGCACAGTACGTGAACAATGAGATCATTTTACATACAGATAGACATAGATACATATATTTAAACTACATAACGTTACATATTTGATATAACATATATATTTTTTCAACAAAATCCTAATGAGAATGTTCACATAATATTTCTTTAAGTCGTAATTAGAATGCACCTAAGGAAACTAACTCAATGCATTTGGCCGACGAATATGTCAGGAACAAGCTGCATGTTTAGAAGTGTTTGGACACAAGAGTGCGGTCCGTGGCCACGGCGCGTCGCCTCGCCTCGCGGACACCTCATTATGACGAGAGGATTGCGTCGACTTCGTTTACCGAAATAATGGCGAGAAAACTACTAAACATACACCTTATTACCTGCGCACTAAGGCTCACTGTCTTCATTATAACTTAAACTAGACTAATATATATTATTATTCAGATTAATATATATAAGTCTAGTTTGTTTTATGATATTAAGGGTGTCACCCGATCGTAAATGATTCCTGAGGTATTTCCTTGATGTCGAAAAAATTTATAATAGTTGAATCTCTATGGAATTACTTGAAATACCTCGTCATACGTTAAACAGCAGCTTCTCAGTGTTTATGTTCGTTTCTATATTCTTCAAAGGCGTCGGTGTGTTTACATTTTTAATCTGCGTTATCACACGTACACACTTGTTTAGTAAAACTTACCTGTTATACTTTAAGTCTCTTATGGAATAGAAACGGAAAATAAAATATCTTTTCATATCGTTTGTACAACTTTACACTATATAACTGAATTCACGTTCAGAGAATTATGAAATGTGATCATTTAACTTTAAGTTTATGGTTTGAAAATTATCACTTTGTTGATATGACAAATATATTGACAACTGTGTTTATATTGTTTTTATTGCATTACTGTAACGGATGTGATATGCATTGATCACTTACTATCAGGTGAACTGTACCCTTTTTCGTCACCTATCTTATTAAGAAAAACTGACTCGTACATCTTGAAATTTAACTAAAGTCGGATGTCGATATTTTGGGCCGTTTGTCACCTATCTTATAAACAAAAACTGACCTTTACTAAAGAATTCTTGAATCTTTACGACAGATGGATGTGGATGTTATGGGCCGTTTGTCACCAATCTTGTAAACAAAAACTCACCCGTACATCTTGAATCTTTACTAGAGATGGATGTCGATGTTATGGGCCGTTCGTGTCCTATCTTATAAACAAAAACTGACGTGTACATCTTGAATCTTTACTAAAGATGGTTGTCGATATTATGGGCTGTTTGTCACCTATCTTATAAAGAAAAACTGACTCACACACCTTGAATCTTTACTAAAGATGGATGTCGATGTTATGGGCCGTATGACACCAATCTTGTAAACAAAAACTGACCCGCACACCTTGAATCTTTACTAAAGATGGATGTAGATGTTATGGGCCTTTTGTCACCAGTCTTGTAAACAAAAACTGACCCGCACACCTTGAATCTTTACTAAAGATGGATGTAGATGTTATGGGCCGTTTGTCACCTATCTTATAGATAATAACTGACCCGCGGCATCTTGAATCTTTACTGAGGATGAACGTCGATCAATGTCATCACTTACCATCAGGTTTACTGTGTGTATACTCCAAATATTATAATTCAGGGCCAGTCATTCAATTAACTTATTATATTCTTGTATTTAATCGATGTAATTGTTATATTGTCTCGTCTGTGCGAACGCTGTCATTTATATCCAACTCCTTGAGTATCATTTGCAAAATGTCAATGACGAATATAAAAGGCAAATAGATAATTACCTAGTGTTTATTTCATTGAATCTTAACAAATAACAAAGTGAATGTTTATACGTTTGAATGGTATTAATTTTATAATTCACAAGGTTTGGTTTATGTTTAGAGATAATGATAATATTTATAATAGTTATATAAAAATAACACATACATACAAACGCTTTAAATTTCATATATTTCCTTTGGGAATTGGAAAACAAGGGCCATTAGAATTAATATACCACAGTTTCTTTGTAAAATTTTATGTTTGACAACAATAGCCAAAAAGTATAGCATAGAATATCACGGCCGAATTAATTTTTCCATAGATTAGAACAAATATCGTCACAAGAAGTAAATGAAGAAAAATTGAGTGATATTATATAGATTAATACAAACTATGTGAATATATTTATATGTGTGTTTCTCCGTATGTTTGTGTGTGTGCTTACATTCATTTTATGCCAATATCGTAAATTTTTTTTTTAACTAATTATTAAAAACGAGTACACCTGTCGATCACCCCTGAGTGAGTGAGTCACGAGGAATTCCATCTTAGCTTCCAAGGATGACAACGCATTTGCATTATGACTCCTAGTCGGGGATGAATGTAGATGTCGTGGACCACAGAAATTACTCAACATTAGATTGACTGTGTCACTCTCAATACAATAAAAAAAAAGCAAATGGATAGAAATCAAACAATAGAAAATCAATCAAGCATTAGAAATCTAAACGAGCTTGCGTAACTATGCTTAAACATTACAACTTATTACCGAACATAAGTTTAATGTGTTAAAGTTTTAGTGTTGTTAAGGTAATTTGAATACAACTATGTATTAAAATTAACAAAAGTAAACGGATAAATTTATTGGCAGTTAATTTTAAAGAATCTTGTTAACATGTAATAGATACACTTTAAACAATAACACTTTGGGTAACGGAGCCATTATCGGGTACTAAATAAAAAATCTTGTACAACAATAAACCAATTAATTTATGCTAATCATTTCGACTACGCACTGCGTCGCTTCGCGGGCGTGAATCAAGTAAAATGCTAAACTTAAGAACCTTCCAGTTAAAATGTGTTTCCATTGCCGAGTAACGTCACGATGTTTTTGATGTTGACGGTACAAATCGAACAACTTATCGATAATATATATATCGGTATATATATATATATATATATAAATATAACAGTAATTATGTGAATAAATTTTTAAGACTGATTATCGGCAAATTACATATCTTAAATTTTTTATAATATTACAGGTGTCATGACATCTATACTCAATTCCATGCCCTGAGAGCAATTCAAGGGCATGGAATGCCTCATTATCTTTAATTTTGAAGCGTCAACAGCCTAATGGCTTAAGGTACATTCTGCGAAACTTAAGGTAGAAGGTTCGAATCCGACATTGGCTAATGGCATTGTTGTTAGTTGGAGTGGTTAACCAGAATGTTAGTTATATTAATAGCACTGCTACACACCTTTTAAAAAATATGAATAAAATAAACCTTTAGTTGAGTCTTCGAATCCCCACACTCACCATACGCAGTAACGTTTTGCCGCGCTCTGGTATTTTATGAGGGTGTTTTCCTTCGCTGGTCGATCCAACCCTTCCATAAATCGGTTCTACCACGTAACGGCATTAAACCAAAGATTAAGTTAATAAAAATCTTGTCACATATATTTCTTTTTTCCTTTTTGTGATTTGTTTTTATTTTATGTTGGTACTATTGATAAGACATAATAAATAAATGAAGATAGGGCTTATAGAAGAGAAGTGTAGCAGGATCAGGAAATCAGGATCATATTTGTGGCTAATTGAGTCTAATTTAAATTTAATAATGTAAACTATAGTAATACATAACTAGTAAATACTGAGAAGATGAATGATGTTAAGTTGTTATACAATCCTCCTAATTGTAAATGAACATTGTGGCTTCGCTAATAATTCCAATCTTCTCGGACCTAATCAATCAACGAGGAGATTTAGAATAATGGTAACTACATGTTTATTTTTAATAGACCTCTATTTTTATTATGGGCTAACGGCACAGCCCGGATTCACCAAGGTAGAACTGCGGTATGACATGATTCATAAATACACCTAAAGGTCACCATCATAATTATATAAATTTTAATAAATGTAAACCTTCCTCGTGAATTGAAGATTTTAGCAGTGAAAACTGCACTTCAATCCATGCATTGATTCTTGAGATTAGCTCAGCCATACAGACAGACATACATGTATATAATACAACTACAAACATTTGTATATATATATATATGTATAAATATATTTATGATGTTCTCGTGTTCGATTTCGACCACGATTTCGGCGATATGTCATCCGATGTCTGCGCAGTTGGCAAAATATTTTATAATGCCCCAGGTATTTGCACAAATGCAGAAACACTCCGATTCTCAGTACATATACTCAAGTTACATGCACTGAAATTGAGACTATAATTAAAAACCTTCGATCACGCAAAGCCCTGACGGTATCACCAATAAGATGATCAAACTCTTACCCATTTCTATTTTACACCTACTGGTGATAATCTACAACGCGGCCATGTCCAAAAGTATTCCATTCCATCCCGAACGCCTGATAGGAAGCCAACGTCATAAGGATTCTCAAGACCTCCAAGCATCCAACGACCCATCGGCCTATCGGCCTATAAGTCTACGCTAAGCATGGATAAGGTGTATGAAAGGCTCATCCTCGCCCGTCTCAAGGACTTCTTGCAGTTCAGTTTGCACACCCAAAATTCATGCACACATCAAGTGCACCGCATTACGGAGCACATCGTAATTTAATAGCATAGTAAATTCATTCGGGGTTACCAAACCGGGGTGCTTTTCTTTGACGTGGCGAAAGCGTTCGACTTATATATGTACAAACTTTCAACAAGAGCTCAGTGTACCAGATCGACTCGTACTAATCATACGAAACTTTCCCCCCAATTGAACCTTAGGATACCGTGTCGAGAGAACACATTCCCCCCATTCGAGCCGGAGAACCAACAGTACAGTACGAGGAGTACAAGGCTCAGTCCTAGGTCCCATTCTCTACACACTCTACACCAGCGACAAACCGGTGTAGACCTCTTTTCGCCAATGACGTAGGCTTCTACGTGTCTTTTTTGTTTTTTTTTAAACTTTCAAAGCAAGTGCTTTACCACGATCTGACCTGATGTTAAGCGGAAATGCAGTAGCCTGGATGGTAAGGCGCACTAGCTCAGTAAATGCCTATTCACTCTTGAAAACACCCACATTGTAATCGGAGGGAAAGACAGACGCGGGCAAACTATTCCAGTCCTTTGCTGTAAAAAAAAGAAAGACGAAGCAAAGCGCTTCGTTCGGATTTGGGGGATGTTCACAACAAAAGGATGAAATCCAGCAGTGCGTCGCGAGGTCCGATGGTGGAACGGGGATGGGGGAAATTTTGATTCCCAATAGCTGAAGGCGATAAGTGTGTTCCACAGATAGATCTTGTAAGGTAGGAGCCACGGTGCACTCCTGCTCCTTTTGGCTGAAAAAAGACACGCCTGTGTTTTGGTGGCATCGAATCTCACAAGATTGGCGTCGCCCCAACTGCGTGTATTTAATATACACTCCATTATCTTACAAATAATGGAGGTAATCGAAATTGGTCGATAATTGACAGGATAGCGCGGCTGCCTTTCTTGGGCACGGGTTACACATTCGCCAGCTTCCAGGACTTAGGCACAATTCCGGTCTTTAAAGAGAGACGGTTCAGGCGTGTTAAAACAGGAGACAACTCGGGAGCACAAGACTTGAGAAATATCGCTTAAATACCGTCAGGCCCATTGGCTAGGCTCACGTCTAGACAGCGCAGCCTCTTGAGTACCTCTTTGTTAGTTATGTGTACCTCTGGCATAGAAGTATTACTGTGAGGGAAGGTAGGTGGAATACTATCGCCGGGGTCCAGACGTGAGCTTTGGGCAAAGAGATTTGCAAAGAGTTCTGCTTTCTCTTTTGCCGTGTGGGCCAGAGAACCGTCAGGCTTAACCAGCGGGGCAGTGAGGACCAACAGAAGTTTGCCTCAATCGCTTTGGCAAGAGACCAAAACGCCCTACTACCAGTTGGCTGGGCAGAAAATTTTGTACCAATATGTTTGATGCGATCAAGGCGAGCTTTCTTTAATTCCTTTTTAAAGGACTTGGCGGCTCGGTTAAAGGCTTTCTTCTTCGTTTCGACATCTGGAGATTTGCGGTTTCGAGCATAAGGATCTCAGGATAAATATGCCGAATGCTTAAGCTATTCAGCTTGGACGCACTCAGCGTTAAACCAATAGTCAGTTTTACCACTTTTGGCTTAACTCACCACATAAGTTATAGCTTCTGTAGATCTCGACGGGTCATTGGAAGAAAAGCAAACCTGGCGCCATGAATAACATGCAAAGAAGTGCCTCAACTCGTCCCAATCTACTAACTTGTAACGCCACATTCACCAGACACCATGAACATCGATATCCGGGAGAGAATGGCACGATTCAGATTTCACCAGACAGTGATCAGAAGTTTCCAATGGTGAGGAGACTTCGACAACGTATCTATCTGGATCAGAGGTTAACAGGAGGTCCAGACAGTTGGCTGTGAGGCCATCCGCATCTGGCACCCTAGTGGCTTGCATTACCAGCTGAGAGAGGTTATGCGTTAGGGACAAGTTCCACGCCTCTCTCCCAGCATGATCAGTCTTCTGTTATGGGAATACCCAATCCTGATGGCAGGCATTGAAGTCCCATGGAAGGACTAGCTGGGCAGAAGGATACCGAAGCTGGCCCTCATCAGCGGCCTCACTTAGATGTTCAAACAACCGAGTAGTCTCTGGGTCACCGGTGTGCGAACGGTAGACACAAGAGTAAAGGATCTTATCGGTGCCTGTGTCTACCATTACCTATAATGTAGAAAAGGTGGGGTCTTCAAGATGACGAAGACGCAGGCATATGTCATTACGGACGTACACACAGACCGGTACACGGTACACCGGCTCGGGGGCGGAAGGTATGGTCTAATGAGTACCCAGGATAGTTGAGGTACGCCGTATTAAGAGGACAACGAATCTGCGTCTCCGGCAGGAAAAGTAAGTGCGGCTTTTTAGTCTCGAGGTGGTGGTGGACTGCATTGAGATTACAGTGCAAACCTTGGATTATGGTAAGGTGGAGTTCCTTGCGCCACTTCTTCTCCAGCACCAACGCATTCCGAAGTGGTGGCACTGATCGTTAATAATAACATAGATATTAATTTAGATAATCCGTCAGAAGCAACTGACCGAGCCGAGGTTCGGTTAGTCAGTCGCTCTCGCGTAATAGAATACTAGTCCCAGCCGAGGATCCCTCTTGGGAACTCTTGTGCTGGTTACCCACTAGTAAAGGTCTCGGATGAGCACCATAAGTGCTCGGTCGCCTTTCAACCCGGTGGGGCAGTGAAAGTTCTCGAGTTAACAGTGATTAGCCCGGAAAAAAACAGAAGCACACATTCTTCGTCCCCTTTCATACAGCACATATATGCAAACCCAGACTGCAAGAGCAACAATTTGTATGCATAAATATAGTCCCTGAAACCGAACCCATGACCCGCGATATAGTATATATATAAAGTAAACCGAGTTCTATTAAGATGTTAATTTTACCATGTGCTCAGTGGTGAATGAAAACATTGTGAGGAAGCCTGGATTGTCGGAGAAATAAAAAAACAAAATAAATATTTAGAAAACGTGTGAAGTCTGCCAATCCGCTGTAGAGCCGCATGGCGGACTATGCTCCAACACTCTCTAGGGAGAAGGTTTATATCCAGCAGTGGAATTTATATTTTTTTATTTTATACATATTATCTATGATTTACTATACGCAGATCTATTTAGACATAACCATAAATTGATCATTTATAACTTATATTTCTTCGTAAACACGCAGTGGAAACAATTTCTATATGTTATATATCCGCTTCCGTTATATGATAGGCGTGAAATTAAATATTTTATAATGAACTTCTAATTTAGTGTTCGGCAGTTGTTAATTATTATAAGTTGTAAAATGCATTCGCTAGTCCGTGACCGTTGGAATACTAATTAAAACATTTGCATCATTAATTTAATGAAATGACATAGACACAACGTTTGGAAAGGTAAATCTATTTAATATTTCTGCATATAAAACAGTAGTGGTCGCTTAAAGTTCACTTTTGATTTGATAGACGGATTCATAGACGACCTGTTTTCGGTGACGGAAACAATGCAATTATTCATCGCTATTTTAAAGATTTCGATTTTCGAAAGCAGCGTACTTTTCTTTACATGAGATAGTCCGCCACGCGTCTCTACTGCGGATTAGCGTACACGTGTACCACATGTCTTCGATATATATTTTTTAATTTATTTCTTAGACAGATAGATTTCTGCACGAACCGATTTGTTACTAAGGTACCACGACCATTACAATCAATCAACTCTAATGTTGTTAGTGGCGATGTCACTTTAATGTCAATGTAATGCAAATCACATGTAATGCATAGATGTTTACATATAATGTAAATATTTATATATATATATATATATATATATATATATATTTCAGATGGAAAAAAAAATAAAAAACATCAAAGGAAAGCATTTATTTAAAAAAATTGTTATTGCAATGCTGACCATATATGTATATACGAGTAAATAGCTTTCCTTACTCCATTTCGACAGTCTTCCTCGAAAGCATCTGCATTATACGTATGCAATAATGCATATGCAATAATGCAGATGCTGTAACTCATGAGGATATATGCATGCCTCGTCACCAGTATTGATGGTATATGGATCTCCACATTATGCTTCTACAATGGTATTTATTGATGTTGAGAAGTTAGGATGCACTCTGAATGTTTACGATCACCACAGACTTAACTAATTATAAATCAGCTTCGTGTAAACAAGTCTTCAAGTTATTTATTATTACAAAGTTTTGGTCGACAACTCAATGTAAGTAAGGGTGGAAAGTGACCACATAGTTCACCTGTAGTTAAGTTAAGACTGAAGAATAAACGTTTTCGTCAATCCTCCGCACAGATTCAAGATTGATGAAGGCAAACATGATTGTCCCTATCCCTGAATACTGATATAGTATATATATAAAGTAAACTGAGTTCTATTAAGATGTTAATTTTACCATGTGCTCAGTGGTGAATGAAAACATTGTGAGGAAGCCTGATTGTCGGAGAAATAAAACAAAATAAATATTTAGAAAACGTGTGAAGTCTGCCAATCCGCTGTAGAGCCGCATGGCGGACTATGCTCCAACACTCTAGGAGAAGGTTTATATCCAGCAGTGGAATTTATATTTTTTTATTTTATACATATTATCTATGATTTACTATACGCAGATCTATTTAGACATAACCATAAATTGATCATTTATAACTTATATTTCTTCGTAAACACGCAGTGGAAACAATTTCTATATGTTATATATCCGCTTCCGTTATATGATAGGCGTGAAATTAAATATTTTATAATGAACTTCTAATTTAGTGTTCGGCAGTTGTTAATTATTATAAGTTGTAAAATGCATTCGCTAGTCCGTGACCGTTGGAATACTAATTAAAACATTTGCATCATTAATTTAATGAAATGACATAGACACAACGTTTGGAAAGGTAAATCTATTTAATATTTCTGCATATAAAACAGTAGTGGTCGCTTAAAGTTCACTTTTGATTTGATAGACGGATTCATAGACGACCTGTTTTCGGTGACGGAAACAATGCAATTATTCATCGCTATTTTAAAGATTTCGATTTTCGAAAGCAGCGTACTTTTCTTTACATGAGATAGTCCGCCACGCGTCTCTACTGCGGATTAGCGTACACGTGTACCACATGTCTTCGATATATATTTTTTAATTTATTTCTTAGACAGATAGATTTCTGCACGAACCGATTTGTTACTAAGGTACCACGACCATTACAATCAATCAACTCTAATGTTGTTAGTGGCGATGTCACTTTAATGTCAATGTAATGCAAATCACATGTAATGCATAGATGTTTACATATAATGTAAATATTTATATATATATATATATATATATATATATATATTTCAGATGGAAAAAAAAATAAAAAACATCAAAGGAAAGCATTTATTTAAAAAATTGTTATTGCAATGCTGACCATATATGTATATACGAGTAAATAGCTTTCCTTACTCCATTTCGACAGTCTTCCTCGAAAGCATCTGCATTATACGTATGCAATAATGCATATGCAATAATGCAGATGCTGTAACTCATGAGGATATATGCATGCCTCGTCACCAGTATTGATGGTATATGGATCTCCACATTATGCTTCTACGATGGTATTTATTGAAGTTGTGGTCTTTCCCCGGATGAACCGTCGCATTCATATTTCAGCTAGAAACTAACAACACCTGAAAATAAGCTATTAATATTAGGTTATTAGATATTAAAACATCTAAAACGTTTAAATGCAAAATGTTACTAGAATAAATCTCCTATTACAATCTGTAATTAAATATTGAACACTATTACGCAATCCCTCAAATTTGATTTGCTGTTGCACGGCTGAATCAATCCTCTCACATCAGAATTTGGGGTCTATTATAATAAGGTTACGTAACCACCTATAGTTCAGCGTTCACGTGTACACGTGGTGTCGGGTTCAATCGACGGTGCCGGAACTGACGAAATAGTTAAATGCAATTTTAAGTTCTAATTTACCACGAGCCTGCATGTCCACAAAGGCAAAAATAAGAAAAAATATTTCGTAGACATGTCACTCTAACATCCTCGCTAGAGAAGGGACCTAGACCAACCAGTGGGTTTTTTTTTATTCATCGTAAAATTAAAATGTAAATTATCTCGTATTCTCTTATTTCGTATGATGATTCTATATAAAATATAGAATTATCTTACGAAACACAACAGCGTCATTTCCCGGTCGGTCTAGAAACAAACTGTATCGTGGCCCTGCCCTTATTAAAATGGAATGTATAAATGCATCGATACAATGTCATGTTTATTCATTTATGATCTGAGAAGTTCTGACAATGTCGCAATGGGGAATCCATCGGGAGATTGTAACATAATTTTAATTAAAAAATGTACAACAATTTTATTCAAAGAAACTAAACAAGTCTCGTTAGTATTTGACCAAAACAATATACAGAGGCGCTTACGTACGCAGACGATTGCAGCCGATGCGAACCTATATTATATCTACCCAGCTATCCGTCGACTGACCCCACCCTTATAAATAATAGTGGTAAGTCTCCCAACCGTACCCCCTACACCCCTTAAGGGTAACTGCTACCCTCCGGATCTCATTTCCAAATTGCATCTCGAAACCGAATCTCGACTTTACAACTGATCATTAGCGATCTAATGTACACCTTAATTGGGCAGCCTAAGGTCGTTTTCTAATCGTTGTTTTAAGAGCGAAATTTAGTGCTTACTTGTAAGGTCATAACCTAAGAAGGGGCCGCACTACCCTGGCTTGTACAAGCACTAACTCGTATAATGAGATATGATAATAAACGCTCTAGCTGAATATTGATGTTGAGAAGTTAGGGATGCACTCTGAATGTTTACGATCACCACAGACTTAACTAATTATAAATCAGCTTCGTGTAAACAAGTCTTCAAGTTATTTATTATTACAAAGTTTTGGTCGACAACTCAATGTAACTAAGGGTGGAAAATGACCACATAGTTCACCTGTAGTTAAGTTAAGACTGAAGAATAAACGTTTTCGTCAATCCTCCGCACAGATTCAAGATTGATGAAGGCAAACATGATTGTCCCTATCCCTGAATACTGATATAGTATATCTCGCTATCAACCAACAAACCACAGCACTTGTTTCTATCTGGTACCATATATATGCGAGCGTGGTTAATTCATGCCGCAGCTAGACGTAAGCTGCATAGTGGCTCTACAGCCGTTAAACATACACAACCTAACCAACGCGCAATACAGTATAGTCGACATTCGCTCTATAAGGGTGTAAAGAGTGAGTATTATTCGTCGTTCATCGTGTAAGATAAACCATCAATTTTGTTCTTTGACTAGATTCCGAACCCAGAACTCGAAACGTAGTAGCGGGTGCTCTAACTACGCGTACATAAACCAAATATATACAGAATACATAATGCGTTTCAAGATCCACGTTAGGTTAATACAAGCTTGTCCAATCTTACCTTATTATTTTATTAGGACTGTACAAACTAATATAGTAAAATATTATTTAGTAGAGCTTCCAGCAGTCAGCTTCACTGGAGAAGCACCACGCCCTCACAAAAAGCTTGTTTCGTATGGAAATGTAGGGATACTGAAATAAAAGCATTGCATCTCACACCTCAAGGTATTGTCACCACAAAGCTTTGTGCATGTTTGTTACATGCACAAAGTTGACCTGATGGCAAGTGACGACTGCTGTCCATAAACACCAACATCTCAAATAAGATTCAAAATTTACAAGAGCTGTCATCCCTGGGGGCTAAGAGAGATAACTCCCAATATCAGTACTATGAAATGTTTGAAATTTTATACTACTCTGAAATGGTATTCTGAAGGTACGGTCCTTTCCCAGTTAAGCCTATCCATCGACTGTTCAACTATAATCTAGCTGCAGCATGGCTTCACCACTGTTAAATCACCACGCGACCTAGTTCGACGCGTTCGAAATTGACCGCAAGTCTCACCATCACACACATATACACACAATAAAAGTTATAAAGACACACATACATTCCTTAAGTATGTCAAGATTACACCAAGTGAGCTTTATTTTAAAACTCTTCTTGGAAAACATCATTTGAAGGCAAATAACATATGATATAAATTTACCAATTGTGTTTGTGTGTATGTATTTGTATAGTTGTAAATTGAATAGTTTAATTGAATAGAAGTAATGAGTTGTAAGTATTGTATTTGTGTATATATGATTGTATGTGTAAAGTAATAATGTGTATATAACAGGAGTATTTCCGTACCCAGGCTTGACTGGCTAAGAATGACGCATTATATTGTATTTGTGTGTATGTATTTGTATAGTTGTAAATTGAATAGTTTAATTGAATAGAAGTAATGAGTTGTAAGTATTGTATTTGTGTATATATGATTGTATGTGTAATGTAATAATGTGTATATAACAGGAGTATTTCTGTACCCAGGTTTGACTGGCTTAGAATGCCGTATTACTATTATATTTGTGTGTATGTATTTGTATAGTTGTAAATTGAATAGTTTAATTGAATAGAAGTAATGAGTTGTAAGTATTGTATTTGTGTATATATGATTGTATGTGTAATGTAATAATGTGTATATAACAGGTGTATTTCTGTACCCAGGTTTGACTGGCTTAGAATACCGCATTACTCTTGTAAATGTTATTTAAGTCTGTATACATGTACCTATCAATAATATAAAGAAGAATTTTTCGTAAAATGAAGCAATTCTCTGCGATAATTTTAATTGCTCATTTATAGCAATCGTTCACAATAAGTATATAATAAGAAACGTAACCCGTCATCTGCATATCCCAAGGATTTATGGGGCGGAAAATAACAGACCGTTCTTCGGACTTATCTTTTGATTTATGTATAGGAACCGAAATAAGTTTTGGTGGTGATATTACGTGTGTTTTACCATTAAAGTACCAGAAGGGATGTTTTATTTACTTTATTTAAGCATTATCTAAATGTTATTAAAATAGTATATATATTATTCAATGTCTTAGATTCGACCATATAAGACTTGTTGTGAACGATCTAACAGCACAAAAATGAGGTTAAATAAAAGGGAACGCTAGAAATCATTGTTATATTTTTATAAAATATCTCTCGAAAGAACCTCCTTAACATGTTATTTATTACTAGTACTATGTCTTAATTTCTCATTGAAGATGTAGCTATCATCTCTTAGATCAGGTAAACTATGTCCTCTATTTTTTTTTAAATAACATTGAGAATAACAGACGAGCACACAGTTCACTTGATGGTAAGTGATTCCTGCGGCCCATGGCATCTACATTCATCCTTGGAAGAATCATGATGCAGATGTATTGTTACCATTGAGGACTGAGATGTAAGGCCTTGTCACCAGTAATAAAACTGAATGGTATGTTTGTCACTATGATCACAGAAAATCCTTTCTAAGATACCTATTAGGTAGCTATTAAATTATTAAGTTGATTTATAAACGCAGAATTTGCAGTCAAAAGAAAATACTGAAAAAAATATCTAGTGTGTGTTTATAGTATACAAGTGTGTATGTTTTATAAGGTCTATAAAGACGTGTCGTGGTATCGATTTCCTAAGATCATTATTTATTTAACAAAAGAAAACGTTTATAAGACCCCAGATCTTGTATTCTGGACATACATAATTATTTTTCCTACTTGAACAAGTCTTTTTAGAATTAATATTGTTTTTCGAATTAACTTCAATGTAGGTAACACTCACTAGGCGACCCGAAGACGCAAGGTATGTCCGTCCATCTTTTCAACGCTGGTAATTTCTTACCACTGTCGAGCTACCCCATTCATGCTGTAGCTAGGCTAAAAAACTGCAATATGGCTGTACTAGAATGTGGGTGATGTGACTACTCGTATAGAATCAAATATCAGACGGGAGTTTAGTTTCAAATTTGACATTTGATTTCAGATTGTGAAAACTTCATTTTAAATATTTTAATCAATTCACTAATACGTCCCAACAATTGGAATAATTCGCGAAACTGGTCAGTAGAACGTTATCATATTACAGCCGTCAAATGCGTCCTCCTCTAATTGTTGACTTGATTGCTTTTACACTAAGCTGGCCCCTTACGATGATTGAAGCGTTTACATACGAAATGATCGCGGGCATTCATTAATGATGACATCACCAAATTGATCCCCGAGCAAAATAGGCTGTCCGCACACGGTGAGATGTATGAATCACCCGCTGACATACCGTGCGCAATTATCATTCAGCCTCGCCTTAGCATTATGCCAATTAATTGTTGTTTGCTTATTATAGTATAAGCGAAATAATCAGATTTAACATGCGCATAGTGCGCAATATTATATTAATAATCCCTAATTAGTATATACTTTCACTTGGTTCACTATACGTTAAAAATACCACTTTTACAAAAAAAAATTCACATAAATAAACCGACCACGTTCGCTTTACGGTATCGTCAGGGAATGTAACTATAACCTATCCATAACTTGAAATAAATCAAAAGTTCTCCAATACTCGGTAAAATATTTACTATTACATATAGTCTATTATATAGCATTAAACACTTATATCTTAATTTATCGCATGAATGTCTCTATGATGACTTCAACCTTCACACAAGTTGAGGGCACACTTAAAAGTAAGTGATTACTGATCATTAAAAAAGATTTTGACACTGAAGTTTGTTTCTAGCTGCATAATGAATAGGTCAGCTCGACCGGGGTAGTACCGCGCCCTCACAGAATAAAATGGCGTAAAATGACAGCATATAGTTGCTGTGTTTCGTGTGGTGAGTGCAGGGATACGGAGACCTTTATAACTGGTGACGATGCTCTACATCTCAGTCTGAGTCAGGACTGAGGGAACAAGGTAGATGTTCGAGGTTGATTTTGGGGAACAAGGTAGATGTCATGGGCCGCAGGAATCACTTACCATCAGGTGAACTGTGTGCTCGTTTGTTACTCACAATGTAATAATAAAAACAATAATTCAAAGTGCACATGCGTTCTCCACCCTACGGACTGAACTCAGCTACTATTAATTGGTAAGCAGGATCCCTACACTCATCCTTCGAAACGACAACAAACAGCGTTACGCTGCATTATTTACACAGGTATATTGTGCGATCGTGTTCATTCTTTGGTTGAGCTGACCCATCCACAGTGTGACTAAAAACTATATGCAGTTTTACGCTACCATTGTAAAATCTTTTGCCCT
The DNA here is from genome assembly GCA_029286865.1 of Teinopalpus imperialis. Lineage (NCBI taxonomy): Eukaryota > Metazoa > Arthropoda > Insecta > Lepidoptera > Papilionidae > Teinopalpus > Teinopalpus imperialis. Next base: position 4,813,684 of record JAGSMU010000022.1, on the reverse strand, counting down.
TTGACCTTTTTTTTACAGTATGGTAAAATTCTATAAGGATTGACGTTTATTACTTACCTTCGAAATAATTATTTATTCTTCCCTCGTTGTTAAAAACAGTTCATTCAAGAAATAAAAATTACTTTTTTCAAGTGCATCGTCATATTTTGCATGTACTATAGTCGTAACAACAATGGACGATAAGTCAGAGTGCAATTAATACTTTTATGGCGGCGCCTAAATGCGGCACTGACACCATCCCGTTCGCTGTGTAACTATCTTGTGACCCAGCTTCCTTGTACCGTTGCGCTGTATTGATACCGTGCCTTAATTGTCACTCTGTATTGCAAAGTGTGAACTACCCACCTATTTCCATCTCTTTTTAAGCTCGAATTGAAGCAAATATTCTTAGAAACCTTATATAACATAGTCGTTAAGTTAAGCTTTAAACACTATCCTGTGAACTATTGCAATTACGTATATTATAATAACGCATATGTTGTTTATTTATATAATACGTTAATATAATAGTATTTTAATCGCGACAAAGTTTTTAAGCTCACATCTATCTCTTTTCATCTCTGCATTACCCATAGGTAAACTGGTAGAGAATGCCTAACGCCAATAAACCCGCCTTTACACATAATTGTATATAATGCTTAAATAAATAAAAAAAATATATAATTATAATAATTAAAAAAGAATTATTACAATATACTAATGTAGCATTTGAAATAAACAGTGCAATGCTAGATTTTCCCCAAAGATTTCCGCGAAACATCCTTCTAGCCATCGATTTTCGTAAACTCGGATCAGGTCTTTAATATAATAAAGAAATTATTAAGCCATAGAGTTGATGATTTATTAAATATCCTCTTTTATATATTTCACATGTTATCGTAAAGAGTTGACAGCCATGCCAAAAGGTATTGTAACATTTATTAAGATATTTGCAATAAAGAATAGACAAGCAATATTTTTTATTTTTATTATTAGACAAAATTATAACACCATTAGAGTATAACTATTCTCTTAAGTTCTTCGTCAGCGATTATTAATTTAACGTATCCATACTTGTATCATATATGTTTCTAAAACGTAATCTGCAAACACAAAATAAAAGTACAACCAAGACCAAGACCTTCAAAAGAGTTATTGCAGAAGCAAAATCTTTGTACATTGGCAAAATTAGCGAGAGACTAGTTCGTGTCCCTCCGGGAATGCGTACATTTTGGTCTCTCGCCAAAGCTGTCCAAGAGAAAAACGTATTTACATATATTTACATCATATATGATACGAAAACTTACGTTACCTCCAAACACTAGCTTGTTATTTTTATAAAACCAAAGATGATAAACAAACACACAGTTCACCACAGTTACTTGGTATTAGTAATTGCTATAAACACCTCACATTCAGTCTCATCGAAGATTCACAATGATAAAGGTCGAATGTCTCGTTAAAAATCATTGGGTTTCCAGTATCCGTACAGATATCATACAAATCACAGCAGCGTTAAGCTGACTGAATTGGTACTTTATTTTAATTTTTTTTAATAATCCCAATTAGGTTTCTATGCAAAGAAAAATTGGAGGTTGCCCGGAAAATTGGCAAAAAAAAAAAAAAAATGACCTTTTTTCTATAAGATTTTTGTATGAACACAAGATCATATTAACTAACGAATCGAAGAAATTGAAGGGAAATTTTCACAAATTCACAAACAAATTTATTGAAATTTGGACTAGTCAACTTTTGTGGGGTCGCAAGTTATTTTTTTTTTAATAGCGTTTAGAGTACAAAACGAGTACACAGTTTCCCTCATAGTTATTCCTGCGGCCCATGATATCTACATTCATGCTTGACAAGGAATCATAATGCGGACGCGTTGTTGCCCTTGTGGACTGAGATGAAATGCCTCGTCGCCAGTAATAAAGGTCTCCGGATCTCCCTGCACTCACCATTATTTGACGCTAGTATTCTGTTAGGGCGCGGTCCTATCCCGATCGAGCGGACCCATCCACTCTGCAGTTAGAAACAAACTGCAGTGTAGCTCTATCAATGTAAAGTTAGTACACAATACTAGAACTGTAACAATGAATGGTAGCCTTTTTAATAAAACAAATTAACACATTAATCAACATTACTTCTGTTACTTTTAGAGTATTCTTAGAAGCAAATTGGTGAATAAACGTGACCCACTTGCTCGGTTCCTATTTAAAGGCTTCTGACTCATGTATTAATTTATTCCAGTGCCTTAAATAGAATGTCACCCTAAAATCTATTAAGAACTAAGACGAATATAATACAAACTCTGCTACAGTGGCAGAAAAATTACTATAATTTAACTCATAATATTTACGAGTATGTCACGGCAGTGGGTGACTGCTGCGTTATGGATAATACGTTCCATTCCCAGTGGAGGAGCAAAAATGATTTGCACAGATTGATTGTCTTTGAGTTGATGTTATTTGTATATATATCCCGTGTCTTTCACACTGCAGCAGAACCTTCTAAATTGGCAATAATTTGGCGGCACCGTGGGACCCTCTGGCTCGTATGCTTATAAAAAAAAATTGCACACTTTGTTTTTCAGCTAAGTATCACAACATGTTACTGTTATAACAGTGGTAGAGCTAGAGTGCAGTTTGTTTCTAGCCGCAAAATGAATAGGTCAGTTCGACCGGGCTAGAACCACGCCCTCGCACAATATCAGCATGAATTATCAGCATAATATTGCTGTGTTAAGGCATAATAAGGCTGATAACGAATCTGCATTATGATTCCTTGTTAAGGACGAATGTAGATGTCATGGGCCGCAGGAATCACTTGCCATCAGGTGAACTGTGCCCTTGTTTGTTACTACGTGTTATCAGTGGTTCATCTCGACAGATGCAGGCCCAGGTGATCTGTCTGCTTGTGGGTCGCTCTTAACATCACGCATTCCAAAAAAGACTACACATAACCTTATATATACCTATATATATATATTCTAAAACAGTCATTCACCACTTGAAAATCTGGATTTCTTTGAAATCTGGAATATTAATTATGTATTCTTATTCGTTTATATTTTCTGATTGCCGAAATCCCAGTAAATCATAGCTTTTACTGTTATACAAAAACTTAACGCAACTAACAGCTTCCATTGTATTTAAGTTTTTAAATATCAAAATGAATTATTGCGTAATCCTATCAAGAAAATTTGTACATAATAGCGACGTCCCTGGCTTGTGGACTCATTACACCAGTTTCAGATCATTGTTTCAAGTCCACACAATGCCACGCAAGTTCACGTCACATATTCCACTGTTTCCATTACTTACGACACAAAATTAACTAGAATTTTAATTGATCTGATCAAAGTTTACAGTTTTCTTCCTCGGTTTGTTTGAGATCTTTGAAATTATGAAAATTTTATTCAGTAATAGATTAAAAATGAGTGAAAGAAAAGCATTGATTTATTTTTATTATATTTGTGATATCAGTTTTAATATACTAATGTTTTTATTCATATTTTAAAACTCAAATTGAAAATGTAGCGTTTGCTTGATCATTATTAAAGGATATCTTCAAGAAAGAAGTCAAATATAAAAATAGGTGTGTTATATATGATTTCGTTATAAAATAACATATGTTGCTCAATATACTAAACAAAACGACTATACGTGAATAATCGACCCAAAGTGTCGACACCTATGCACAAGCGCGAACTATTCGTTGGCGGGCTATTTGGCGACAGTAAGTAATTTACTGCTACATTGTATTTCTGCGAGAGTAATACCCGCTTTGTTATTACGCCGTTAATGAAGACATGTTGTGGATAAGAGCTACACTTCGTTATATCATTGTCTGAAGTGGTTATCAAAGAATGTTTTTTTTATGATCATAGGAGTGACATGCGAGAACACATTTGAAGGTGGGTAATTTTCACGGCTCATAAAACCCGTATTGGAATATGCCCTTGAAAATAAACCATAGAGTTTTTTGCAATTGTTGCCACCCCTGAAAGTTAAGATGGAAAGCCTCATCCACATTAAAAAGTTTTTCGACTTCTTTGATACACCAAACGGAGAATGGCAGTGCTAACAGAAGAACAGTTACTTTCTGTGTATTCTGTGAAAGACATTTCAAGGACCAATCCTTCCCCGTTATTATCGACCTATACATACTATTTATATTATATTCGTGAATCTACCACGTATAAAAAAACCCACACACACCAGACGAAACACAGCAGCGTTATGCTGCTACTTTACGCTGTTATTCTGTGAGAGCGTGAGCCTACCACGGTCGAGCTGACCCATTCATTCTGCAGCTAGTAAGCGTAGCTCTACCACTAGACACTTGGACGAAGATCGACAACGACGAATGAGGGGGGCGAGTAGCGATCCGAAGGCCCCTCTTAAAGAGGTACGAGACTTCGGCTCGGATCGTTATTAAAAAGGAGGACAGGTCGTTTTTTTTTTGAAGATGGATGTAGTTGTTTATGGCTGCGGATATCACTTATTATCATGTGAACTGTACACTCATTTTTGAGTGAAGTCAGTTATAAATAATTAATATTCGTTCTCTTTTTAATGAAAACGTTTTCGAAGTATGTAACCCCTTCAAGAGCAAACACGGTATAGGACGACCACCATTTAAGGGAGCGTTGACCTGTTTGCTTGTGGTGGAGGTCAATGAATGCAAATGGTATGAATTAACCTGAGTCTTCAAACTAAAGTTTATTTAAAAAATCTCTATCAGATATAAAGTTAACCAAACCCACGTCGAGTTATCTGATATTAGAATATAGAATTAATTATATTTGGGAGTGTCCAAGACTAACTATTGCGTTGCAAGTGCGGAGTTCAATTCCCAGTCGAGGAACATTATCTATGTAACAGTTTGTTGGATTTCGGGTCTGGATATGTTTTATCTATCTGTACTGTGTAGCTACATCTGTCTCTTTTACGATCTTATTTCACATGCAATACATCTTACATCGGAAATGGATTACGAGTGAGTTCTCTGCGTTTTCATAAATACTTACGTCGCACTATAACATATTCTGTCCAGCGCGTCGGTACGACTCGTAAACTCATGTAGACCGTCAAAAAGCGCAAAGTAGTACTATAGTAAATACCTCAGCCACATGCTTCGGCATAATAGGTACAAATTGCTGCAACTGATAATGATGGGCAAGATCGAAGGAAAACGACGCGCTGGACGCAGGAAAAAGTCATGGCTACGAAACATCAGACAATAGACGGGGATTAAGTCAGCCGAAGAATTGTTTCGTCTCGCTCTGGACCGGGACAAGTTTACAAAGTTGGCAGCCAACCTTCAGCATTGAAGAGGCACCGTAAGAAGAAGTCCCGTTGACGTGATCTGGTCGTAAGCAGAAGATATTGCCGTGGTCCAACTTTTAATTTAAACGTAAGTTAACATCTTTAATTCGACTACATACAAATTATTAACCATGTTTTTCTCAGTATCAAGGTGTTATAAGAGCGCTTCTATGATAAACAGTAACTAAAACAAGACTTTGTCCATAATGTTTTCATTTAAAAGGAGATAAAATTCTTTTCAATGCTAATACAAACAAATATCAATTAAAAAATGATGAAGTTATAAAATTTGCTACGAAATACCACAGAAAAACCTTTTTTGATGCTACATTTATACGCACATCTTAAATATAAAGCCTTATAAAGCAATCTACATACATAATGATTAATATACATGACTCCCAGGAAACATTCAGAGTACGGAATTTTACTGATATAGGATCCCAATGTTGAATGATAAAGAAAAACTAATTTTATAAAAAAATTCAATATGTTTACTAGAAACTTATTAAAATGTAATAACTATTATAAAATCAATGATATTATAATTTTTTTTTCGGACGCTGTAAGCACGCGAGCTTTTACTGTTTCACCGGGTTGTGAGGTGACCGAGCGCTTATGGCAGTTGAAACCTCTATATAATCATAAATGTTATTATTTATTTCTGTCATGTATTTATTTTTATTGTTATTATATATTTATTATTTTTGGTCTACTATTTCCTTTTACTTATTAATATGATACTTATTATCATTATCATATTATGTCTTTCATTAGCGGAACCAGACGACACGAAGGACCACCAAATTTCATCCTCACCGCGTGGATCGCCCCGCACTTGTGCCTTGTGGTACGGTCCGTCCTCGGTGGTTTTTCCAAACCAGTACGACTTAGGGTCCTTAAAGAAGCGAGCCTATTCCTATCTTAAAGGCCAGCAACGCAATCTGCACTTCCTCTTCTGTTGCGGTTGTCCATGTCATGTCCATGGGCGTCGAAGAGCACCTCGGTGTTCCTGCCGCTCGTTTGCTCCCTTTTATCTATAAAAAAAAACTTCCCCACAGACTGCCAGCATGCACGATACCCACCTGCATAAATCGACTTCCGTCGACATAGACTCTCAATAGCAAAAGTAACTCCATCTAGTGGGCAAGGGTCGTTCTATACTACTGATACGAAGTTGCCACTGCGGGGAGAACCTTTCCTCGCCATCGGTTATCGGTGCTACAAAGCTAAACGGTCAACCCACTGCCACAGAAACTTATTGATCCTTTTTACGTGGTAGGGCTACACTGCAGTTTGTTTCTGGCTGCAGAATGAATGGGTCAGCTCGACCGGGGTAGGACCATGCTCTCATAGGATAGCAGCGTGATATAGCAACATAATGCTGCTGTGTTTCGTCTGGTGAGTTTAGGAATCCGGCGACCTTTATTACTGGTGATGAGGCATTCCATCTCAGTCCTCAAGGGTGACAACGCATCAGTATTATGATTCCTTGTCAAGGATGAATGTAGTGTTTATGGGCCGCGGGAATCACTTACCATCAGGTGAACTGTGTACTCTGAACGCGGAATAAAAAAAAACCAAAATCCAAATATTTATTTATTTTTCATTTAATTTAAAAATATAACGAGAAAAAAGAGGAAAGCCATTTTCGAATTCTCATTTCATTACTTTTGCCAATAAAGATATAAGTTAGCGTCAAGTACTTTTAATGCATTATATGCTAAGATAACACTAAGATAATAGTTACATTACTTTTTGTAACTCCGTGTAATAATAAAGTAGTGAAATACTTAAGTGTACTATCTAAGAATTCACAACATATTTAGGTACTCGACAGTGGCAACATAAAAGATCGAGTGAAGGTGGTTTGGATGGAGAAGTAACGCCGTGAAATATGGGACCACCAGCCTTTTGGCGCCCGCTCCGTATTATATATCTTTGTAGAGTTGCTCGAGTGTGATTTATTATCATTTCAATGTGTCTAATCACAAACAAAAAGAAACTATAATTTCATGTTGAGATGTATGTTATATAAGAGAAAGCATATTATATAACATACATCTTATATGTACATAATGTGAAGCTGCTTATTGAATTAAAGAATGCAGATCGAGCTAACAGAGCAACGAATGAAACCGGAAACCTTATAAGTGATGACGAAGCGACTGCTAGAATTACATTTAGATTTTCCTAAGCAGCGGCTCCCTTAGCCTCGGCTGCACGCATCCAGTTAACAACATATTTTTTTTACACCCACTTATCCACACATTTTGTTAATTTCTCCAGAACTATAAACCTGTATAACGTTTACGGACGGAAACTATTATATAAATATTTTTTGATCACAATGAATTTAGTAATTTAAAGATCTCACTTTGTTTGTATAGAAATTTTATATTAAAAAAACAATAATCTTAGATAATAACTACACTAAAAACCTTTTTCGTCTTAAAGTAGTTCAGCTCTATAGAAGGTCATCGTCACTACCCTCTTTACTTTTATTTGGTAGCACGTAGCCGAGTAGCACTGTTCTCCGTCGTCCCTTGCTTACTACCGGTTTGTTGAGTTCTAACTATATTGTACCTTTGTTTTGTGGCCTTCACCTTTCGGGGTCAGCCGTGCAGTCTCTTACTTTTTGTACACCCATCCCTTTTACGCGGAAACAATGTTTTTCGCAACAATTTGTTGAATGAAACTATAGAATGCGCACAAACATTTTAAAGGCGCCCCTAATGTTAATTTGATGCGCATAATTATATTAAAAGCGGATATTTCCGTCTTGGTAGCCTGATCTACGACGTCGCTCGATGTTTTTTTAAAGATTCTATGAAGAGCTCACGGTGTAATAGCGAAATAACATGTAGTCGATCTTGATAGTACGTGTCTCGTTTGACGAAGAAAAATTAATGCAGTTTTTATTGGGATTTTTATTGTGATTGTTTTGAAGGGTAATAAAATTTATACGTTTAAAATATTGTAACTTTTGTTAAACATTCTCTCTTTGTGACACTTATATAATTTAGTGTACTTATGCAGTTATTAAACAAAATGTGGTAAGTCCGTATTTTGATTTTTCCATCCAATTCAAGATGAATCTCGAATTATTATAAGATTTGAACAAAATATACATATTTTTTTATAGCCTAGTAATAACTGATAATTTAGCTTGAAAGGTAGGTCATACATGGTGTAGTTTAAGTTTCTTTTATTTGTTTTAGGGGACTTGATCATTTTATATAAAGGACCGGATGGTGACGTCAGGTAAATAGGAATCAAAGGATATCTTTGCACATATAGAGATGTAGAGAATATAAAGAAATTGTGAGGAGCATTTTAAATTGGGGAGCATTGGAATATTTCTTTATTTAATATAAAACTAGTATTTCTGGTCTAAGTGTATATTATAGAAATACATAGAGATATAGGAATAATAAAGAGACAAATTGAAACGATTCATAACAATTTTAATTAAATTAATTAAAAATATACACATAGATGTGATGGGATAGCATCTAAAAAATGTATTCCTTAGATCACCCAATCAATCAAAGTCGTAGGAAAAAAAGTATAATAAAAGATTTCTTTAAATAATTTAAAAAAAAATCGTTTGGATTCGCATTAAACGAAAGAAAAGAAACGCCCTCTTACATTTTTGAATATGAATTTATAATAAGTCGTTTCGATAATTCTCATAAAGTGAAGTGTGATCACAAAAAAATGAAGTAAATTTAAATTATAATCGTAAGCCTTAATGTTATGCATTTTAACAAGAAATTTCAAGAAAAAGTCCACGATGGAACTTTAACGTCGTGTACACAACATACTGTCTTTTTTCATTCAAATAGGTTAAGCAAGTAACGAGTCTACAGACAATAAAGTAAGGAGCTATTATGTTAACTGTATTTAACATTTGTGCATAAGTGTGACAGTTAATGAGAAAATGTAAATCGAACTTCCATGACTTTTTATTGATATTTGCAAAAACACAATAAGTCAAGGCACGTTGGCAAATTAATTTGGACTTAAAAGGCAATGTGTATCTTTTCAACAGGTAACAATTTATCATTTTTTGCTGTGTGTAAGGTGCTCTTAACATATTATGGAATACAATATGACCGTATTTAATTATATGAGGTCAGAACTAACTTAAATTACAAATATATTATGTTTCGTTATTATAATGAAAAATCATCATTATCATCGTCATTAGCCTGTATCAGTCCACTGCTGACTATAGGACTCTTCCATGGCACGCCACTGAGCTCGGTCTTCAGCTCTTCTCCTCCAATCTCTGCCCGCTGGCCACGGATATCATCGCCCTACCTATTTACAGAGCGCCCTGCACTACGTTTACCGATTCGCACACTCCACACAAAAATCTGTCACCCCAGCGGCCATCGGTTCTACGGCACATATGACATGCCCACTGCCATTTCAGCTTGCTAATTCGTTGAGCTATTTCGGTAACTTTAGTTCTCTGCCGGATTCTTCTTCTTTGCGATCTTGAACAAGTCGCACCGTCAGTGGCCACGTCTCAGCGCCGTATGTCATTATAGGTAGGACGCACTGATTGAAAACTTTCGTTTTCAATCTTTGAGCCAGTAACTCTAACGACTACACAAAGCGGTCTCTAAAGCGGCGGTCTCTAGTAATATAGTAACGTCGGCTCCAATCAAATGCGCGTTGAGGACCGCTTGGTGGTTTCGACACGAAGGCTTCGTCGATGACGACTTAAGCTAAAACAACCGAGCAATCAAGAACCAATACAGGGTCTATTATTAGTTGCTTGCTCTCAGTGCGGTTTTGGGTACCGATACCGCTTAAGTCAACTGCATATATTTTAATACGAATCGAGCATCAGAGCTATAGAATTACTGCTGTAGAATTATGCAGAGCTAGTTAACCTTTTGTTACTGTAATCCAGCATGTATTGAAAATATTTTTATTTGGTGATATTTTTGTATTTATTGGTGTATTTGCACGGCTTCAAAATCAAAGGTTCTATTTGTTAACAAATGTTTGGCATATCGACTGTAGTGATAACACGTAAGTACATATAAGCCACACCATATCAATAAATCTAAAAACCATAAAATATGTACGTCTGTCTATTTCATTTAATCTACCATCGTTATGTGCCAAAGTGCAAATTGTTTTGTACAGTGGTAGAGTAGCTGTACAGGTCAGCTCGACCACGCTCACACAGGAGACCAGCATAAAATAGCAACATAACGCTGCTGTGTTTCGTCTGGTGAGTGTAGGGATCCGGAGATCTTTATTACTGGTGATGAGGAATTTCTCCTCAAAATATCAAAAATCATTTAAAATAGTCTCAGTCTTCCAGGGTGACAACACATCTGCACTATGATTCCTTGTCAAGGATGAATGTAGGATAAATTAAACCTTCTACAGACGGTCCAAAACCTTTTCACCCGAATAGCGACCTGAGCAGAACCGTACCAGCGAGACATCGATCTGCACAGTGACTTCCATCTCGTCACCATTCCGGAATATTTTCAGTCTATCTCTTCTTCTTCGCGAAAGCGCTTCCGCACTCCAACCCGCTAGTGGTAAACGCCGCAACCCACAAGCCGGTACCGAACCCGGCAATTAGGAACCGTCGACCCCGTCACGTCCTCGACGACCTCCAATTCATGGGGGAGCCGAGCTCCAGTCCGTCCTCAACGGACCCCGGATCATCACACACCGCCGACATCTCGCCGCGTCGTCCTCGTTTTCAAGCGCGACGCAATCTTCGCGCCACCGCGTACATTAGATACACCCGCGTGTCAGGGCGGTTCTCACCGCCCACAGCTGTCGATTGAGGTCAGAGGGTAAGGTGGCGTCCGTCAGAGGTTAGGTTCATTTACCTAACTTCGGGCGGTCAGTAGACATCACCATCCATCCTTCACTCTGGAGAATCTTCCGATAGCTAGGGAACTAGCAACTTGGGTGGCACTATCAGATAGGAACGTGATCAGAGCAGACCGACACGCTCAGTGTGTAAGCACTTTGAGTAAGTAAAAGAACCAAACTCTATAACCAGCTCACGGACCCCTCAGTTCCGTGAGCCCTGTGTCCGATGAAGCTGTAACAGCATTAACATCAACACAATCTGTAGATGAATGTAAATGTCATGGGTCGCTGGAATCACTTACCATGAGGTAATAAAAAAGTAATGTCCAGTTCTAGATATATTTTATAAATCATTACAAATATTAAAAATAAAACATTATGAATTCACGTAAATAATATATTATCTTATTATATACTTACATTAGACTTTTACATTGTGAATATCGGCAACGTAAAATCGTACTATATCGTAGCTTTGTTTCGTGTAATGAATGAAGAGATGCGGAGACCTTTAGTTTCGAGGTGTTCATCATATCATCTCTTCGGGTATCATTTTACATGGCATGGGCATCTTGACTCTTCGTTTAGATGTCATGCATGGACCACAGTCATTACGAACCATTGAGAGTGCTCATTTTTCACACCTAACTTTATTTATAAAAAAATCTGTATCTTCTAATTATAGAAATTGGCTTCGTGTTGTTGACAACGCTTGACAACGTTCAAATTACAAAATATACTCGCATGTTTCGTTCTCCATTACTCTTATAGTGAATTTATTTATTTATTTTAACTTTATTGGTCAAGCTTTACAAAAAGGAATACAGAGGGAGGACTTAATGCCGTAAGACATTCTCTACCAGTCAACCGATGGCGTGGAGAGACATTGTGGTAGGTGTAGTGCCTACTACCTACCACCTTATATATATATATATATAAATATATATATATATATACATATATATATACATATAGGTATATATATATATAAAATGAATTAGAAATAATTCTACAAATAAAAATAAAAATAACATTTAATATTGGTTCCGCATATTTTATAAAAATAAATAAATTAAGGCTTATAATTTGGCTTGTAACTAATAATTTTTACTGCACTGAATAACTGAATAAACCATAATTCAAACCCCAGAAAATGTCGTTAGACTTTTAAAAAATATATATTTATGTACGTAATTCATACGAGATCACGTGTAATACGTCTCTCTCGTTAGAAGTATCAATTATCGTAGGATAATTATTATACTTCTAACAAGTTTACGGTTTCTAGAAACGGAATATCAAATAATTTAAAATGCAATTTATACATACATGTTTCAAACCGGTATTTTCTAAATGACCAAATCCAGAAGACTTTATTAATAAGTTAAACCGTGGTCAGTACAGACAACTTACTTGGTATGATTACTGAGAAATTTTGAAATTGGAATTACTTAGTGCTATTATTACAGTTCCAAGATACGCGAGGTCTGGTGTCACATAAACGACAGCTTGATAATCGGCATTACGCATTACTGGCCCCACTGAAGTCTTAATTATGAGTTGTTGCTATATATGTAAGAAGACATCAGGTTTCGTGGCCACGTATGACCATTTACAAGTTAATCACGAATTGTTTGGTTATATAATACATAACTAATTTGATCATAAAAAAAGTGCTGAAAATAAATCATTCATCATCATTATTTTGTGAAATTCATTGACAATATGAACAGCTCGTCAGAGTTATTGCCATAGTTGCTACCCACCGTAGCAACTATGGCAAAAACTCGTCCAATATTTTAAAATATTTTAACTATTTAAAATGATTAAATAAAGACATGTTAGCAATTAATAAAAACGTTCTTCTGTGAAATTTGTTTTTATATATTTTGTTTTTCGTATTACCGACAAACAAATGCATTGAATTGCTCACAAAATCTGAGTGGCCTCAAGGGTGAGAGAATATTCATCAGCGACGTTCCTGGACATACAGCTAGTTTTCGACCCTATCTTTGGAATAAGAGGCTTTGCTACAAGATCAAGTTTCCCCAGTGTATATAATCTGTGAGGGAACATTGTATTATATTGTTAAAATTGTATCTAAAACAAGACTTTCGAAATTCAAAATGGTTCCCCAAGTGAACATCAGTTTGCACTAAGCAAAATAGATACAGTATTGCACAGGAAACGAACTACTTAAGAGAAATGAGATAGTTAATCGGCATAATGTTTTCAGTTGACGCCGTTAGATTTTGGATTGAATATAAAAAAAATCGGATCAGTTTTATATCTTACTTAACTTAAACTTAACTTAAATTCACTCTCCAGTGACATGAATACTTGGAAAATAAAATTGCAATATTGAATTATATTATTAAATGCAATATTGGAATAACTTTATTCAGGCTACAAACTATACCGCGACTAACTAAAGACTAGGTGGAAAGTATTAAGGCAGCATGCCTGCATGCTGTTTCATAGACACCACGCCAAACACGATTAAAAGCATCAAGGAAATTAACTAAAGAACATAAAAATGAAAACAATAATGTGGGCTATGTCACTCTGATTACAACCTGGTATGTGGCCGGTAATTAAAATGAAGTACAAAAATACAAAAAATATTTTATTTGCAATTATTAATTAAGACTGTATATGCACCAATAGATTATTTTTTTCCATTTCTATAGAACATATTGTTAACAATTAGTTTTATCGAAATCGAGTTGATCGTGTAATTAAAAAAAAACATCGATAAATTATTAAAACACTAAATTACTCATATATATCACTCCATATACAATAAAGCCAGTAATACCGATACAATCGTCTGAATGATCTATTTAACACGCAACATTATAGCACTTAAGAATCCACCATACGCCGGTGCCGGTGGTCTACCCCACGCCGCCACTCGTACTTAATTTTCGCCCTACGTGTTTGGCGTCGAGCTATATGTGTTACTGATATTTAAATTTAATTACACACAAAGCAAATTGCATAGAGTTTTTATTTAGTTTTTCCTGGCAAGGCTATAATAAGATGACATGTTAGCGTTAAGTTAGAAATAAAACAATAAATAATCAGAGAACGTATTCGGAACGTTCTTTACAACTTTTACTCGTATTTTAAAGCAAAAACTTAAAATCCTTATTCATTATAAAGAGCCGTCCAAACCTACAGTGGGGTACATGTTTATTTACATATTGCAAAAAAAATACATTATACAAAAAGGCGAACTTAATGCCAAAAGGCTTGTTGCTATGTATTACTGCCAAGCAATAAATGACACTCAAGGTTAGCAAATTATTCACGCGAACATATATGAAGAGAATATGACTTACAATTCTTCTTATTATAATTACATTACATTCTCAGTGAACATAGTGAAACATCTGTCGACAACACGACGTAGCACTAAAACTTTTTTTTACATATTATACACATCTCACTGGTCTTTTTTAACCTGGCATTTATACCACCAAGCACATATCAAAATTAGTGAATTCTTTATTCTCTTCGCAGCACAGAAACATATACGTATATAGATTGATCGTGATAGACCAGGTAATACGTGTGTAACACAAAAAAAATTACTTGACGGTCGGTAAAGATAGTTCCTTAAAGCACTATAATATGGATATCATCTAAAAGAGTTTATCATGAGGATTCCCAAAATATATATTCGTTACCTGAATACAAATACGCTACATAACATACTAGCAATATAATATATATAATACAATATATACCTTTGGTTACAGTGGAGGTTTTTGATTATGATGATGTTGTCGTGGACCACGGCTATATCTTCTGGTTATTGCACATAAACTGCACAGAATACTTTATAGTAACCCTAAGCGTTTGAGCAAACACTGAGGCACTCACTTGTCATCCCCTCCCATATTCGGGTGTAATAAGATCGGAGGAAGGTTCAGATGCGGTGTCAGAGACACTGGACATACATACAATACACCCAGATGGGAAAACCGACAATTTGTGATGCAAATATTCTTCGGCTGGAAGTCGATCCATCTCGTCGATCGTCTCGATCGAATCGAGTCGGTCGATATAATGATATAAGGTAATTATTAGTCGGACTATATATATTATAAGCTTAACAGGTTTAGGTTTACCGTGGAAAGCTCGGGTAAAAGATAATCATGACTAACAATGTCATTGGTACTAAAAGTAGCACAGGAACTTAAAGTGAGGTATTATATCTCGTGATAAACAGATACCCTACGTTTAATCCGTTACGGCTAGGTTTTGTTTAACCTTTATCCTAAAACTGAATCATCTTTATCTGTATCATGTTTATGCGTCAAATTTTCGGTCCAAGCACAGAAATGCTTATGCGAATAATCGTTGTATGTCATAACTCACAATTGCTCCCAAGTTACAATTTGCACTAAATTTATCATACAATAACATTTGTACCTGAAAATTATTATTCAAATCGAGCTGCATTAATCAATGCATCGATAAAAGAAAATGCAAGCGACGGTTCTCCTTCACATACCATCATACTGCACTTTCGATATCGATACATTCAAATTAATCTTTTAGTATTATTATATTTTTTCTTTTTAATTTTATTTTTTTTATCAAAATTCCATTGGCCTGATATACACGTAAAAGGAAACAAACGAATGTCTTATTAATTGTCCTTAATGCTTTATCTAAATCTTTAATGTGATTTTTCCTCTGTTCTAATCTATTTTTCAACTATTTTCAAACTTAATATATTTTTAATAATAGCGATACTAATCATTTATCGCGTATCGTTCTCCAATCTCGATATCGATAAAAAAATCGCATGAATCACTAGTGGTGGCGTCGCGTGAATCGCTCTGGTAGTGTGCGTGCACGCTGCCCGCGAGATAATGAAGTATCTGCACTAATATATTATAAAGTTCATTATAAACAATTATTTATTGTTAGCGCATGTTTATTAATAAGGCCAGTTGATAGGGCCGGCTACTGTACATGTATTCGTAACTCAGGGTTGAAATGCAGATGTGATTTAGTAGCATATGTTCGTTATTGTACACGTGGTTTATTTTATTTTTAATCATATCTAGACTTCATTGAAATTGATTGTAAAGCTGATTATTGAGATACTTTTGTATAGTGTAGATTATTTTTGTATAATTAAATGTAATGTAAGACCCGAATTGGTAGAATTGGCTCTAGTCACAACATAGTCCAAACGTGTACGAAAAATATGATGATTTACGACGTTTCATCCATAATACATAATATTTTTGTGTCTATTTGAATACGAAGTTTTTATAGTTTAGCCTTTGGTGCTCTTTACTTATAAAAGCTCAATAGAAAAAAATTAATAATAACTTTAGTAAGCTTTAAGTAATTAGTAACTACAAAGTTGCAGGTAGGTACTTCACCTACTAATGTCCTCGCCAGCGTTGCGGACTCATTCAAGAAGATTATAATCATGTATATATACATTACCCAATTGCAGCATTTAACTAGAAATATATTTTGTTAAGTCAAAAACGGTAACCGACTGCCATCTAACTTAATTATCAAAACCTATTCCAACCAAATATCACTGTAAATAAACTGAAAAGAAAATATCATATAATTCTTAATATTTAATGTGCAACCCTAGCCCGCCCTTTGGCTGTCAATGCAGTGAATATGAAAGTATGTATAAAAGCCGTTGGGTTAGATTGTGCGGGAACGTTCCGAGATTGCATGCGCCACGTAGCGCTGCTGGCTTTAATAAAATCTACACAACGAGCCCTGATTGCTTCAGAAAAGCACGCGCTATCTGATACATTAAAATTCATCTTTAGATTTACAATGCAAGTAAGACTTCTAGTACAAGTTTTTTTTTACCAAATGCTGTACTGGATCGTCGCGTAATTTGCAGTTGATGCTAAATCTACTGATAAAAATACTCCGATAAACCTTATCATTGTTAAAGCTACACTTTTCAATTATCAGGCTGGCACTACTGCAGTTTATGATGAGTTCCTGGTCGATTTAAATCAAACAAATCTTCTATTTGTTATCAGATAAACTCATCAGAATATATTATGATGCTTTAAGTTTCATTTCTGGAAAGGCACCTATTTTTCTATTTCTTCCCTAGTCCGATATAATTGATGCCATAAGACCAGGTGAAGTTTCAGATGCAGTGTCGGGGATACGGGATTCACATTTTTTTATTACATTGAGACGTAACAAACAGGCACACACAGTTGAACTGATGGTAAGTGGTTCCCGCGGCCCTTGACATCTACATTCATCCTTGACAAGGGATCATAATGCAGATGCGTGGTCACCCTTTAGGACTGAGATGGAATGCTAGTCACCAGTAATGAAGGTCTCCGGATCGCTACAGACGAATCACAGCAGCATAATGCTGCTATTTCACGCTGGTATTCTGTGAGGGCTTCGTCCAACTCCGGTCGAACTGACCCATTAATTATGCAGCTAGAAAAAAAACTGCAGTTTAGCTCTACCAGTGTAGCTTCGGTTCTATGTCTCTCCACGTGAAACCCAGCAGACAACAGAAACGTTGCTTATTATTTTTATACAATATAGGTACAAATTTACTTGATAGTCAGAGATGGTTGTGACGGATCACCTTGATTCATCAACTTTCTCATGAAAAAACTTCACTTTTTTCAAAACTTTGTCCAAAATTAGTCAGGGGTGCACCTGATGATTAATTTTGATAGCCTCAGGATGGATGTAATCGAATCTCCAATGACAGGGTGCATCTATCCTCATCGATCCATCGTATAGGCCGCTCTTTCTTTTAGGAGGTCGTCATAAGCTTTATTCATCCAACAGATCAATACTACGAGAAAAGAGAGCACATTTGGCATTTCAGTTTACTGATCCTTTAAACTACTATGTCGATGTATTGAAATAAAACTATTTATCTTAGTTTTTATACTTTGAAATAAAAAATGAAATAAAAGTCATTCATAAATTTTATGACAACACCAAATAAAGCGTAAGCATTACGTCAATTGTGGAGTTTGCATTAAAAATTATTCAGATATAGAAGTTTCGTTACACACGTATCGATATGGTGGTACTGCTATGCAGCATCTGTCCGAATACTTAGTAATTGACGTTCTTATTTCTACTGTCTTAAATGCTGTAAAAATGATTATTGGTTGGTCTTGGATGTTCACAAATATTTCGATTAAAAAAACGATGGATAAAGTATGATTGTTCATTTCTCTGATCCTTGTGGTCAAATTCCAAGTAGGTATTCATTTCGACAACAACTAAATTATCTGATTATTTATTTATGAAAGTAAAGGATTCAAGTAAGAACAGTGTTTACCTGATGGTATTATGATTATACTATGAGAGACCTACATCTCAAAAATCCATATATATATATATACATATCCAATCCATTCAAATCAAAATTCAAAATGTTCATATATCGCTATTTCTGAAGACTGGGATGGTTACGTTACCAGTAATTGGATCTCTGGTACACACTTGTACTGGTCCCACACTTACCATACTAATAAGCTTTGCGTTTTACTACTAGTCAATGTTGATATTCGAGTCTATGATGGAGTGGCCCTTTCGCGGTCTATCAGACCCCTATCACGCTGTAGCTAGATACCAGCCTACAACTTACTCTACCTCTATTGAACACCAGTAAACTTTTGTATTATAGCCTAATGAAGACAACTAAACCTGATATACAAACGCGGAAGCACTAATTCGTACTAACCGTCTCTAATCTGTTGTCATGTGCAATTGTTTACGGAAGTAGTGTCATCACCAGGAAACTAGCTTTCAAAACCTCGGAAAGCTTAGAGTTCTGAAAGCCTCAAAACTTATATCAAACAAATATCGACCTCGGCTTAGAATCGAACCTAGGTCCCTCAGCCTAAGAGCCGGAAATACAAAACATTAGGCGACGTAGTCATTGTTAACATAGCTGCAATGCACAAGATATATTACTATGATCATAATATACAAGCAAAGGCACGCTCACAAACTTGAGGTGTAAGCAGGAATACAGAATTTCATAGAATAACTGGCAATGCTTTAATTAATTATCATACGCAACGTAAATATTGTCAGTGAAAAAATAACTACAGGTAAAAGATAGCTAACAAAGGATCGGTAAATATAATAATAGTAAATTGATAACATAACTTGTAAGACTAAGAACTAATGAGGTAAGGAGGTCCGCAATATAAAAAAATAGCAAGGTTTTCCGCAGTTGGTTCTGCCACACTGTTATTCAACTTATATTCTCTTCGTTATTATATTTTAAAAACACTTCGCAACACCTAATAATATATAATAAATTCTATTTCATCACATCCAAAGGAGAGCAGAAATTGAGCTACTTGGAGTTCAACTTCGAAAAAAAGAATACTTCAAGGTTGCATTGTGTCCTGTATGTTTAACGCGTAAGGAGGTGTAACAATTGGTGACGTAAAATCACAATTCTGCGTTGAAAAGAAGCTGTTCATATCATATAACAATTGGCTGACCCTTATAGGTAGAATAGAATAGATTAACAAAGACATGGGCTACAATAAAGAGGTCAAACACACTTCGTGTCCGATAGGACCTCAATTAATATTATTGTAAATAATAAACATTATAGACACCTTTTGTATACTGCCTGATATCTTTAGTAATGGGTTGCGCGAAGTGGAGAAACAAATAGGCAGGAATGACTAAAGGCTATGTTCCAGCTCCAATATGGTAGTGCAGAAGAATTTTACAGCCAATAAAGATGTGTCTAGTTCGCAGCTTCATACGTTCTATCTTTATTTATAACGTCAAGACATGGACCCTAAAGTGACTGGAAAGGGATAGGTACCCTCGAAACATGATGCTTGAAGACCGGACCTATAACATCCAAATTCTCCGTTTTGTTCTCAAATGAACTTTTGAATATTTTATTTGACGAAAAGACAGACAGGCCCAGACAGGTAACCCAGGCGGTCTGATAGTCTGGTCCCATTGGACACCATTATCCACAAGGCATCACATGATCGTTCGTGTAATCCCACGCAATTCACTACAAAGGCCTAACAATTTTCATGGCGGGTCACGATATAGTGAGTACCTAACATAAATAAAGTACTCCTTGGCCTCCAATATTGGCGCGCCAAGCAGTACTTTATTTATGTTACTTATATACTTTATGCTTTTTATTGTTTATATTTTATATTTATTGTTATTTAAATTTCTATTACAAATAGGACTCTATAATTATATAACGAAATTATAATGTCTAAATTTAAGCACGTAATTAATTTAGTCACAGTACTCAGTAAACAGCTACTCAAAGCTTTTAGCTAAGGATATTTAGGGTTATACATTTATTGTTGTGATTCTTTGTATACAACTATTTACTATATACAGTACGTTACAACAATTGTGAAGAAATAAAAACATATAATTTGTTATTAATTCTTCACTGGAATGTTTTTTCTTTACCTTAATCATAACATATTTTAAGCAAAAAAACATTGTCTTCAATCCCTCTCTGTTAAGTGAAGATATGGTCTTTGTTAGCTTATTGGATGCCTATACACCCTTAACTTTCATCAGTGGCAGAGCTACTCACTACAGTTTGTTTCCAGCTGCAGAATGAATGGGTCAGCTCGACCGGGGTAGGACTACACCCTTACAGAAGACCAGCGTAAAATAGCAGCATAATGCTGCTGTGTTTCTTCTGGTGAGTGTAGGGATCCGGAGACCTTTATTACGGGTGGCGAAGCATTCCATCTCATTCCTGAAGGGTGAGAACGCATCTGTAAGTGTATCAATGTAGATGTCATGGGCCGCAGGAATCACTCACCTTCAGGTCAACTGTGTGCTCGTTTGTGACTCTCAAAGTAATAAAAAATAAACCTAAGAACGCAGAAATTGTGATAGAATGAAATATGCACCCAAACAGCGAGAATTTCAATCCTTTATTTTTCTCCTCTCGCCTGACCACCCAATTATCCAACAACATGATACGTAGCTAGATTTAGTATAACATATACGATGTCTAGTTGTACAGGATGTAAGTATAATGCTTAATGTATGGAATGAATGAAACCTCCTTCGTCCTTATCTTCTTTAATCCGATGTAGGATGTTACTATTTTTTTTATAATACCACCCCTACGGTGACAAAGAAGCATACAGTTTAGCTGATAGTAACTGTATCAATTGTGTTGGTTCTTGTAGCCCATAATCATGGTCGATAAGGAGGCATGTAAAAGAAACCCTAATGACAAAGATGAACGCCTCGTCGTCCGTAATTGTCTCCGGTTTCTTCTAAATTACTTCACGTGATAGATAAACGCTATAGCGTTTACAACACTTTAATGACCCCAAGAAGGTCGACGCTTTCTTAGTATACCACCGGTAAATAGCAGCTGAATGCTTTGTTTCATCTGGTGTAGTTAAAGCTTACACAATTAAAATGAATACAAAAATAATGACGAGGCTAGTTCATTTTAGTGGTCGGGGGTGAAAAAGAGTTCTATTGATTTCTTATCGTTGATAGATGTGAGCGATGGACGAAATCACTAACTGTTGTGTTTTATTTAAGGCAAAAGTTCTTTCTCCCTCAAGAGGCATGTCCATACTTTATGCAGCATTATTGTATTTTTTTATTAACTTTTACTTTATATTTTATCGAATTAGCCACGGAAGCTCAGTGCCCGGTATCACGCTCTTAATTTACAGTACAGAAGCAAACCGAGTTCAAACATTAAAAAATTCAAGAAGATAAAGATTACAATTTTAAGTGCTGATTTTCTACGTTCTCGCCGATGATGGGACACATTGTGAAGAAACTAACATATCAACGAAATAAATAAAAAAATATTTTGTAGACATAGGAACGGCCGACAGACGTCAATCCGCAGTGTAGCCACACGACTTGACTTTAGAGGGGATACTTATGCCCAGCACTGTGATTTACAAGTATATATATATACTATAGGCTGTCGCACTGCTCTACTTTTAATATATTTTATCGAACAAAAAACTCTGACTTAATGTTTTAGGGCATCATTCTAATATCTACCACACACAATAAACAGTTTATATCCGAACCTAGGCCCCTCATTTTAGTATGCGGTACTGAGAACACAAAGCTAACTGTAAAATATACATAACTAACCGACATCGAGTGTCGTGACGAGTAGGGTTCTTCGCAAATATGGGGTTGGACTCAGCTGAAATTATTATTTGAACAATAACTAAATTGTTGGTTGTCAAAACGTCTTCATATTTTCCCATAAATTCTGCTTTTAATATCATATAACTCATATTATGATTTACATTTAAATTTCACTGTACTTCAAATTATCTTTATGCTTTTCAATTGAAGCGAAAATACAATGATTAGTTGATATAGGTTGGCCAGTAAATAACTATTAAGTACATAGTTACTTATGTATAGACATATAACATATTATATAACATAATATATTAAATGTTGTTCCGATAGCCGTGTCAATTCAGCCGGAAATACATATATCGATATCATACGACATCGAATTCGTTCGTATTATATTTTGACAATTCAAAAACTTTTACAATACGTCTGCATGTCAAATTATTTTCATGATTATCTACGAACTAATAAACTACAAATGAATGAACATTATTAACCCGGATATTATAAGTTATTATTATTATTAGTAACACAGAAAATCAGAGGCGACATTTGCGTTCGTTTAAACTCGTGAGAGAAATAAACATAGTGCACAATGATAATACCGTAGTTCGCCTGTACAAACAGGGCGCTATATCGACCGTTTAACCCTATACTAAAGTGTGGTCCATTCGGAGCGTTCGATAAAAAAATAAGTCAAAAAAAATTGCGCGCCACCCCTAGGCTCGACGGGAAAAAAACAGATAAAAATGGGTCTCGCTCGTAATTTAAATGTCGAAGCAGTTGTCGGTAGCCCGCGGTATCGTGCTGCAGTTTAGTCATTTATTTTATTTATTTTTTTAAATCGAAAATACATATGAACGTGTAACCTGTGTTAGTGTGTTAAACGAATTAATAGCAATGCTCGTTTTAGTATTCTTTTTTATTATGACTAATTGATTGTTATGTATCTTAATATTTAATAAATATAACTGGAAGTTATGGGTTATTATAATAAACGAATCATCCGCATTTGTAATGTTTAATTACTTGTATACTTGCTACTAATGTCACATGCTAGAAAAATCACCTTATGGTGAATTTTATAAATTATAATAATAAGTTATATAATAACCAAACTGGTAACACTTACGTAATAATTTTAATTTAATATATTTTAAAACAAAAATAACACACGATTTTTCGATCCATATCCCCATAATCATTTACATTATTGGAAAATTTACATATATTAAATAACGATAAATCAAACTTTCGTTGATATATTTGATATTTTTGACATAGTTGAATATATTACGAATAAAAAATAAAAATTACAAATAAATAATCTATAAAAGTAAAAACTATTTTAAAAAATGTATTTACACCTGAAACAAAAAGGTTGCGTATCCCCTGCGTAGCTCTACATATAGCTCTACACGTAGCTCTACCTATAGTACGTACACTCCCGCACTACCGGCGTTGGACGTTGGATGCGCCGCGCTGAAATGATTTAGATGGATTGTGTTAAGATGTCACGGTCATTAAAACAGTAGCCTGGCGCGAGGACACTTGAGGCAATACATCACGGTGGAGAACGGGAAAGCGATTTATAAAAAATATAGTATATGGTAATAGTTTTACGAGCCATATAGACGAACCGTTCTAAACTCAACCCACAGATTATGAGATCTGGAATCATTATTCTATTATATTCTTTGTGAATTCATTCACGTAATAGTTAGCGTCTCGTCAAGACATGTATAATCTACGATTTAGTTCTATTTCCAGTTCCAAATTATAAATATCAGTAAAGAAACAGAATTATAGTACACTTGCATGAATTGTATGGCATATCGCTGCTGTGTTTTGTATGGCGCTGCTCTGGGAATACAGTTACTGGTAGTGAGGCATTCGATCTTAGTCCTCAGCGGTGACAATGTTTTGTTACTAGCTGCAGACAGAATGGGTCAGCTCGACCGGGGCAATGCATTTGCATTATGATTCAAGGAATCATAATGCAAATGCGTTGCCCCGTGAACAGTGTGCGATATTGTTACTCTAAACGTAAAACAAAAACGTTGAGCGGAAAAGAGCCCACAGCTCGTTTGTTACCCTCAGTGCAATAAAAAAAAATCGTGCATCTTGAATCTTTATTAAGGTAGATAGATATGATGGGCTGCTGTCATCACTTACCATTAGGTGGACTGTGTGCTCCATTGTCACCCTCTACTAAAATACACTGAACTAAAGTGGATTACAAATTACCTCCGAACTTATTTATTATCTATACTATAATATATATATTTTTACGATTTATAAATAAATCGTTGATTTCTAAGTTTTAACTTTTAGCCTTATTAATAAGCCTTATGAATAAGGTTAAGAGGAAACTTTAAATTCTTAGACTATTTATTTGCGAAAATTAAATGTCTGACAACTTATGGCATGCCATGTAATGGCTTTAATATATTAACCTAAATGATTAGACGTTCATCTATACAGTAATGAAAGACTTTTCTCAATGTGAGAGAATCAGAGAATCAGAAACCACGAAGGAAGAAAAAAATATGCTGATGAGCGTTATGTTCTTAAAATTAAGCTAATTAGATTGTTAATTATTTAATATATTTTAATCATGTATATTTCAGATTTATTAAAATTTTTCAGATATTTTAATAAGGTAATTATATAAGCATATTTATCATAAGTCTTATAACTAGTTATTGCTTCCTAATGTTAAATGCATGTTTATTTTACTTTTTAATTTAATTTTCATGGTATATTTGGAAAACTGTACTAAACTCTTTGTATAACGTAAGTTCTGCGGAGTGGTGACCTGATGTCCTGTGATTTACATGTTTGGTATTAAAAACTTACTGCAGGCATCAGTTAGCCACGACTATGTACTTATATTTTTTGATTAAGGAGAACGTGTTTCTATTATGTAAAATTTTTATTCTATGTATTTAGTTGTGGTGAAAAAAAAAATAAATGTATGCACGGTTAATAAGTGAGATCATGGGTCGAATTACATATATAAACTTTTGTAAGCTTTAGATTCTGGATGCATTGTGTATGTACCTGTTATAAACACTATACCAGAACCTTCCCCGGTTTTTTCATCCGCATGGAGCTACGTCGAATTAGGGATGACGACGGCTCGAAAACGTCTATATATTTGCAGAAATATTTTGCGTGAAATCATTTATGGCAATGAACTCAAGTAAACGATAGAATCTTCTCGAAGTAGGCTACGCTAAACCGAATAATAAGCGGTAAATGCCACCGGTGGATGTATCGCCACATTGGTGAGTACGACATCATCGAACATTATATAATAGCAATCAAGAGCTAAGCAAAAGGTCGACCGAGGTTGAAATGACACAACGGTGTTCTATTCCCTGTCGGGGAACAAAATTTGTGAAATACAAATTATCGGCATTCGAGGCTGGGTGTATTGCATGGACACGAGTACATGTATATGTCTAAAGTACTAGAGATTGCGTTTAAACCTTTCTCCAACTTTAACACTAAAACCGATGCAATGGGATTGTCTCTGTATTAGCGGATATGTATGTATGGCACGCCACTATAATTTATAATGCGCAATTACTATATGTGGTGAAAAGAGACCGCTATCGTTAATGGAAGATGAGAATTGGACGACATATGAATTGTATCGTTATATAATTACGGTACCAATAAAATATAATTCTATAATCTTCACTTCACACAATGCTTTTGCACATTCTCTGGTAAAAAGACTTATTTTTTTGCGTAACTCTAATAACTAAACAAGAAATATATATATTTTTTTATGATTTTTTTAGTTTACAACTCCTTAGAATAGTTAAGTACCCGAAGCTCATTTAAGCTTGTTTAAGAATTTATTAGCAAAAGTCACTTGACGGATAAATGTCGTGTTCCGTTTTGTTAAGTTTAAGTTTTATTTATCGCGTAATTCTTATAAACAAAAAATAAATATAAGATTAAATTTATATTTATGTTTTATTACAGGCTTAAATTCATGTAGTTTCCAATTCCTTATACTAATTAATTACACGATGCTTTTAAGCTTGTTTAAGAATCTAAGTATAAGTTATTTGACAGACAAATGTGGAATTACTCTAAAAATAACAACATATGCGGTAATTCTTAGAGATTAAAATATTTTATAATTTTAACGCGAATAATACAAATTGAATAAAACTAATTTTACGTTTTTATCATATATATTTTTAACTCTTTATTTTCCGATGTTTCGACTATTTTAGAGCACTCATGTTAAAGATAAAACTGAGGCGTTAGACTCCTGTTCACAGATCAAAATATCTGATAAAATTCGTTTTACTCATAGCCTTAAATTATATCAATGATATAGTTTTACTTTCTATGATTGTAAAAATGATGCGTCCCCTGTCTGGCACATGCGCGTCTTGAATTTAGTCATTAATGAAGAATGAAGAATGAAATGCATCCATCACTTACCATAAGGTATGCTGTGTTCGTTTGTCTTATTTAGTTTTATAATTCTTTAATTTTGACTGAAAGGAACATGATTAAAATTATGCATTAAAATTTTAAATATTCTTGGATTATAAATTCGCTATATAAACAGGTGTCACGTGCATAATCAAAAACTAAGTACTCAGTAACATGCATTAAAAGGCTCCCCACTTTAAAATTCTACCTCACTTATCCTAATACATAAATTACTGGTACATGGAACACGCTTTGTGACACGTCCTATAAATTATCCGGTTATATGCATATTAATGGACACGTCAGTTTTTTGCGATCCAGCGCGATACTTTTTTTAGTGGCTTGTTATCGTAACTTCATTTTATTTTGTATACAAAACTGTTTAAGTTTTTATGAAGACTGTTTGTCGGACTTTTTTTTTTTTTCGGGCTGAAGGCCACCGTTAGCCCGGAGGGCTTTTACAGTTTCACCGGGTTGAGAGGTGACCGAGCGCTAATGGCACTCAGTCGAGACCTCTATATATAGGTAACCAGCACAAGGGCTCCCGAGGAGGAGCCTCGGCTTGACCGTTACCTTGTTTCGCGAGCGTCTGTCGAGGGTGCCGGGAGAGACCCTGAACCTCAGCTCGGTCAGTTGCTTCTGACAGAGGATTCTTTAAATTCGCTATGATTATTAGCTATCTGTACCACCACTTCGGAATGCGTGAGCGCTGGAGAAGAAGTGGCGCAAGAAACTCCAGCGACGCTTCTATCTGTATGGACTGGAGAGAACCGACCAGTGACATGGCGGTATCGCGAATATCCTTGTTTGTGACGCCCTCGCCGTCGGCGGGGGCGATGTGAGGGTGCAATGTACGTGTGTTGTGTTTTATGAAGGGCTTGGGCCCTGGTAGTCACGTCGTCGGGGTCATCGAGAGCGTGCCTCGGTCTCCTTCGGACGCGGGTGACTCTGTGATTCGCGATGGGATTTAATGAAAGTGGCGGCACTTACAATCAAGGGGTTAGAGTGTGTGACGGCAGAGTCGAAATATCGGCGGGAAGCCTGCTTCAGGTACTGAGCTATGGTCGGCAGCTCAAGATCTATGTGTAGATTTTCATTACGCAAGAACCACGGTGCACCGGTGGCCTTGCGCATGAAACGATTTTGTATTACCTGAAGTCGGTGAATGTGACGCGGGGAAGCATGCGCAAAGACGGGGCTTGCGTATGTCATTATGGGTCGGATGCATGCTTTGTATAGTGTAATTTTATTACGCAGGGACATTTTGCTATTTTATTGAGTAACGGGTGCAAACGACCTAGGACGAACGCTGCTCGATTCCGTACGCGGTTGACATGCGGACCGAAGGTGAGTCTTTCATCTAAAGTAACGCCTAAGTATTTGACTGTCTGTTCCCAGGGATTGGACGATCAAATAACTCTATAGTTGGGAGATGCGGCGTTTTGTTGCGCCGAGAGAAGTACATGGCTGCACTTTTGGTAGGTTAACCTCGATCCTCCATTTCCGAAACCATTTCCCTAAGGTGTTGGCTGCAGATTGGAGGCGTCTACAAATAGCGTCTGGTTTGAACCCAGACGAAACCAGTGTCATCGGCGAGACTGGCTCTACACCGCGAGTGCGCGGTATGTCGTTGGTGTAGAGTGTGTACAAAATAGGACCTAGGACGGGCCTTGTGGTACTCCGGCACAAATAGGGTGAACCTCGGGCGCGTTCCCTCGACGCGGTAACGAAAGGTTCGATTTCGGAGAAAGTCTCGTATGATAAGTACGAGCCGATCTGGCACACCGAGCTCATATAGTTTGTATATGAGCCCGTTATCTGGAACCTTAATCGAAACTTTCGCCACGTCGAGGAAAAGTGCCCCAGTTTGGTAGCCCTGAAGAAATTTACTGAGGATGTGCTCCGTGATGCGGTGCACTTGATGTGCATGAGTGTTGGGTGCGAAACCCGAACTGCTCATTGATTGGTAGCCCTCGGGACAGCATGAAGTCCTTGAGGCGGGCGAGGATGAGCCTTTCATATACCTTACCCAAGACTTTGAGTAGGCTTATGGGTCGATAGGCTGATGGATCGGTTGGATGTTTTGAGGGCTTGAGAATCCCTATGACGTCGGCTTCCTTCCAGGTGTTCGGGAAGGTGCCTTGGATATGGCCGCGTTGTAGATTATTACCAGTAGGTGTAAAATGGACATGGGTAGGAGTTTCATCACCTTGTTGGTGATGCCGTCGGGGCCGGGAGCCTTGCGTGGTCGCAGGTTTTAATTATGGACTAAACTTCGGTGCATGTGACTTGGGTAACGGAATCGCGAGGTGGTTCCTTACTCCTCCGATCGACCTCGCTCTCAACCATTGCAAGGTGAGCGGCGTCGATCGGCAGTGTGCTCGGTGAGCATTGGAGCTCCAGATTGTCAGCCAGACATTCGGCTTTCTCTTCGTCTAAGAAGGCGGGTGGTTTATTAGGACGCGCTAAGGGAGGCATTGTTTGGGCGTTGCCCCCTTTTAGGGATTTGGGAAGTCGCCAGAAGGCGAGGTGGGAAGGTTCGATATTGGAGAGGTGATTATCCCACCGATCGTTCCTGTACTGGGCTGTTTGTCGGGCGATAATATATATAATATAAGGCGATTTTATTATCATTTATTGCACTCTGTTGAAGTTGGTTGTAATGTTATAATCTCTTTAATGGAATTACTTTTTAAGAAGAGTCTAGGTAGTTTTAAAAAATGTCCAAAACATATTGTGATATCGTAATAATTATGTATCCAACTATATCTTATTTATTAGTATTTTCATTTTATTATAAGGATCCTTTCTATAACAAAAACATGAAAACATTAAAAATATGAAGTCTTTTTACGGTTCCTTTATAAAATAATATTTTTCATAGCTTTTCTTTTTTCTTCTCGGAAACATAATAGTTAACTACTATTAGAAAGGGGATAATAATTAAAAAAGTGCCATTGTTGGCATGTAGAACAACTTAGCCTTACCAACTAAACCTATGGTTACTCTTAAAACACGCACTAATTACATCTTTGGCGCTTAGGAGTTAAGTCCAGCAGTGGAATTTATACTTATAGGATGTTATATACTTTATCTCATTATTATTTTCATTTAATAATTATTATTTTTAATTATAGCACTTATCACATTATCACTACACCTTGGGTTGACTGATAAAAACTTGATAAAATGCGTTATTCCGATCTTCGTTTCCTTTTACGTTAAAGGTAAATGTAAAGGTAAACCTTTAGGTCCTCAAGGGAGACCACGCATGTTAATAAGCATATACTTTAATTTTTATTGAGGACTGATCACTTACCATCCCATTAAGAGTGTGAACCGAATACACGTGTATGTACGATTGTCAGCCTAATAATCATAAAAAACACCCGAAAACCAATGATTTGTGATGCTTTAATATTGTTCCCCGGATGGGAATCGAATCCGAATCGTTACTGTAATCGCAAATCCACGCGTTCTTAATACCACCTGACATTATAAGTACAACAGTAACTTATAGCAGTACTTCCAATTTGATACAAGCAACTGATTGAGCCAAATTTCCATCTAGGGCACCCTCGTGTCAATTGCTTTCGCGAGCAGGTTATCAGTGCAAGCCGAGGCTCCCTCTCTGGAACCCTTGTGCTGGTTACTAATTATTAAAGGTCTCGACTGAGTGCCCAAAGCTCTCGGCCACATTTCAACTCGGTAAAGCTGTAAAAACCATCGGGCTAACAGCGGCCATCCGCCCTAAAAAAAATGCCCTACGCGCTTTCCACTGCCCTCTCCGCAGGCCATCTTTCACCCCGGTTAAGCTGTAAAAAGCCTTGGTCTAACAGCGGCCATCGGCCGTAAAGAAATAAAATATTATTATAGTATTATATTTTTTCTCTTTTTTAAAAAGAATATTAGCAATGCTATTCATTCCGGTTATCCACTCCAACTAAGTTAAAATGCTTGTGCAGTGTGCAATACTCTTATAGTGGATTCGAACCTACGACCTAAAGTATCGCAGACCGTACCCTAAACCATTAGGCTATTGACGCTTATATATAGTATTAATTCAACGATACAAACTAACGTTGTACCTGACTAGATGGGGCACACGGACGTCCATAAGTGCCCCAACCAGCATATCAACAATAATGAACATTCGCACACAGTGACCCAGTAAACGTAATAATACAACGCATAAGTGGATGAAATAGTTCTAGAGCACCTATCCTGGCATTATATGCAGGATCTCTAAACATAGTCACAATGGCTGGTCATCATTCAATTGTGCCAGTGGAAATGGCCCGTTTATCTACAATGGAGCTATCATTTGATCATTCCATTGCATTTCTTTAAGTTTCATACATTATGTATGGATGGGAGAGGGGCCCCATGGCGTGCGGTAATCTCGTAGTTCCTGTCTAAGCTTTGTCTTTTCGATACTTTAATGTATATTAAGGCTTATTTTAATAAAATTTCTAAGCCAACGAACGTATTTGATTAGAGTATGTTAGTTATACTATTGTACATACTGGTTCGCATAGTGAGCGATTACAGTGCCCGGTTTCCGCGTTGCATGACCCGGGTTCGATTCCCAACCGAGTAATAGTGCATTACACATTGTTGGTTTCCAGGATTGGGTGTGTTGTATATATTTCCCGTGTTCCTGACAAGGCATCCTATACTTTTAAGCTAAGCGTTATTATTTAAATATCTAAATGTATATTAAAGCTTATTTTAACAAGATTTCTCAACATTTCATTGTGTAGAAATGTATTTATACTATACTACTTCTATTTCCTGGTTCGCGGAGTGACTTAGTAGTTAGAGTATCTGCCTGTCGCGTCGTGGGTCCTGGATTCGATTCCCAATTCGGCAATAGTGAATCACATATTGTAGGTTTTCGGGTCTGGGTGTGTTGTATGTAGGTATATCCCGTGTCCGTGACACGAAGTTTCCTCCGATCTTATTGTAGAATGGGTTGCTTTGTGTTTGTATGATTACTTAATGCACAACAGGCCTCCGGGGCTTATTTCATTTTGGTAATAAACTAAAGACAATGCATTGGCCAAAATCAACCACGAGAACATAAATGGTACGAAAAAGTCTAATAAAATTGCAGTAATCCAAGTGTAATTTCTATTTTTAAATTATTAACTAAAAAAAACTATGACATCGGCTACGTATCAACTACATCATATAAATATCGTCATAATCATCTTCACAGCCACACACACACAGCACAGAACCCCATAGATTGCCACCAGCATCCATCGACCTCCAACAAATTTGCACGGGTCGTCGCCCCATCTAGCGGCGTTCACTGCTCATATCACTGATCACACTGCGACTTCTAGTCCCGAGTTTGCCACTTTCGAACCGACGGATAACCTTTCTTCACCATCGGTTCACGGTTCTACGGAGCTACGTGTCCGGCGTATTGTCACTTTGGCTTGCTGAGCTTTTGAGCTTTCACCCACATGTCATATTACATTAAGATATTATAAAACAAGTTAAAGGCAAAAAAGGCAAAGTTATTATATTTTTTTTATAAAATCAGGAGTGACACACGAACACACAGTTCGCTAGTGAGTGATGACTACGTTGCATGACATCCTGAATAAAGATTCAAGATGCTCATGCATCGATACCTCTTAAGACTAAAATGGAATTAGTCGTTATAAGTAATCGGATCCCTACACTCGTTATACAAAACATATGCATATTTCGCAATAGCATGGCGTGGTCCTTTCATTTCCCGTTACACATTACCTGACTCTTCCACTGGCTTGGTATTATATCGTTGTATTTAATGAATAAACATAATGGTAATAGTAGTGTATGTTCTAATTAGATTAGTCTCGAATACTAATACGATCTGTGGATTAAATATTCACAGTTTTTTCTACAATCATATATTATGCAACCAGAAATGGCAATATCGTGATGACATCTGTCCCAAACTTGAAAACCGTTGAAGTAAGCGAATCCTGACGTGGAAACCGCTTTATATAAATGTAGTGTAGACCTTCCCTTGGCTGGTGTGATCTTCCCTTAGGGAAGGAGAAAAGGAGTGGAAACAGACTGGTGACGCGGCATTCCTTGTGGGTGATAACGATCTCGTTTATCACCAATAAAAAAAGTTACATCATACCAGTATATGCTGTACATACAGTCAAAACTTTTTTAACGTATCGAGTCTTACTCATTAGATAAGTTATTTAAACAATACACAATTGTTGCTCGCTGTTAGAAAAGTTAAAATACTATTTACGCCGAGCGAAGTCGGGACGAGCGGTTAGTTCTTATACAAAGTAAGGATCTTGATTTATCCATTCACCACATCTGCATTAGTAAGAGGGGAACGGTCCATTACGACTCCTAGAGCGATCCCGCGCCGGCTGAGAAGGTCAGCCGGAAAGCAACCGTGACCTTTGCTAATCCACTTCTGTTATGATAAACTAACCAGTGCATTAGTTCCGTCTTTATAACAGAATGATATAGAATGCTGAATCTAGTATTAAAAATCGCTAGTAACCCCAGAGATTCTTGATGATATGTAATTTTTTGTCCTTTGGTAGATTACGATGTTACAAAATATCTAAAATAAATAAGAATCTTAAAGAACTTTCGCTTTAAATGAGAGAAGAAATAATCAGTTAGACAGTAATGAAATTAATAAAGTTTCTATATGTGATTAACTAAATAAACATTTTAAAAATAAAATTAAGTAAAATTAAAGTTTTACTAGTTCCTAATATAAATAATTTGAGCTTAAAAAAAACTTTGAAGACAGTAGAGATAACACATAGGAAAAAATTGGGAAATTTAGTGAACTATTTCTCAAATGAGACATGATGCTGCGGACCCCGATACAGATTATATTAGGGTGAGTGTAGAGACGTATAGAGGTGTTGAAGTATTGAACCTGCCTCCTTACCACCCTGAGCTAAATGTGATAGAAAACATATGGGGAGTTCTTATAAACTACGTTGCTTTAAAAATCGTGGAACAGAAAACAACAAGTACAGAAGATCTTAAAGTATTGCAAACATAACAAGCGAAACCTGGCGTAATACATGCAGCAGTGTGATTAAGAAAGAATACATGAAATACTATGATACCGAATTTGAATTCGTCATAAAATTGCACGATAATAGTGACGATGAAACTGTAGAGTCTAGTAATGACTCAGACATATTTTTACACTAGTAATTTAATCTGTAATTAATTATACATGTCAATGAATATTATATAAGAAAAATATTATCATTTCATCAAAAACTACCTACATGAAAATGTAAAAATGTAGGTGTGTGATATATGTTATAGTAGAAATAAAAAAAATCACCAATATAAACGAAACCTGGCGTAATACATGCAGCAGTGTGATTAAGGAAGTAGC
Source organism: Teinopalpus imperialis (assembly GCA_029286865.1). Classification (NCBI taxonomy): domain Eukaryota; kingdom Metazoa; phylum Arthropoda; class Insecta; order Lepidoptera; family Papilionidae; genus Teinopalpus; species Teinopalpus imperialis. The sequence goes on along the minus strand of JAGSMU010000022.1, from coordinate 4,779,502 downwards.
TGAATACATGAAACACTATGATACCGAATTTGAATTCGTCATAAAATTGCACGATAACAGTGACGTTGAAACTGTAGAGTCTAGTAATGACTCAGACTATTTTTAATTAATTATATGTCAATGAATATTATTTAAAAAAAATATTTTCATTTAATCAAAAATTAATCACAAATCTAACTATCTACTTATATTATTTAGTTCAATAACAATGAACTTGCTGACGCTACTTGCAGACGCACACCAGCGCGCGTATCCATACACATCACATATCGTGTGATAGAACAACTATACCCTCTACAAATAACAATATATAGATAATGATGATGTAATTTCGATCGATTTAAATCACGGTTTCTGGTTGATACTATTTAATGAAACTATAGGTGACAAACAAACACAAATTTAAACTGATGATATACCATGCTAATGCTTATTATTAATGGTTAATACGAGATGACATTAACTCTTTAAGATTTATTTATTTAGATAAACATTTCTTGTATTTGATTGTCGGAAACTTTTTAATGTCATTCTAGTATAATTTAAAGGGTCGTAAGCATTGTCACAGTGTCACTCGTTCGTCCTGTGTCACAGTGTCACTCGTTCGTCCTATGCCACAGTGTCACTCGTTCGTCCTGACGTTTAAGTATTTGGACGTAACACAATAAGATCGCAGGAAGAATCAGGTCTAGTGTAACGAACGCGGGACGTTACATACAACACACCGACACAAACAATTTATGATTCAAAATCACTAGCATCTACATGGATAACGTACTAAGGATGCACTACCATTTACTTCAGGAGACGTTAAGCCGTAGGTATCGGTTATTGTCCTAGAATAGAAGTAGTTAGGCGATGTCGAAGGCCACCTGACTTGACCGCTTACTTGGATGATAAAAAAAAACTGCGCATGAGTTGAATACGTGTTTATGTCATTCTGGAGTAAGAATGTACACTAACCACGAATATGACGATTAATCCGAAAAATCACGCGTCGTCACAGATTACTAGGACCAAAACGCTACTGTCTTTCAATCAATGGATAATAGAAATCGGTGAATACGCGAGTAAATAGCGTACTTATTACATGCGCTAGAAGACGCCTGAGTTTGTGTATATTCGGTCCACCTTTTAGATGAATCTCACCTGCACATCATATCAAAAATTTTAGGGATGAATTAGTTTATATATAAGTCACTTAACATTGGGTTACTGTATTCCCGTCTGATTGCTTCGTCAAACGGACAACAACCTTAAGTTTTATATAAATACATGAATTAGAATATTGTGAGTAATTAATTAACAAGTAATTTTTAAAATATAAATCTAAATACGAAAACTTACCTATTTGTTTGAATTTTATATACACAAACACCTAAGTAGACGATTGTGAGTAATTAATCAACAAGTAATTTTAAAATATAAATCTAAATACGAAAACTTACCTATTTGTTTGAATTTTATATACACAAACACCTAAGCAGACGATTGTGAGTAATTAATTAACAAGTAATTTTAAAATATAAATCTAAATACGAAAACTAAACTATTTGTTGAATTTTATATACACAAACACCTAAGTAGACGATTGTGAGTAATTCATTAACAAGTAATTCTAAAATATTAATCTAAATACGAAAACTAAACTATTTGTTGAATTTTATATACACAAACACACAAGTAGAATATTGTGAGTAATTCATTAACAAGTAATTTTAAAATATAAATCTAAATACGAAAACCAACCTATTTGTTTGAATTTTATATACTTATATACACAAACACCTAAGCAGACGATTGTGAGTAATTAATCAACAAGTAATTCTAAAATATTAATCTAAATACGAAAACTAACCTATTTGTTGAATTTTATATTCTTATATACACAAACACACAAGTAGACGATTGTGAGTAATTAATCAACAAGTAATTTTAAAATATAAATCTAAATACGAAAACCAACCTATTTGTTTGAATTTTATATACACAAACACCTAAGTAGACGATTGTGAGTAATTCATTAACAAGTAATTTTAAAATATAAATCTAAATACGAAAACTAACCTATTTGTTTGAATTTTATATACACAAACACCTAAGTAGACGATTGTGAGTAATTCATTAACAAGTAATTTTAAAATATAAATCTAAATACGAAAACCAACCTATTTGTTTGAATTTTAAATTTTTTGGCGTGCCATAAATTAAATGCTATAATTATTATATTCAACATCAACAACATGTAAGGGGCACAATTTATAACACATAAGTTACTTTAAATTATTCTAATAAAACTTTTCAATGTAATAAATGTAGTAATAAAGCAAATTGATTTGGTTTTCAACCCAATATTGTGAAAATGTAAAAATGTAGGTGTGTGATATATGTTATAGTAGAAATATAAAAATCACCAATATAAACCTTCCAGTGCCTAATTAAAAAAAATTAAAAAACGCTCCCTCAGAACGCGCGTTGTCACGTTCCATATTCCCGCGTTAATTACACGTCATTCTTTTTTCAAAAAGCGCGCCAATGACGCGCGCAATTAAAGCCGTGTACAGACAACGGGAAGACGCGACATAAAGCCGGCATACACAATGCGTCCTCGGCGAAATTCGCCGCAGGCCCAGCGAAATTAACAAGGCGATTTACACTTGACACTAGGCGAATGTTTTTCACTACTTTCACAAGCTTTGTCTGCGTTCACCTACCGCCTCTCGCTCACTCCTTTTAAAAATATGCGTACTACGTCATTTTATTGCTGCCAGTTTACATTTTTTTCTGAACTGAATTATTTACTCTGTGTAAAGTTTAAGCGAAGTGTAACGTACAGTGAATGCGAAGGTAGAGTCATCTGTCTCACACATTGTAGTAATTGTGTGAAATAAAGAGCGTTGTATCATTATTTTTGAGTTCCTTCTTGCTTGAAGTGGTATTGTTTGCTGTTAAGTTTCGTGCTTATCCTGAGTATCGTCTGCTGTAGAGATGAAGTATACTTAAAATAATTAGTTTGTACGTTTTAAAAATACTTAAAAGACGAAGATTAAATACAATGTTATATAAATCACTTTGGATATTATAAGAAATTAATATATCTAAAAAACACTAATCTGATAAATTTGAATCACACCGCTAGTTCAAGATTTGTATTACCGACTATTTGTATATGTCTAAAGATTTAAACACTTCTTAGTTTTGTTTTCTTATTTTTTAATATATGTATGTACAAAGTTTCAACAGAAGTCAGCATATATTATTACGTGAAACTTCAAAAATATTCTAGTGAGTAATATTAGTGATTATTTAATTATGCATCACCAGTTCAAAGTTCACGGGAGGTCATTTAAATTCGTTTCGCTTTTAGCGAAATGCTTCTTCGCTTCCTACGATAATGGGTAAAATGTAAGTTTTTCTTTCCATAGCAGAAATGAATACAATGCGAGATTACCTCCTTTCAGCGCAAGTGAGCGGCCCGCGGCCACACTTCATGTTCTTCGGATAGAACGTCTTTAGTAATTAATCAACAAGTAATTCTAAAATATTAATCTGAATACGAAAACTAACCTATTTGTTGAATTTTATATACTTATATAGACGAACACATAAGTAGACGATTGTGAGTAATTCATTAACAAGTAATTCTTAAAATATTAATCTAAATACGAAAACCAACCTATTTGTTTGAATTTTATATACACAAACACACAAGTAGACGATTGTGAGTAATTAATCAACAAGTAATTTTAAAATATTAATCTAAATACGAAAACTAACCTATTGGTTTGAATGTTATATACTTATATAGACGAACACATAAGTAGACGATTGTGAGTAATTCATTAACAAGTAATTTTAAAATATTAATCTGAATACGAAAACTAACCTATTTGTTGAATTTTATATACTTATATAGACGAACACATAAGTAGACGATTGTGAGTAATTAATTAACAAGTAATTTTAAAATATTAATCTGAATACGAAAACTAACCTATTTGTTGAATTTTATATACACAAACACATAAGTAGACGATTGTGAGTAATTAATTAACAAGTAATTCTAAAATATTAATCTGAATACGAAAACTAACCTATTTGTTGAATTTTATATACTTATATAGACGAACACATAAGTAGACGATTGTGAGTAATTAATTAACAAGTAATTTTAAAATATTAATCTAAATACGAAAACTAACCTATTTGTTGAATTTTATATTCTTATATACACAAACACATAAGTAGACGATTGTGAGTAATTAATTAACAAGTAATTTTAAAATATTAATCTAAATACGAAAACCAACCTATTTGTTTGAATTTTATATACACAAACACATAAGTAGACGATTGTGAGTAATTCATTAACAAGTAATTCTAAAATATTAATCTAAATACGAAAACTTACCTATTTGTTTGAATTTTATATACACAAACACATAAGTAGACGATTGTGAGTAATTAATTAACAAGTAATTTTAAAATATTAATCTAAATACGAAAACCAACCTATTTGTTTGAATTTTAAATTCTTATATACACAAACACATAAGTAGACGATTGTGAGTAATTCATTAACAAGTAATTCTTAAAATATTAATCTAAATACGAAAACTTACCTATTTGTTTGAATTTTATATACACAAACACATAAGTAGACGATTGTGAGTAATTCATTAACAAGTAATTCTAAAAATATTAATCTAAATACGAAAACTTACCTATTTGTTTGAATTTTATATACTTATATAGACGAACACATAAGTAGACGATTGTGAGTAATTAATTAACAAGTAATTCTAAAATATTAATCTAAATACGAAAACCAACCTATTTGTTTGAATTTTAAATTTTATATACACAAACACATAAGTAGACGATTGTGAGTAATTCATTAACAAGTAATTTTAAAATATTAATCTAAATACGAAAACCAACCTATTTGTTTGAATTTTAAATTTTATATACACAAACACACAAGTAGACGATTGTGAGTAATTCATTAACAAGTAATTTTAAAATATAAATCTAAATACGAAAACTTACCTATTTGTTTGAATTTTATATACACAAACACCTAAGCAGACGATTGTGAGTAATTAATCAACAAGTAATTCTTAAAATATTAATCTAAATACGAAAACTAAACTATTTGTTGAATTTTATATACTTATATACACAAACACATAAGTAGACGATTGTGAGTAATTAATTAACAAGTAATTCTTAAAATATTAATCTAAATACGAAAACTTACCTATTTGTTTGAATTTTATATACACAAACACACAAGTAGACGATTGTGAGTAATTAATCAACAAGTAATTCTTAAAATATTAATCTAAATACGAAAACTAACGTATTTGTTGAATTTTATATACTTATATACACAAACACATAAGTAGACGATTGTGAGTAATTAATTAACAAGTAATTCTTAAAATATTAATCTAAATACGAAAACCAACCTATTTGTTTGAATTTTAAATTCTTATATACACAAACACACAAGTAGACGATTGTGAGTAATTAATTAACAAGTAATTCTTAAAATATTAATCTAAATACGAAAACTTACCTATTTGTTTGAATTTTATATTCTTATATACACAAACACACAAGTAGACGATTGTGAGTAATTAATCAACAAGTAATTCTTAAAATATTAATCTAAATACGAAAACTAACCTATTTGTTGAATTTTATATACTTATATACACAAACACATAAGTAGACGATTGTGAGTAATTCATTAACAAGTAATTCTTAAAATATTAATCTAAATACGAAAACTTACCTATTTGTTTGAATTTTATATACACAAACACACAAGTAGACGATTGTGAGTAATTAATCAACAAGTAATTCTTAAAATATTAATCTAAATACGAAAACCAACCTATTTGTTTGAATTTTATATTCTTATATACACAAACACACAAGTAGACGATTGTGAGTAATTAATTAACAAGTAATTCTTAAAATATTAATCTAAATACGAAAACCAACCTATTTGTTTGAATTTTAAATTCTTATATACACAAACACATAAGTAGACGATTGTGAGTAATTAATTAACAAGTAATTCTAAAAATATTAATCTGAATACGAAAACTAACCTATTGGTTTGAATGTTATATACTTATATAGACGAACACATAAGTAGACGATTGTGAGTAAATAATTGGCCGTATGGAATATATGTGATGCTATATTTATTTTAGTAATAATTAAAACAAAATAGCAAACTATCGCAACAAGTACCCCGAAGGTCCTTGCCTAAGTTCGGGCGTACACAACTCCACCCACCTCCCTTGATCATTTATAATGCCAAAATGTTTTAATTAAGATGCTGTAAAATGTAATTTACATGCAAATTCGGTTTATGTTAATGTGCCGCGTATATCTGTTTGGGTGCGTGCTTGCTATCTAATTTTGCGACAGTGTACGCCGTCATTATCTTGGCTCTAATGAGAAATCTGGCAACGGCTTGATGTTTGCATAATTAAACTTGTGGTGGGGAGCGTTCGTTTTGATTGTTGCCATGATAAAATACTCGCTTGTGGCGCATCTGTTACACGCCTCAATTTAACAACGCGCACGAAATAACTACTGTGTTACTGCACCAATGTCTGTGAAATATCATCGTGATTTTTGTTAAAAGATCTTACTAGATATGAACGCTTAAGACTCCATTACATTCTCACAGTGGTAGAGCTACACTGCCGTTTGCTGTATAATGGATGGGCCAGTTCGACCGGCGTAGGACCACGCCCAATGCTGCTGTGTTTCGGCTGGTGAGTTTAGCAGATCCGGAGACCTTTACTACTGGTGTAGCAGCATTCCATCTCAGTCCTCAAGGGTAACAATCTGCATAAGGATTTCTTGTCAAGGATAAATGTAGATGCCGCAGGAATCACTTGCAATCAAGTTAACTGTGTGCTCGTTAATTACTCTAAATGTAATTTAAAAAAAAGTAACAAATGTCCTGACCTTTGACATACTTCATCACAATAGGTCTTTACGTTCACGGCATATAAGCCTAGAAATAATTGGTGGTATAAGTTTTAAAATTGTAATGATAATGCCATATGAAAAGAAGCAGAGAATTTTATATACACAAACACATAAGTAGACGATTGTGAGTAATTAATTAACAAGTAATTTTTAAAATATAAATCTAAATACGAAAACTTACCTATTTGTTTGAATTTTATATACACAAACACCTAAGTAGACGATTGTGAGTAATTAATCAACAAGTAATTCTTAAAATATTAATCTAAATTCGAAAACTAAACTATTTGTTGAATTTTATATACTTATATACACAAACACACAAGTAGACGATTGTGAGTAATTAATTAACAAGTAATTCTTAAAATATTAATCTAAATACGAAAACTTACCTATTTGTTTGAATTTTATATACACAAACACACAAGTAGACGATTGTGAGTAATTAATCAACAAGTAATTCTTAAAATATTAATCTAAATACGAAAACCAACCTATTTGTTTGAATTTTATATTCTTATATACACAAACACACAAGTAGACGATTGTGAGTAATTAATTAACAAGTAATTCTTAAAATATTAATCTAAATACGAAAACTAACCTATTTGTTGAATTTTATATACTTATATACACAAACACATAAGTAGACGATTGTGAGTAATTAATTAACAAGTAATTTTAAAATATTAATCTAAATACGAAAACTTACCTATTTGTTTGAATTTTATATACTTATATACACAAACACACAAGTAGACGATTGTGAGTAATTAATCAACAAGTAATTTTAAAATATTAATCTAAATACGAAAACCAACCTATTTGTTTGAATTTTATATTCTTATATACACAAACACACAAGTAGACGATTGTGAGTAATTAATTAACAAGTAATTCTTAAAATATTAATCTAAATACGAAAACCAACCTATTTGTTTGAATTTTATATTCTTATATACACAAACACACAAGTAGACGATTGTGAGTAATTAATTAACAAGTAATTTTAAAATATTAATCTAAATACGAAAACCAACCTATTTGTTTGAATTTTATATACTTATATACACAAACACATAAGTAGACGATTGTGAGTAAATAATTGGCCGTATGGAATATATGTGATACTATATTTATTTTAGTAATAATTAAAACAAAATAGCAAACTATCGCAACAAGTACCCCGAAGGTCCTCGCCTAAGTTCGGGCGTACACAACTCCACCCACCTCCCTTGATCATTTATAATGCCAAAATGTTTTAATTAAGATGCTGTAAAATGTAATTTACATGCAAATTCGGTTTATGTTAATGTGCCGCGTATATCTGTTTGGGTGCGTGCTTGCTATCTAATTTTGCGACAGTGTACGCCGTCATTATCTTGGCTCTAATGAGAAATCTGGCAACGGCTTGATGTTTGCATAATTAAACTTGTGGTGGGGAGCGTTCGTTTTGATTGTTGCCATGATAAAATACTCGCTTGTGGCGCATCTGTTACACGCCTCAATTTAACAACGCGCACGAAATAACTACTGTGTTACTGCACCAATGTCTGTGAAATATCATCGTGATTTTTGTTAAAAGATCTTACTAGATATGAACACTTAAGACTCCATTACATTCTCACAGTGGTAGAGCTACACTGCCGTTTGCTGTATAATGGATGGGTCAGCTCGACCGGCGTAGGACCACGCCCAATGCTGCTGTGTTTCGGCTGGTGAGTTTAGCAGATCCGGAGACCTTTACTACTGGTGTAGCAGCATTCCATCTCAGTCCTCAAGGGTAACAACGCATCTGCATAAGGATTTCTTGTCAAGGATAAATGTAGATGCCGCAGGAATCACTTGCAATCAAGTTAACTGTGTGCTCGTTAATTACTCTAAATGTAATTTAAAAAAAAGTAACAAATGTCCTGACCTTTGACATACTTCATCACAATAGGTCTTTACGTTCACGGCATATAAGTCTAGAAATAATTAGTGGTATAAGTTTTGAAATTGTAATGATAATGCCATATGAAAAGAAGCAGAGAATTATACATACCAGTGATGACTTTAAAGACGGCAAAGTTAACCCAGATGTCTGGAAAGTAAAAGATGTAGAAAAGTGTTCCTTAAATAAACAATTTCTATTGATGTTTGATTTGTAAGTAAAAAAAATATCATGAGGAAATTGAGTATTCGGTGAAAATTTCAAGCTTCATTGTATGGAATAACTTGCAGCAATATGGTATCAAACGCCCCTCAAGTCTAAATATCAATGTTAATCCTTCGTTTTTACATTTTACAGTGGCAAAGCCATGGTGTAGTTAGTGACTGGCTGCAGCTTGATTGGGTCAACTCGAACGGGTAAGGACCACACGGGCGATTAGTTTTTTAAAGAAACCTAGCAGTTCTATCAACCTTGCTCACATTCCGATTAACCATTACAACAAACCATTAGGCTATTGACGCTTCTTCTTCACCTTCTACCTTCTGGTTATTGCCAGTTGACATCAACTGAGAAGAATATTTTATAGTTTGCGCAAAACCAGATGTATCTGATTTTTTATTTAATACATTTACAATTAAGAAAGGAAGGTTCATATGTAGTGTCAGGAGCACGGCACATTACACGCCCAGATCCCAAAACCAACAATTTATGATGCACAAATATATAGCATTTCTACATGTTTTTTGGTGATAGAAGGAAACCGGAGATCTTATTACTGGTGACTGGTCATTCTATCTTAGCCCTCATAATTACAGCACACTTTCTGCAATCGAAGATTGAAGCAGAAGAAAAATCGAAGATTAAATCACCATTTGTGATTAACCACTTCTTTATAATATTGATAACTGCAACCCATGACACCGTCCCCCTGCATCCGTCGTTATCGTATTTATATATATCATTCGAAACACAGGAGGTATTCCGTGAGGACATCGAACTTCCCCAGTCAAGCCGACCAATTCATATTGTTATTAAAAAAGAACTGCACCATAATGCATAAAAGCTAAAAAAAGCTCACTATGGACTAAGATGTTCTTCTTTATTATCAGTAATTGATTAACAATTTTCATCATTTCATGGCAAGAACAGCAATACTGTGCGATTACTTTATGTTTGTACTCTAGGAAACACCTGACTATTTTGATGGTGGTAGTGCCACACAGCATCTAGTTCCTAGCAGCAACATAAATGAGTATGTACGATTGGGCTGATTATAAGCTAAAGTGGCAATATGCTAGCCATTTAGCACGTAGAACTGATAAAAGGTGGAATGAATACGACGATCCCCTATAAAATGGACTCATTAACTTAGTCTGCGGGAAGTCTTTAGATGCAGATGTCTCAGGTTCGTGCATAATTGCAGTCAGCGGGAGAGGGCTACGTTCGGCAGTTGACTTGAGACATTGATATAATGATATTGATTCTTATATATAAATTGTATTTTATATAATTTACTTTATTACATCTTAAAATAACCCAATAGATAAAGTGCTTAATTTTTATTCAGCTTGTTTAAGTCCATTGCCCCGTGGAAACTTTATCCATACTCAGTAAGTTGGTTCGACGTGTTTGTTTGTGTGAGCGCGACATCGATGAGGAGGTTAGTAGCATCTATCTATCTGGAGAAGTTTAGGGGTTGGCGGGGTATGTCAATGGATATTCAGTTAACAGACGATCGCAAGAACCATTAGATGTCAGTGTAAATCTTGCAAATGCGTTTTAAATTTAGAGATACAAGTTGGTATATTCAAAGACACACTAGTCAACTCTTCTAATCATGGTTACTTGATTATGATACTTCAATGTAACAAGAATAGCCTCTCTTACTTTGTGTATATTTTGTAAATGTACATTATTGAAATACTTAATTTAAATGGATTAAGCGTAAAATGCAAATGATATAGCAATAAACACCAGAGAAATTGTAATGAAATCAATTAATTAAAAAACTGGAGGGCCGATCTGTCGCCGGGACGTCCACGAGACATTCATTAGCAAGGAGTTGAACACAATTCAGCTAATTTATTCCAATAAAAAGGAATAACAACCCCCCCCCCCCCGCCCCTTTCACTCCCGTTTCGCTGCTTTATTTATATATAGATATTGTACATTTTCTATTTTTTCCGGTCCAACCCTTCGTCGAGATTCAATTCGGCTAAATAAACTGAATTATATGCTACTTAAATGAGTGTCAAGTCGCCCTCTCTCCCCTGGCGAGTCCCCCTGCGCCCGTAAGGGCCACTCACTTCTGCACCTCACCCCGAGATTCTTCTGAGATTGTTTCCGCCGCCGTAAACTACCATAACTCACGGTTTTAAATAAAAATTATTAAATGATGTAATAAAAAAATCTTTTACTTTAAGCACTGTAGTCGAATGTACCTTAAACAACCGTAGCAAGATTATAAAAACGGCATATCAATTGATTTAGTCAACTTGATATAGTTTTTAAACTTACAAAGTAAGGTGATAAATCTCGTTTATACTTATTTGTGCTTTTATAAAGATATTTTTTTATCATAATTGTTCTGCACAAACTTATTGAGATCCATACAACCTTTGATAAAATAGCTTTTTAACTGAGAAACGGTTCAAACATTTAAACATTTTATGTAAATTATAATATCACTCTACTATCTCCTATACTGTTATTCTGTTTAGTGAATAAATAAGTTAATTAAATAGACTTTAACAGTATTACCTATTGATAATAGGTCTTGTGTATTAGATCTAGTTACTTCGACACCTGTTGTTCACAAGATCTTTCTTAGTTCACCTACGTGGTGATAACTTTTTATAAAAATTAACACCGGCGCACAAGGTAAAGTTGTTATTTAACAAAACTTTTATTATTAAAAGTCGTCTGTTACTGTTAGCTGCAATTTTGATTAAAATCACTTATTGAAGTTAGTTAGATCTTAAGTTAAAAATAGAAGATATTATAAAATTCAAGTTACTTGATTCAGCACACGGAACGCGGAGAGAAAAGTAGGCGGACGCCCTCCGTGAAACGAATAGGCCGGGGCGGCAAGCTTTTCTCACTCTCTTAAACGCTCTTGCCTACAATACTACGAACTATGAGTTTTGATACTGAAGCATTAATTTACGAACTATGCGCTTTCACGACACTTATGTTGAGTCGTAATAACAATATAAGATATATTTTATTTTATATACTTTTATTCAATTTTTATTTTATCATTACTTTTTTTATCATTTAATTTACCGTTAGCAAAAAGTATAGAATGCCTATTGATATTTTATTCCATACATATATAATATATATATATAAAAAATACATGTATCGATAAATTCAGATTTTTTTATATCATCGGACAAGGACTTCCAGGTGTGTAGTGGAGCTGAACAGTAAACGAGTTAGCAAGGAACCGTACATTGGAATGCAGCTCATATCATTAGAGGAAGAAAAGTGCCTTATGTCATATTAAAGGATATATCTTTGAGATGGGGCAAGTAAATAATTTAAGATAGAATAAAGACTATGCCCTATTCTATATATATATATACATATATTTGGCGAATAGTAAACCACCGAAGCTGTTCCTCATTAGATTATGACTACACCGTAGGCAAATCGTTGGTAGAATAATGTACTCGCCATTGACGTTAATAACGTATCCTTTCCAGTACAACAGATTGAAAACATCGCAGTGCAGTACGCCCCACTAGACGGAGCACGACCTATGCAAGTTTGCATAGGTCGTCGGAATGCGGAATGCGGAAAGCCAATGGATGCAGTTGCCTCAGGATTGTACTTTGTGGGGATTTATATGTTCAGCAGTGGCACTGTCCACTGTCATTTCTTAAATATACTTTTTTAATATTATATTTAAAACAACTGCCATGATTGTCCCAATGCGATAGTGTAGCAATTAATTCTTAAACACTTTATATATAACACAATATAAAAATACTAAATAACACAGTAAAAAATTAATAAAACTTTTATATAACATCAAAATATGGAGTGAACTGCACAAATCGCTTAAATGACAATTAATTAAAATATTTATTCAGTATACGATCTTACACGCGTACGTGTGTAATAGTCATGTCAGTGGTGATATATTGCATTCATTTGTCATTTGTTTTGTGAATTGGTGGAAATTCCAAAACTGTTTTTTCACGTCAAAATTAATGTAATTTAAAGAGAATAATTGATTTTTATATTAATTAATCATGATATTATATCCATGATTTATTACGACTTTCGTTGTGGTCTTAATCAACAACAAAGCTACGATAGGCTTCGATTGACATTTAATTATGAAGCCCCATCTTGCGTCAGTGTTTACAATTGGTTTAATGAGTTAAAGCGTGGCCTAAGCAATCTTAGTGATGATCTGCATGAGGGACGGCCTTCAGCAGTGACATCTGAAGATAACATCAGTGCTGTGTAACGCATGAAGAGGAAGATAAGAGAATTACCTGCTAGCAGATGCGGGCAAGCTTAGGCGTTAGTATGAGTCAAGTACAAGAAATATTACACGAACATATAGGCGTCAGGAAACTTTGTACCAGATGGATTCCCCATACTTTGACCGAAGACCAGAAACGCTTTCGCATGGATTAGTGTCGCGAAATGTTAGAAAAGTCCAATGAAGGTGACTCGAATACTGTATTTGACATCGTCTGGCTAACTAAGGTAAAGAAAGAAAGAAGTCAAGGAAAAGAAAATATTGCCGCGTTCTTTGATCGGGAAGGTCATTTCGCGACAGTTGGAAGGACAGTTACTACACACTGGTATGTTAAATGTTATTAGCCTGTTGTCTTGGACAATCTTCGACTACAGCACTCTGGAAGCAGGCATTCCGCAAAACGAACAATTGAATATTTAACTATGCCAGGAGTCGAGATAATGAATCATCTGCCCCTGCGACGTAGCGCCCTACGAATTAAAATATGAAAATACGACACAAATAAGTACTTGAGCACATTTGTTTCATATCGGTGACGACCTTTAAAAGTTTGCTGGTGGGTAAGGATCGCGCTCGGTGACAATGTATGTGGAAGTCCTATATGGATATAGAGATTACTATTACATAGTGAACTGATAGGCTAAGATAATAAAAAGACAGAAGAATAACTTTGTATTCAAATAAAAATAAAACTATAATTATGTAAAGTATCAAAACACTTAAGGCAGCGTAATCGCGGCAAGTGTTGCTCGAGTGTTGCCGACCGCGACGGCGAGCGGCATTGTTGCACAGCGTGTATCACTAATATAATAATGGCTATATATGCCGTCATTATTGTATTTTATTATCTTTTAATTTCTAAATTATTATTTTATCAATGCCCCATCAGTTCGTTCAATTGCACTGCAGAGCTACACACTGCATTGGTATCGGACGGGCTATTAGGATTTTATTTTTATTGGTTTTTTTGCCATCAATGGCTTGAAACTAAGAGTCTATCTAGTTCACATCGTGCACAGCGTGATCGTGAGGGATATTTGGCGGATAATTTGATGATCCTTTTTAGTAATATTTCACTTGAATTGATGACTTTTCGTATGCGCATATAAGAGTCTGTTTATCTATCGATTATATCACAAGTTTGAAATTTGGGTAACATTGTTTAGTGTTGAATGGATAGATATTATTTTAACAGTTTGGTTGGGATTGTTATCAAATATCTTTAAGTAATAAATGGACATTTATACTTTTTTTATTGAAAAAATAATTTTCCTTTGCAATTTCATCATAATTCATTGATTCGATCACCCTAAATCGAATGCTGGTTGTTCGAGTACTTTAAATTTATAAGAGCCCGGCCTCTGAGATAACTTGGATAGTTATATTTATTGAAGCCTCAGAGAGTACAATACGTCGTAAGAATAACAAGCAAAGCAAAATAACAAACATCTAAAATACGTGGACGGTGCTAGTTCGTTGTAAACCCGAGTGATGGATTATTTGTTTGTTACTAAGGGTGACGTTCGAACACTCACATTTATCCTAAATGATGAATATACGTTGTTACCCCAAAAGACTGAAAGGGAATTACACGCTAGCAGTAATTGAATCTCCGGTTTCCTACTCTCACCACACGAAACACAGAAGAGTTATGCTACTATTTCACTCTGATATTCTGTGAGGATGTATTGCTTCCAACGGTTGCGCCAACCTATTCCTGCTGTAGCTTAAAAGCAGCCGCAAAGCTGCTCTTTCAATGTTAAAAGTTACTACTTTGCTGCAATACTTGTACTAAATAATGCTTATACCTTACAAAGGGGCATACATATAGACTTGATTACCATTAAAAATTTAAATAACGAATACATTATAACTTCACTTTTACTTTGGACCTTTGTTACCTTAGGCAAAAATATTTTTTACAACAATTCAAATTACGAAGTCTTAAATAAGCAAATGATACAAAATTACAATAGGAAATATAAAAAGCTCCGAACTCCATTAGAAACAAAAATAAATTGAATTACAACTCGATCGACATTTTCGATTTGGAGGCCTAACTCAATTAGATAGCAGCGCTGATGGAAAAAATAAAATAAATACGGGGTGGAGGGAGAGGGAAAAAATTAAACAAAAAAAGAGTCCAGATATAATTTGAAATATCTCCGTAAATGCGAAGTGCGAGAGCTGTTATTTTATTCAAATGAGGGTGAAATTTTTTTTCAACCCTTTCTCGTCGCGCGATCAAAGTGGCCTGATATTCAATTAAAAAAAGAAGAGCGGGTCCGCGACTGAAAATTAATCAGAAAAAATGCTTTTAACTAGATCTACATTTTAATGAAATTATTATTGACTAGTATTATGATAAGTAAGGCGCGCCTTGATGAGATTTTACTTTACTTCGATGCTCATTTATTATAATTTCATATTCCCACAATTCATTTGCACGTAACGGTAACATTCCATAGACAGCGAACGAAATTTGATTTTATTTCCGGACTAAGAATCTCGTTGCAGTACTCCGGTAACACTGGGAGGGTAATGTTTACCATTTAAATATATAATAATAATCTACCCTGATCATATTTTTAAATCCGAGGTCTTAATTACTGGTAACAAAGCATTTTAACCCATCAGAACGGATGCAGGTCGCGTGGCGTAATGGTCAAAACACTTGGCTGTTGCAACGCGGATCCTTGATTCGATTCGAAGCCGAGATCAATATTTGTTTGACATTTTTTTTTAATTATTGCAATTATTTATACTGCACAGAGAAAAGAGGTCCTTATATAAATACAATTATTCTACTTGTTTATTGACCAAAGAGAAAATCGAATAATCTCTAAGCAATGTTATCAGAAAATAAATATTATGCATATGAGGGCATGGAAAGTGCTTTTCCGGCTACACTGATGCGAATTAATTGTTGATCTATACAACCTCAGGTGCGCATCACACAGTAACACAATGTTATTTAGGTGAAAATCTTTTTATATATTTTCCGCATACTTTTAATAAGGTGATCTTATAAAAATGAGGTGTTTACAAAGCTCCGGCAGCAATTGCTTAAATGATCTAAAAGTTTGAACTCCTAAGCTGCTGCTAAATTTCACCATCAAATAAAATTATGAAAATATGATCATATATTTTCATAATTTTAAGTGTGTTTTTTTAGTTGAGTTTAGGGTGACAAACATCCATCTCGTGCCCATTGCCACATTCAGATATATGTACATATATTACAGATAAGGAATCATAATACAAGTTCGTTCAAGTCCGTTATGAAGTTTTTATTTTATTTATATTATATTCAAACGTTATTGTATATGTAACGAGATGAAAATACAGTTGCATATGAACTCTTCGATCTTTAGAATGGGTAGACAACTTAACCATACGATGTCCTTATTGGCCGATTCTGATTTTGTCGATATCAAGTCAATTGCGCAGTTGTAATGCATATGCAATGAAATCGGAGGAAATATTTTTAAATAAGATTTTTCGTATTTTTTTTTCTTATAAAAATTATTAAACATTTTTAAGTGCCCGATGATAAAGGATATGTATATCAGCCATACAACTTTTATCATCGGGTTCTTAAAAAGGGTATTTATATATGATAGATAGAAGCAATGAACTATTTCATTATGAAAATGGAAATAAAAAATGTGTTAACCTTGATTGAATACTTCACAAATATTTTTTTTTAAATAAAATTTGCACATAAGGCCAATTAAATATGTAAATATGTATCTCTTTTATATTTTAAAGATACGTTAAGGGAATTTTAAGTGAGGCTGTAAGGTAATTCAAGGAGCGAATTCGCGGCCACTACTTACACCGTCGTGTAACGCGGCGCCTAAAATAATTCGAAAGCTCGTTATTATTCACCGAAGTCACGAAATGAGTTCGTTTTTATTCGAACGCCAGAATGATATAATTAAAATTTGAATACAAGATTATGTCTAGAAAAATCCAATATGGAGTTAGGGTTGTTTAGTAAAAATGGATTACAATTTTCATACTCTCTAAATCATTTTTATTTTAAATGTATTTTAATATAAGTAAGGGTGACATATAAGTTTACAATCCACTTGATGTTCAGAGGTCAGTTTGATACAAAGACATCCACACATATGAAAATTGATGAGATACTTTTCACTCAATGGGTCAGCGCTGACCGATGGAGTGGCGGTGAACCTAAATTGTAACCAATGAAATTCAACTTAATGTACCGTAGGATATGATTGAAATTCGAATAGCCAAATAGTATCATACTGATTTCGTATATACATAGTCTCCTCGTCGCCACTTGGTCGGTCTGCGTTGACTCTGTGGGCTATGTTTGAACCTACAGAGTCATAGTGGTCGGTACGTTATACTTTACGGAAGAATCCATATGCTGTGGTGTATTTAAAAGGTAGCTATATCTACTATACTATATATATTACACAATCGACAGCTTCATGATGTAGTCGTTAAACTATCTAGCTGCTATCTTAGGGATCCCGGTTGTGACCCCAATCGAGAAAATTCGTAAATCA
Organism: Teinopalpus imperialis; assembly: GCA_029286865.1. Classification (NCBI taxonomy): domain Eukaryota; kingdom Metazoa; phylum Arthropoda; class Insecta; order Lepidoptera; family Papilionidae; genus Teinopalpus; species Teinopalpus imperialis. The sequence continues at coordinate 4,761,507 of JAGSMU010000022.1, read as the reverse complement.
CAATTTTTTATTTTTTCATTCCGGATGTGTATTGTATGTATGTCTGTATATATGGGGCAACGACCGAGCTCTCAGTTCATCAGATGGTAAATTGTTTACTGGAGCACATAAAATTAACATTTATCCCCAACAAGATTCTATACAGATTTATTTTCATCCCTGCGTTGAAAAAGTTGAATTTGGTTGATTTTTTTTTATTACATATAGAGTATACAGTTCACCTGATTGTAAGTGATCCTGCGGCCCATGATATCTACTTTCATCCTTGAAAATGAATCATAATTTAGAAGCTTCAGTAATAAAGGTCTCCAGATCCCTGCACTCATCTCACGAAACACATCAGCGTTATGCTATTATTTCACGCTGGTAATCTTTGAGGGTATAGCCCTTACCCGGTATTAATGACCCATTCATATTCCATGTCTAAACTATCTGTAACATGACTCTATCTGCCGACAAGTATTGTTCTTCCGCTTATGAGGAATCGAACTCGGGATATAATGACTACTACGTCGCCAGGTAACCTAACCACTATGCCACGTGGCCTTCTAATGACATAGATATACAAGACTGTCAATTTCGTTGCCCATTCATTTGAAAGACTATGTGTAACATAGACTCACAATATTAAGTGTACCATCTTTACATCGATATCTCTATACTGCACCGAAACTAGAAATCTATGCCTATAGAGGCTAGACTGAAAATTATTGGAGGCTAGGAGGGGGGATGGGGGAGAGGGGGCCCGTCACCGGCCTGATATGTGACCGGAGAGTCTTGTTCAACAAACGATGACGATGATTTAAGCTCAGTCGTTTTAAGTGTATTACGGAGGTAGAAATCCGGCTTTTGGGGCTCCGGCATAGATTTGAGAGAGCCGGCCATTATGGGTAGCCTTCTCGATTTATGTTCGCCTGTCCATTTGCCGGCTCTCTACCCGGCCCGGAGTCTACTATTACTCCATTCACGTAGGTATACGATGTTTTTGCTCCGGAAAGCTTCGCTAAATTATTTATTTCCGTAATGGTCTTCACATTAATTTGTAATAATTAAAAACATTTTTATTTAATAATTGGTCGTTTTGTGAAATTATTTGCAATCGATATTAGTACGTTGCTTTTTTTATGTAATTCTTTTTTTTCAAATTATTAAAATCATGGGGTAGTTTATGGATATCCATCATTCTGATTATGGATATCCGCAGACTAATTTATATAATATAATGATGTAATTGGATTTATTACATCATGACATTACATAAATACGGCATCTTAATATGTATAAAATAAAATTTCCTCATTTCCTCATTACATAGTATTGTGATCTTTATCGTCATAAAAGTTAGCTTTACTAGGGTCTTGTCAGCTCTCGGTAAGACGCCAACTATTCTATCTGTTACGTAAAGAATTAAATCTTATTTTATTTTTCTTTAAAACTAGTAATAATCGCTGAATCAGAACATCATATTTGTTAAAAAAACTAAGGCAAAGACAAATTTGACAGTCCCTGAAGTTTGCGATAGTAATAATAAATTAATTAATGATAAATTTAAAAATCATAATATAAATATAGTTTGATACAGATAATAAAATGTATAAATAATAGAGGACGAGTAAAACAATTTCGCGAAAAAATGTAGCCAGAATTCTTGGTACCTTACCACGAAGAGTAGGTACTTTACAATCAATTCGGTTCTTATGTTTTGACATAAATAATTATTTTGTACCGTTAGTTTATTCAACAATATAATAAAAATACAGTATAGTATAGTATAGTAGTATAGTATTAGTAGTATAGTAGCCCTAAAAACTAAAATTCAGAAACTAATAAAACGTAGCTGAGCCGGATCGTGCAGATTGATCTACGAGCATAACAGAATACTGGTAATGGATATAGGATAATCAAATTATAAAAGAAATAAAATGTTGTAATGCTTATTAAACTGGAAGTGGCGTGAGCTGCACGGCTGCGTGTGCGTCGATGAGACGTCTGATGGGATTTATTGTAAACTGCACACAGGTAGATCAATTTTTACCTAGGATTACGAGTATATAGCAGGGTTGTATCTGTTTATATTCATATTTTTCTATTATACCTTTCTAAATACAAATTTCTTATACAACAAAAGTAGAAACTAACTTCAACATTGTCATCTCTCGCTCGTTCTCTCGCTCACTCTCTTTCTCTCTCAGTTTCTCTTCCTCAAACTTCTTCTTTCCTTTAACATAGTCGAACAAAATAAAATACACTTGGGAGCAAACAAATTGACTCAACCTTTAACCACGTATACATTTTTCAAAAAACATAATTTTTTTATTTCATTTTAGTATTAGTGTTTATAATATGCATTAACAATAAATTGTATTATTGTTAATGGATGAATGCTGTTAATTTCTGTTATTAGAAATCCTTATCACTAGCCCAAAATTTTATATACTTTTAAGGATACCAACATACAATTCTGTTCCTTTATTAAAGAAATAAACAAGTGGAATAAATTTTCCTAAAACTAATTAACCCACACTAACAAATCACCTAGAGTGAACACTAAGCCTATCCTTGTCAGCCGCTAATGCATGTCTACAGTTACGGACCCTCGATGTAGGTATATAGTAAAATGCAAATGTACGTCTGCCACACATTTTGATACTAGTAGCTTAATTAGGATTTAGGATATGTAACTTATCCTACAGATGAACCAAGTACTTGCAGCCTCAAGTATGTTTACTTTCTGACAGGTAGTCATCGAAGAGAGACAGAGAGCTATAACATTTATTTACCATTACTAATATCTGTAATGTTATGACTTCATCTTGTCATATTTCTTTATTGGTCTTATTTTTATATTTTTTGAATGAATTGTTAATTTTTTTTTAACTTTGTTTCATTATTTTTTATTATAACTGCTATGAGTAACGCCACTTCTTTTGTGTATGATTTACGCAAGATCAGCGTTGTGGCCCTAAGTACTTGAGATCCTTTTCCCTGATTGGCACACAGCAGGGTATTTCTTTATCATTTATTTATTAATTTGTTTTTCTGTTAATTTTTGTTTTTTTTCTAATCAGGTATGTCTCTTTTTGTTTTGTAATTGTTTTTCATTGTACCTGATGTTGTTATGTATTGTTTATATGTGCCAAGAACGAATAAATTATTATTACAACTATACCGTCGTACGACAGTGACAGATTGCCAGCTAATCACACAATATGAAAACGCTTTTATTTATTGACTTATCCCGGAATGTCCTACCCTGCTGTTAAATTCTATTTTTTTCTGTCTCCCCTTTCTAGAGTTGAAAACAAATGGGAATATAAATTGATGTCTTGGATGGAAAGTTAAGAGTAGATAAAAAAATTGGCAAAAGAAATAGAATATGAACCTCTGTTCGGATTCTTTTAAGTATTCAATTCTATTAAATATTAGTCATATTTGAGCATTGAAGACGGAACTAAGTAGATTTGTTTATTATATACAAAACTGAAAATCGACTCACTTTAATTTAAATCGACTATACTTTACCGAAGTCGGTCGTTTCTTGACGAGAGAAAAAACGTACTCAACCAATCTAACGAAAATATCCTGGGACCAATCAGAGTCTTCCCCGACCCGATAAATAAACAAAACGCTAAAATTGCTAATAATTTTCGGAGAAATTGGTGTAGTACATAAAAATATAGGAAACATAGGAATCAAATACTAATTGAGGTTTATGAAAACTAGACTGCCGTAGTTTATATATACAGAAAAATATAATAAACGCTAAGGTGAATCCGCGGTTAAAAACTAGTCGAAATATTATTATAATTTCATTCTCTGTCTGAATGGATGTAACAAAAAGCTAAAAAGGTTCTGAATTTACATGTATTTTTAAGTCGATACGGACTGCAGAAAGTCGCGGTCACAGACTTTTTACTATGGTAATATAAAATGTTCGATGCTGCGAAATCCTCTTTCTGTTTAAATTATGACTCCACTGATTTCGTAGGTAAATAGTAGATTTACAGTTAAATAAGAAGAGTAGTTATCTTTTTTTAATCTTCTATAACTTCTAGTATGACAAGAGAAACTGTTATCTTCTGTCCTAAACACTTTTTAACAAACTACCCAATCATTATCGTCATTTTATCCCATCACAAGTCCACTACCCCGCCTAGCCTTCATCCGAAGCCACCAGCGTCCATCGACTTTCCGCAGACTTGTGTCGTCACTCCATCTAGTGGGTTGGCCTACGCTGTCGGGACATTAGAATATATTAATTAATAGATATTTTATAAAGGAATGGGCAAAATATTAACTTAATAAAAACCTTTACAAAAACTTCTGAATTATTTTTATAATATAAGTTCAAAGAGGGACGTATTTAGAATTTCCTCCCCCAGTTAAAAACCTACCTTAGTTCCAACATCTAATTCTTAGGGCCTAAGTACGTAATTGACATTAGCTAAAAGATATATACATAAAATCTTGATATTATTATAATAATATGGTGCTTATAAGGGTTATTTTATATTACTTCCCCTAAATTCCAAACCATAATTCCAACAACTAATTCTCAGGGCCTAACAACCCTGTTCCGTCAGTACCTAAAGCCTATCGACGCCAGATTTATTCCTGCGGTGTCGTGATTTGCGAGACATTATGATAAGTGGGCGAGTGCCACCGGAGCAATTAGAGCAGCGCACACACAGCCGGGCGAATTAAATGAATTAACCAATAGACTCCGCGGTAAAGTTACCGATCTAGCTGGCTTTGAGCGACCTGCACACGGAGCGTGTAAGCGACGCGACTTTACTCTATTACTATTCAATATCATATATTATATACTTATTCTTCATAACCCACCATATATAATATAATTATTGATTATGAGATGATTATCTACGAATTATCGTGAAAATAAAGGACGACGGGCATTCTCATATTATGGGTTGGTATTTAAATTTTAAATTTTTATGTATATAAATATAGGTAGACGTAATGCCTTAGGTATATATTAGCATTTATCTTAAGGTAATACTGATTTTTATATGTTTAAGCAAACATTTTAAATAACAAAAATTTGTGCCGATTTTTGAATAAAAATAGGTACAAATTTCTATCTGCGTTTATGAGATGAACGTCTCGCTTTAAAGTGAACATAAATATAAGTCAACGTTTTTCTGAAAATAAGAATAGAAAAAAGAAAAGACTTTGAACACATGACTGCCAAAAGCCACTGTCACGTCAACGTCAACACAGCAACGCAACAGCGGCAGGCTATATCGTCAAAATCGCTCCGTGTTCTAACACCCTAATGTGAAACGGTAGCGCGGCTTGACACCGACAGAATTATGCTTTTCTAATTGTAATATGATAATGAATTTAATGGTTCACCGATGTTCAGAGTAAAAGCAGACACGTCTAAAAGCCAATACGATTGCCTAAATAGTACAAGATCTGAATAGTTCACGCTGTTTGATACAAGAATATCGTTAGTTACTTTATAATCTACGTTAAAATTATTTTATGCTATTAAATATTATGATATACCTTGACGGACGCATGGCTTAGTGGTTAGACTGTATGGCTGCTGTATCGTGGTTCCTGGTTTCGATCCCCAGTCGCGGAACAAAATTTATGCTTTATAAAAACAATTTTCGAATCTGGGTATTTTATGTACGCCCCTGTCCTTCACACAGGATCTGAACTTTTGCTTTGTCTGAATCTTAACAAGGAGATGACGTGAGTGCCTTTGTAATTCCCCAAATGCTTACTGGCACTATATCCTGCGCAGTTTGGTAACAACTACAAGATATCGCCATTGTCGTAATCGACCAGGTCATGCATACTTTGTACCATCTGAGATTACTCATCTAAATACGGTGATACAGTATCCGTATCGTAATTTAAAGAAAATTTGTAAGTATTTATTAAGGGTATAAGTTCTATTTGGATCGGGGTTGTGATCCTACACGATGGGCAGCAGTAGGACAGTGGCGTTGTCATTTTTTTTCAATTTTATTTTATAATTTGCCACTTGTTCGACGATGGGCTACGTCATCAGGAAAATTACATGTCTAATGAAAAATTAAAAAAAAGAATAATCCCAAAAAAATAAGACCACCAATCCGTGGTGGAATTATATTTCAATAACTTCTCAAGACCTTTGCCCACCAGTGGGTTCTATAGATATTGATTTCCTAGCTTCACAAAATCATCAAATTAGTTTCGAATGCGGCACGAAGAATGTAGTCTTATTCTACATCTTATTTATTTATTTATCAATGCATGTACACAAAGTCAGACGAAATAAAAAAATATTAAGAAAGAGAAGTGTAAACATTATTTTAGGGACAGAGAGGGATAGAGTGGCGATAGATCTTCAGAGTTTAATAACAGTTCACCTGTTTACTACATGAATAGTTGTTACTTACACTCATCGACACGAAAAAGCGAATGCCTGTTTTAATTGATTTAATTTTTGCAGAGCCATACAACGGCCAGTTTATGCAGCTTCCTTTGATACACTCATACTTTGGTAGGACCACGCTTTCACAGAATATCAGCGTGAAAGAGCACGTTTCGTATAGTAAGGATCAAGGGACCCCAACTACAGGTATTCCATTTGAGTCCTCAGCGATGGAAACGCATGTGCATCTTGGATCTCTGTTGAAGATAGCTGTGGGTATCATTGGCCACTGTCGTCACTTGCTATCAGCTCAACAGTCTTTAAAAAAAATCAATAATATTAAACCTTATAAACTCTATATGTTAAAGTCCGTGGTGTACTATATTTACTGTAGGACACATTAATATCTGTAGGGGCAACCTGCAATGATATCGTCAGTACCACCGCTGATTCATTACTGGAGCAATTAAGCGAACGATAAGACTATAGTAATTACGTATGCTAATCGTGGACTTAATACTTCTACGGAGATATGCCGACCTGGTAGCCCGGGGCCCTTGTTATTATTACCGGACATTATCTACTACAGCGATTAACACTACATATACTAACTTTTTGGTTTATATATTAACGAAAACCCAGAAAAGTTTCTTTTAAATCTCTTCTACAACACAACATTAATATATATATATATATATATATATATATGTTGTTTTGTATATATCCATTTATACTTGTAATTTGATATTTTTATCTAAATAACCTTTTTTGTTTTTTATAACAACATATTCTCTCGAATTCGCAGGGTTAATTGGGAGAGAATGCCACTGAGCATTAAGTCCGACCTTGTAAACCGTATTTAAGGAGCATTTAAAATAAATAAATAAATTACCACCAACTATACATAGTTATTTATGATGATTTTAAAAACAATGTTACCTTCATTATTACATCGGGATTGGATGATTTATGTCTAATGTTTACCAGTGATGGAGCCAAACTGCTAATTTCTAATTACAAAATAAAAGGGTTGAATCACCATTCAACTACGTACTCACACAGAATATAAGCGTAAAATAGTACCATAATGCAACTATCGTATGGTGAGTGACAATGACCCAAATACTGGTAAAGAGGCATTGTGTACATGACGAATGTTATATTGCACCTTTTTTATGGATGAATGAAGATGTTTACGAGCCGCATCATATTAACTGTGTAATGAGTACACGCTCAAGACATTCTTAGTTTTATAAAAAAGGGTATTTTAGTAAAAATCCGAATAGTGAGTTCGACATTCTAAACGGTTTTGTTTTTTGCTTTATTCTTTTTTAAGCTGTATGCAACATTATGTTGGTCGTAAATAAAAAAAATTACGACCAACATAATGTTAACTACATTTAAAATTATATTGTAATGAGAGTAATTTTAAATTACTTAATATTTATATATGTAATATAGCATGCATATGCAAAAGTAATTAATAAGAACTTACTTCGAAAAGGTCCTTTTTGTTTATAATTCACGTATACATATAAGTAATTAACAATTGTATGCTTTACAATCTTCATATTAGGAAGAGTAAAATGTCAACTTAAATGACTCCTTATTCTCGTTTGCAGGTCCCGAGAATGGTTGATTGAGAAAAAGTAAAATGTATAAAAAGTGTATGTAGTTTGCATTCTATTACAGTTAATAAAAACCCTATCATCCTTACTGAGAACGCTTACGAAATAACTAGTTATTTAAAATATTCAAGGAATTCTAAATATATAATGGCGTCTTACGTTTTAACAAGAATCTGTTAAGTATTTAACTTTTAAAAAGTTTTTTTTCTTAAGCCAAAACAATACAGCAATAAGCTGAGGAGAACAACAATTTTGGCTTAAGAAAGTATAAGGTAAATTATACTATATTGTCTACAACAACTTCCTACAATTTAAATGGTTGAGTCAAGCTGCAGATAACCTAACTACAGAGGGGCACATGCTCGCATCGGCTTGGTTGAGAAAGGACCTTGTATTCACAGAATACGTACGTAAAATACTTTAACGCTGCTGTGTTTCGTTTGATGAATGAATAAAGCTGGTGACTTTATATTTTAAAAAATTAAGGGTGAGAAACGAGCGCACAATTACCCTGGTAAGTGATAAGTTCGGTTCATAAAAACCTACAACTACCCTCAACAATGATACAAAATACTACGCTACAGCTTGGTACTAACTCCACCATTATTAGAAAAAACTGGTAACGAAGCATCAATTTTAGAATTTCAGCAATGTAAATGCAACTGTATCTTAATTTCCTGTTAAGGAACAGGACCAGGAACTTCGGTTTTGGAGACTCCCTCACTGGGCGTTCACGCTCAGACTACCCTATGCAACCTGGGCCTGTATGCTCAGGCTGTACCGTGAATTCTGGTGGGGGGGGGATTCCACTCTGCAGCCATCCGGCCAGGTACAGAAGTCCTACAGCAGACCCTGACATGCTCGCCGTTGATTTCTACAATATCAGAGGACTACATTCCAATCTTAACGCCTTCCACTACCATCTCGAGAGTGGGCTGCAGGGATCAACAGCAGGTGAACTGTGTCACCCATTTTATGTCACATTATATAATATTACTGGCGTCAACTGTAATCAAGTTCTTTTATTTACACACATTCATTTAAAAAATTTAATACATTTACTTTCTACTTTTTTAATATTTTTTACATATGCCAATTAAATATTAAGTTTCGTAAAGTTTTTATAAATTCAGTTTAGTTTTAGTTCTTGACATATGTATCAGAATATTTAATTATACTGTTTGATCTTATGAATTACTTATATATGATTTAGTTGTAATTTAAATAAACAAACAGATTACTATTGTCTTTCTGGGAAGTCTTTTATTAGATCTTGTTTAAAAAAACTATGGGTAAATAAAAACTAATTCAAAGGAAAAAAGATTCATCCAAATCAATTAAACAAACCCAAAGTTATTAACAGAAACAAAAAACATACAGTTGAATTGAAAACGGTTTTATACTTTTTGAAGTGATTAAAAAATGAACACATTGGACAACAAAATATGCAGCATCATTACGTATGTTAATATAAGCTTATTATCTATATTAAATTAAAATAAAATATATTAGTTGGCATAGTCAAGAGATGTTAGTTAATTAAAGACATACCTTGCATGATGTCGTTAATTAGTGAACGACCGCGTAGTATAGTGGTCAGAGCACTTGGTTGCGTACTCACGCATCTTGGGTTCGGTTCCCTGGGATCAAAAGTCTCGCTTCACAAATTGGTGGTTTCCGGGTTTTGTTCTGTTGTATGTATTTTCCATGACTACACTATTATTTCTGAACATCCCACCGATCTTATTGCAAATGCATTATATCAATCTAGGAATGGGGTGAGTGCCTCTGAGTTTGCTTAAATATTACGCACTATAATATATACTGCGCAGATAATGTCGATGGATTGTTACCGTTATCACAGTAATTAACAATATTTGATCAACAAAATTTTGTTCATCGCCTGGACGCAGAACCGCGACAGCAGCAGCAAGGTACTTTAATTACTTCGTAACGCGGCTGTCAAATAAATATTTATGATACTAATCAATTGCAGGAACCGTCTAGCCATGCGTTTTTTTTCAAGTTAAATGTCTATTGTATTCTCGTTATCTGCTCCAAATATAAACTTCACTAGAAGCAGACAGCATGTGCAGAAGAACGTAGAGTTCGCACTAAACATTTATAAATTGGAGTTATAAAAAAATTATAAAGAACGGTAAAAATAGCCCTTCCCGAGACATTACCGTTAGCAACAACGCAACGCTGGGGTACCCCTTGGTTGTATTGTGTTTGTTTCCAATATACGTCAGACTTCTGCAGCTTCGCAGTATAAGCCTCGGTATTAGTTGTCCGTTTTATCTGTCGAGACAGATCTTTGTTTGTTAAAATAAGTGCTATCCCCACCCGTACGGGTGTGCGAGATGTTTGATGTCGTATATGTTAGAGATTGGTATTAAATCAATACTTCTCGTGAGCAGACATTGCTGATTCGTTAAAACTATAATGGAATCTTTAATATGCCGTAGATTGCTGTACGATCCATAGTTTTCGTGGTCGCTCAATTAAATAGTGACAATTCAAGTGGCGGAAGTAACTCATTTAGTATCCAAAAAAAAAAAGAAAATTAAATGATCCATCTTTACATATCAAGACAAGATTTAAATTTCAAATTATCTTTCATATTGCAAATAAAACAGAATACTATGTGTATTCTGACAAAATGACAAAATGGACATCGCAAAAGTTTCATGTCCCGTTCAATACCGTCACTGCAAATTATCACCAGTAAGTTCGCCGGACTAACAATATCCATTAAAAATTAAACTTTGAATCGCTTTAATAAACCTCGAAACAGTTATCAGACATCGAGGCGAATAAATTGAATTTTCACAATAAATGCCAATACATCTGGCTGTCGAATGCAAATGCAATGTTAAAAACATCCCTTTATTTCAACATTTTATTTGTTATAAATATATAAACATAATATTTTATTTTATATAAACACAATAATAAACATTTTATTATTATAATAGCGACGGTAAAATGGTTTTACGTATAACACGCATTTTTTTGTCACCGTCTTGGTATGCGATTTTTACTCTGCGTCATATGATCATATTGTATATATAGGAATATATATACATGTCAAAACATCACATATATACGAGTAGAAGGCCATTATTTAGCCATTTTATACTTGACATGGATAGTGAGTAATTAATTACGTAATATATTCTGAGACCTCCAGTAAAATACGCCTTACGTATAGAAAATGCCTACTATTTTTTTATTACCCTACTTTTTATAGTGTCTTCATTTAATGTATGTATTTTTCGCTCACTTTCTTAATTTAAATTCTACATTCAATACAATATAATAATTATAATTATATATAATTTTTCGTCACATATATTATACTTAACTAATTAGACTTAACAATAATAATAATATGAATTGCATATTATTATTATTGTTAAGTCTAATTAGTTTTTTATGGTTAACTTATTGTGAAAAATTTCTTGTGTGCGAACGAGATAAATTTCTTATTTCTATTGTAAACATAGCACTAGGCGCACAGACAGCAAATCAAAAGTAAATATATGCTAAATGGGCAAAGGGTCACCGGCTACCGGGTTATGGCGGTGGAATATCGCGGAGAGCACATTTGTAAATGCGTCGCGCGCTCGTATAAATTCATTAACCGACGTGGGGTTAGTCCGCCGTTAAGTGACAAACACTGGAATTGCATCTGAGGGCATTGACGGCTACTCAAAGAATCGATTATTACTTAAATCGGAACGTGGGCGTTATTTATTTTCGATATATCCTCATTTCGTTTCTATTTCCGTTTGTTATGGTTATGACAGTCCAATAAAATAAACTAAGTTTAAAAATAGCAGATTAAAATTTGTCGAAATAATATTTTTATAAGAATATTCTAATTTTTTTAATTGAAATATGAATTGATTAATTAGCTTTTGGTTATGAATTAAAAATTAATTGTTTCTATTTTATGGAATCAAGGTGAACGTAAATGACTTTTTCGGCAAATAATCCCATCATTCGTGCCGATGTTTTATCACCTCCGAAAACTAAAAAAATACGTCATCACCAACAATTCGGTCTTCGGTTTCTTTTAGTCGCCATATGAAACACACTAGGGTCACGCATCTAATTTACCATGATTTCTGAGGAGGTTTTTCCACAATGTTACGGCAATTTTTTGTTTTATTATAATTAATATAAAATAATATATTTTCTATATAAGTAGAGGGTCAGGTATATATATATATACCTGACTTACTAATGCTGTTATATTAATTCTGCGCCTTTATAATATTAAAAATTTATAGCGTCAATGGTTTAGAGCAGTCTGTGAAAATGAACGTCGCCATTAGACTTCTGTTATGAACCATAGCCTAGATCGAAACACAAGTCGAGTTGGTAATAGGGATGTTAGTAATGTTATAAGGATTATTTGCATTTCTTTTTAAAAAAAATATCATAAACTTTGTAACGAGCGTTCACTTTGCACGAATCTCGCTGCAGTACTGACAGGCGATGTTCAGTTTAAAAATTTCTACATTTGTAAACCTTATTCCTTTTTCAAATTGCAAAATTCTTACGTACGCCTGTTAGCAGCCAGCCCCTTCATGAAAAATATCGAAGGAATGTGAATATTAAATATTATTAGTAGATATTAGTATATAATATTTACCGTAACTATAACTGTATTAGTAAATATAGTTATGGTTATAGTAAATAGTAATTTATAACTTGTAATTTGTTTGTAGAAGTAAAAACAAACCGTCGAAGATATTATTATAAGACAATACATGGATCCAGTTCTTATTTTAGCCTTTCCTTCTTATCCAAACATACTCAGATCCACCAGCCCTGTGTCTACACAGCGACTTCCGAAGCTTGAGCTAGTCGACAGAGCGTAGCACACCTCATAATGTGTCAACTTCAAGTGGCTACAATATACGTATAAATAAGTCCTGCTCTTATGGACCCGCACGTCATTTACATTTGGTGCACCCCAATGCTCGATGAAATGTACCTCTTGCAAGTCGAAAACGACCCCCGTGGGTTGGTAAAGTCCCCATTGGGAATCTATATTTATATGAATATTGGAAATGTGTGCGGTAAATTACGGTTATACTTTTTTTTTATTATGTTTGATATCTGTATAAGAAACGTCATGCAGCACATTTCGTAAATTTCGATCAAACTTGAGGCAGATGATCATGCTTTGGACCACAATTCACCCACTGTTGATCGTCGACCCCTCCCACATATTACCACGAAGCTCCTGGGCCACGTGTAACCATCGCCTTCTCGTAAATTTAAGCGGTACTTGATACAGACACTATGCTATTTTCCAGTTCAACATGAATGTAACGGGTCTATCGACGAAGGACCATGCCCACACATAATCCTCAGTTTAAAGAGAAGCAGAACAATTCCACAACTATTCCAAACACAGCTAGTTTGGTCCTATACCAGAGTTTAGGGATTCCGCGACCTTAATTACATGTAACGCATGCATTTCATCCTATCCTCTGTCCGTAGAGGTTGCAATGCATGTGTATTTGTTGGGCATAGGCCTGAAGGAGGAGGCATATAATGCGGATTGGCGGATGATTTCCTTTTAGTAGTAGTAGAGCTACACTGCTTTTACTACGTCTATTTTTAGCTGCTGAATGAAAGGGTCAGCTCAACCGGGTTAGGACTACGCTCTCACAGAATAACAGTGTAAAATAGCTGCACAATCCGGAGACCTTTATATGATAAGTGGTGACGAAGCATCCATCTCAGTCCTCCAGTTGTCCTCCAGTCCATTTGCATTATGATTCCTTGTCAAGTATGAATGTACATAGATGTCATGGGCCGCAGGAATTACTTGCCATCGGGTGAACTGCGTGCTCGTTTATTACAATCAAAGTTATCAAAAAAACGCATTATACATCGTCACCTAAAATTACAATTATCAATATTCTCTGGGGCTCCGGCATCGAGGATCGAACTCTTTTCATTTATTTATTTATTAGGTAATCCAACAGCGACTTACAAAACGTATAACGTACAATTGGTTACAATAAATAAGGCCAAATTTAGGATAACACTATTAGTTAGAAGCTATATATGAACAGTATTTAACTGGCAATTTTGATATTTTTATGTTCACGTGGGTGAGTGAACGTATGTGTGTGTTTGTACATGGGTGTGTTTGTGTTTTTCTTTTTAGCACGCGTGTTGTGTAATTAAAAGCGAGAACTTACACACAACTAATATTATAAAAAAAACAAAGTTAAATGCTCCATTAAATAGTTCTACGTTTGCCGACACTAGTATGCCATTTGAAAACCTTTTGTCCCAATCTGGGTTCCCCAAGTTGTCTGACAATCAGCTGAGCTAAATTTTTAACTAACATATTTTATTAATTAATGGTTCATTCTTTTCTTCCAATTCCGATGAATATCTTGTTTATTAATCTACGTTTAATACTCGTTTCATAGTCACTTAATTCAAATATTCTTCACCCCGATTTTTTTATTTCAATCTGTAAATGCCAGCGAAAAAAAACGTAACTCTGCCGTGTTTCGTAATGAACTGCGTACTTCGTAAGGCGTACCAGATGCCGAAGAAGCCTACATCCTCAGGAGTGCATCGCACGTGCAACTGGAACCTTTCTTGACTATAAACGTTTTGATTGTCATGATGTATGTATGTTTGAGTTTAGTTACTCTTAGTTATATAAAGAACCAGTTATTTTTTTTTTTTTTTGTAAATTATTTCAATAATTCTAATATAAATTCAATGAACACATAAGTTTTATTAACACATATTGAATTAAATGAAATTATTAATAATATAAATTTTTACCATTAAATGTTAATACATATATTTTTTTGAACTCATGAATCCCATGAACATTCTCAACACCAGAGAACTACCATATAGAATTCTCATTCAATGATTCGATTATAAAAAAAAGAGTACAATCGTAAAACTGCAATCCTTCATCGCTTCAAAACCTTCCACTGTCGCAGCCCATTAAAATTTTCCAAACGTATAAAGCGGGAATGGTCATCAACCGCAAAAAACTATCGGCACTGAATAGAAAAAAAAAAGCACAAAAACGCCGCACGTTGCAAGAGAGCGCATATTGTCGCGGTTCCGAACCCAGCAACGTTCAGTTATTAATTCTTGGACAGTCGACCCGCACCGCAGCGGGCAATCGAAAAATAAAATAACAATCATTCATTTGTTCGTGATCATGTTTGTTTGACGCCGGTAGCTTTACTGCGGATCTCGTTTTATAAATTGCGATCAAAATAAACAATTTCACGCGAATTCCGATATTTTGAACACGTCAACTGATTTTATAAAATTGGAATACCTGAATATGTTATTTTAAATATATTACTTAGTAAACGACTGTTTTTTAGTACCAATAACAAGCTTATTATATAATAAGAGCAAGTAGGTAATAGGTTGTAAGTCAAGCTAAATATTATTTATACATTTTTCCGTTTTTATTTTTAGTTCAATAAAACTTTAAAAGCGATTTACTTCCCCTCCTTTAGTCTATAAGTAAATAAAACAATTGCTAACAACGTAAAACCTGATGCCCCTGATGGATTTCCACGGAACCATCATACTGAGCGCCCAGTATTGATAACTTTGCTTTTAACCCCAAAATACTGTGAAGAAAATATTCGGATACATTGTCTGACATTTATCGAAGCCCAAAACACAAGCACCTTCTTAATTATTATAAACTTTTAATTGTTTTATAAACTGACTAAACATTTATTCTAGTCTCTACATTAATTTTTTTCATATTTTATTATTTACTGGCAATTTAACATACTACTGTTAATCAATAACTATTACTGGCTAGAATCAAACTTGGAACTACCGTCGTCCATAACAATCGAGCTCTGATGACGCGGAACTTTTTCGCTATTTTGTCAATAATTAAGTTCAAAACCAAAAAACGTCAATTGCATTCGGCGCGGGAATCGAGTGGGAAACAATGGAACTACCTACTTACACGTCGCGTAACAAACATCTGCCTTTGATTCATTTGGATATAATAACAGTTTATTTATAAATGGCTCAAAGCACCGGCCATTAATAAACTATATTAAAACTTTCAGGTTTATATGTTATAGAAAATTAAAGAAAAGGAACTTTTGTTTTAATTAGTATTATAAAGAGTTATTGACTCATTATTTAAGAATTTTGATTTTTATTCAGTGTGTTACATTATGTTGTTTAATTTCAAAGTCTTTTTATGTTTTATATGTAAGCGGTACCAAGTTATACAAAGAAAATGTTAGTAAGGTGACTAAAACATGAAAATTGATTGAGTTTGCTTGGCTGTTTTAACTTTAGTATTTTGCCTTTAGAATTGCCCGAAAGAAGCAATTATTGTTTTAAATATACTCTGTAATTAAATTAGAATTTTATTTAAATTTGACATCAGTATAATGGCATTGAAATACAAATTTGTAGGTTAGCAGATTATGAAAGTACACAAAATAGTAGTAACATATTCTGATTAAAGAAATATCTACATATAACAATAGTTATTAAATAAAATATATAAATAAAGAAACATAAGTACAATATATAAATACATATAAATTTCCGAGCGTAATAAATGATATGCTATGGATATCCGATCCATAGACACTTACGAGTAGTATTTAAAAGAGCCGGTGGCACAAACGAAAGCATGTGTGTGTACGTCACTCATATACTGACCACTAAACCTGTCCTTTGTAAATCTGTGCGACAAACGCGCTGGATATTTGCAGACAAATTTTATTATGAACTTCCAAATACTGAAAATTAGTCCAAACTATATTCAAATGTATTCAGTTGCAACCTGTTAAATTATTTGAATTCAGTAAAATATTCAACGGGCTTTTAAATACTACCATAGCGTCCATTACCAAAGAGCCATTCTAAGATTTTGTGTTATGCCTAAAAATTCTAAGAATCATTGTTTTCATTTTATTGCGAGTACCGGAAATATTTTTCTATAGTTATTTAAATATTCCGATATTTAAATAATACTAATAAAAAGATATATAGATATAATAGAAAAATTTAACAAAAATAGAGAAAATAAGAGTCCAAAGTCCTCGATGGGAAATGAAGACCCTCGCTGGCTTCACATTACAATGGCGTGTTCAAAATCATTTCTTACCATAAGAATAATGAAAATAAGAATGTAAAGTATATTCTTATGAAATAAAAATGATTGTCAAAACATAGACACGATTTACGTGCCATTTTTTTTTAAAATAGCTATCTGTATTAACTTCTGCGTAGGCAGAATTAACCGGGGGCTTAAGTGCATTGATTATAATGAATAATTCAAATCGCGGGTCCCTCCTACATGATCCGGACCAGTATTACGGGGACGGTCTGGCTTAGTCAAACTCCTTATTAAGCTTATCTTCGTTTTTGAATTAACTATTGCTAATTATGTTTATATTATATAATTTATATTTTTAAAGTTTTTAATTTTATAAATTTTCATTTAAAACTTTTATGCTTTGTTGTCCATCCATCAGTTGATAATTTATGTTGTTTTCTCATACTTAACATGTAGCTAATAATAATTATGGGCATATAGAGACTTTTGCTTTTAAAACTATTACTAAACATTATATTATATTTTGTTTCATCTCCAAATACATCATTTTTTTTACAGCATTAAGAGTAACAAACGAGCACACAGTTCTTTGTGATTCATGGGGCCTATGACATTTACATTCATCCTTGACAAGGAATCATAATGCAGATGCGTTGTCAACCCTGAGGGCTGAGATGGAATGCCTCGTCACCAGTAATAAAGGCCTCCGGATCCCTGCACTCGCCAGACGAAACACAACAGCGTTGATCTGCTATTTTACGCTGGTATTCTGTGCGGGCGTGGTCCTACCCTGGTCGAGCTGACCCATTCATTCTGCAGCTAAAAACAAATTGCAGTGTAGCTCTACCAATGATGAATTGCATCGATGTGTTGCATTGATTGAACTACAGTCCTGGTAATGTCGACACAGTGTAAGTACCAGTATGGTTGTAGTCGGTTGACAATTTCTCAAAATCAAATTCCTCGAGACTGTTCGTATTACATGTCATCTACCACAACAAGGACACGCTTGAAAAGATTTGTTCTACAAATCTTTGGTTTAAGGAGCTCTTGAGCATGACAACTTAACCAAATCATAAAATTTATTTTTTTTAATTTCAATATAATGCAGTTGTTGCTACTGTTTTAAACCTTTTTTAAAACCATATTAAGTTTCACCCTTATCTTCACCCATCATTGTAGTTGCTGCATTATTTTTGTAATTACAGTCAATGATCTACTGACTGATGCTTTGTAAGAAGACTAATATAGCATTACCATTAAAGCTCTATACATCGTTTTCTTTCAAGTTCTATTAAAAAATATATGTCTCATATCTTATTTTAGCGTTAGTAAGTAGTTATTATATTTTGTCTATACGAATTCATTTAAGTTACAAAAAGGATAGAAAGATAAATCAAAAGGATAAAGACTCATAAAAAAAATCATAGTGGTAGAGCTAAACTACAATCTGTTTCTAGCTGCAGAATTAATGGATCAGCTCGACCCGGGCCGGACCACGCCCTCACAGAATACTAGCGTAAGACAACGCATCTTATCTGCATAATAATTCATTGTCAAAGATGAATGTAGATGTCATGGGCCGCAGGAATCATTTACCATCAGGTGAAC
Source organism: Teinopalpus imperialis (assembly GCA_029286865.1). Taxonomy (NCBI): domain Eukaryota; kingdom Metazoa; phylum Arthropoda; class Insecta; order Lepidoptera; family Papilionidae; genus Teinopalpus; species Teinopalpus imperialis. Next base: position 4,742,753 of record JAGSMU010000022.1, on the reverse strand, counting down.
TGTGTGCTCTTTTGTAACTGTCAATGATATATAAAAAAAAAATTGCACCCTGTTTATTAATATAATTAATTCTTAGCTAGCTATTCATAGCTGTGATTGAATTAATTAATATACTCGTATTGTGATTACGTTAATTATTTAAACACATGATGAACAGTGAATTACATGGAGTGGCTCGCATCACTAGTAAGGTTATTGTTTCTTTTACACACACGGTAAAAGCTTAGATTAGCTTCCATTCTACGTTGGTATTCAGTGGAAGCGTGGTCCTACCACGTTCCAACTGACTTATTTAGTTAGTTTAGTTACAGCTAATTTATTCCTGCAGCGGTTTACGAATGGTGATGATTGTTTTATGTTGTCATAATAATAATGATTATATGATCCTATAAATATTGTACACGTAGAGACGTTAATTTTTTTATTTTAGAGGTGATAGCGGTTGTTGGCACAATTTCAGCGAGTTAAAAGGGGTCCGGACAGTTGGGGTACACGGTCGAGGCCTTGATAATAGGGGTAAGTAGCACAAGGGTTCCCTAAATGGAGCCTCAGCTTGGACTGTTGGTACTCTTAGCTCGAAAGTTAGGTGATTCTAGGGTGAGAGCTGAAAATAGTATTATATCATCTTAGTATTATAAGTCCCAGCGGTGAACTAATCATGGGCTATCATAACAACTTTAAGCGGTAGAGTCACGCTGCAACTAGTTCCTAGATGTAACATGAATGGATCCGCTCGAACGGGTAAGGATCGAGCCCACATACATAACTTACGTGAAATAGGGGATGGACTGGAGGCCTAATTACAGGTAAAGAGGCATTCCATGACCAGTACCTCGGGTGGAGCATCTTGAATCATTTGAGAGTATAGGTTAATATATGTTATACTGGTAGAAACTGCAGCGTAGCAGTTTCTAGCTGCAGAACTAATGGGTCAGTTCGACCGGGGTAGGACCACGCCCTCACAGAATACCAGGGTGAAATAGCAGCATAATGCTGCTGTGTTTCTACTATTGCCGTGAACCATCTCCTAGCACAAGCTGAGCTGGGCATCCAGGGATGATTGTAGTGCTAAAAGATCTTTTACAATGTCTTGCGCAGAATTTATCGCCCACGGAATCAAGCAGAACGTTGGATAATAAAATACAAAATAACATAAAATAAAATAAACACAGTTTCAATGAGTATACAAGATGTGCATTTTATCATTCAGAACATCAGAACTTATAAATAGCAAAATGTGTTGGGAGTGTACCACGAGGAAACTAAAACCTTATAAATAATAGGGCAGACAAAAAACCGATCGTGACTTATTCATACCCCTCGCAAACGAGCACTGTCTGTCAAGCAAATCTGTCACTTATTGCGATCCGAGACAACCGCTTTCGCCGCATTAACATTTTATTAACATTTCCCGTGCGTCATTAGAGTTGAAATTTGAATATCTTTGGATCGGAAATGCACAAATTAAGCGAGTGATCTGTTGGCAGTAATGAGCTGAAGGTACGTAATGACGACTGGGGCCTGAACAAAACAACACTCTTGCTTACCTCAGCGAGTTGCGGTAACGAACTGAGCTCGCCTTGTGTGGACACGCCTTAAGAATTATAGTATAAAAAATAATAATTATACAAAAAATATATATATAATAGTTTTACATCAAGGGCATTGCAATTGGGTAATTTCTAATAGAAGTAAATAACATTCTATCCTCCAAAGACTTAGTCACTATAACAGACTTAAAAACGTAAAATATTTCTTCTAATAAATTAATTCAAGGTTGAAAATAAAATTCCATAGTCTATACTTAAAAATGATATGTTGCATTATTTTAAAAATAAAACCAGGGGATCATACAAATAGAAATCGAATATCCAAAGCAATATCGTTTCACGGCTTCCGCTAGATATTTTTTGATCGGTGGCGTATTTTTAAGGGGTATATATACATATACCGCTTAAAAATTATGTTGTAAAAGAACTTAGCCACAATAACAGAATTAAAAACGTAAAATATATCTTCTAATAAATTAATTGATGGTTGAAAATAAAATTCCATAGACTATAATTAGTCTATACTTAAAAATGTAATGTGGTATATTTTTAAAAAATATAATCAAGGGATCATACAAATATCAACCGAATATCCAAACCTAAATCGTTTCACGACTTCCGCTGAGATATTTTTTTGATCAGTGGTATATTTATAAGGACAGTTGTAAATCAAGTTTTCAAAATCAATGACAAGACTGTTTGGTCTACCAGTTGTACACCCTGAGGAGTACGAATACAATATCGATTCTAATAGCAACAACACGTCTGTTCACAAGTGCCCGGAGTGCTCAGTATCTGAATAGTGCTAATTTCTTTTCCTCTAATTTCATAAAAAAGTCAATATTCACTAATGAACTATTAGTCAATATTGACCTTAACCCGCCACTTAATGAATACCGAATACATGGGTTGTGTTCTGATGAGTTGTTCAGATTAATTCCAGCCGCTGAGTTTAATCATCATACATCAGGACATAATTGATAATTTCATCCTTATCATCTCGATGGTTGGCGATCCACCAATGTGCGATTTACGCGAAATTTTCTGCCACGCACAACTACTCTGTGGAATCAGCTATCAACAAACGAGCACACGTTTCAGTTCGGTGTGTGATAAGTGTAACCAGTTGTAGAGCAAATGGCCAACTTACAGTGGTAGGGCTACACTGCAGTTTGTTTCTAGTTGCAGAATGAATGGGTCAGCTAATTAGAGTAGGACCACGCCCGTCACAGAATACCAGCGTAAATTAGCAGTACAACCCTTTATTACAGGTGACGAGGTATTCCATCTCAGTCCTCAAGGGTGACAACGCATTATGATTCCTTGTCAAGGATGTATGTAGATGTCATGGGCCGCAGGAACACTTGCCATCAGGTGAACTGTGTGCTCGTTTGTTATTCTAATTGTAATTTTAAAAAATGAATTAAATAGAAACACGTATGTACATCCACCCTCAACAACAAAGTTTTAGGATGTATACGTTGTCACTTCTGAGGTCTAGATGGTACGCCTCACGGCCAATAACTGAGCCTCCAGATTCCTATACTTTCTAAACGTAACACAGCACTTTATAGAAGCATGACGTTTTTTTTATCACTTTGGTATTCTGTGAGGTCGTTGTACCTACAACCATTCGCCAAAAATATAAAAAATTACAACATATAGTTTATTTATTTAAAGCAAATATATAAACTATATATTTTAATTTAATTTTTATTTGTTACTTGACATTGGTAATTTTTGATATTTTTTATTTTATTTAATTAAACTGACCATAATGACCATATGACCAATAAGGTCACACCTTATAAAAAGGGATACAAAGGGAGGACTTAACGCCTTAATACGTCTTAAGACTACCAGTCGCGTAGCGTGGAGAGACATTGTGGTAGGTGTAGCGCATATATTGTAAAAAGAAGAAAAAATAACTTAAAAATATACTATATGTATTATAATAATGAATTAGAAATATATAATAATATTGTATTAAAAAATTCTATGTCGTGTTTTTAGATATCATCAGTTGAGTAAACATAAAACAAATGTTTCCATGCCATTACGGTAGAGCGTGCTGGAAACTATGCAGTGAATCCGTCTCCATACTTCTTAGCCCAATACGCCTTATTAATAAGGAACGGTAGCTCTCGGCCTCGCACACAGATGGACGGACACGCGGACATGGCGGACGACATTTGTAATGATACTAAATAGTTGCGCGCGGTAGGTGCCCCGTAAACGAGTAATGCGTTCACAAGTCCGATAGGCACTATGCAACATGCACCAGCATGCATTATTACCACGAGCATGATTCTCAAGTGCTAGAGTCAAGTTGCAGCTAGTTTCTCGATATAGCATGAATTGATCGGCTCGATCGGGAATGGGATTATTGCTAAAGAGGCTTTTCATGTCAGTACATAGGGGTAATGATGAATAAATCTATTTTTGTTTTACATTGAGAGTAACAAGCACACAGTTCACCCGATGGTAAGTGATTCCTGTGGCACATGACATTTACATTCATCCTTGAAAGGAGAGATCATAATGCAGAGATGTAATGCCTCGTCACCAGTAATAAAGGTCTCCGGATCCTTACACTCAAACTCAAACGAAAGGCTGCAGCATTATGGTGCTATTCCACGCTGGTATCTTCTGAGGGCGTAAGTCCTACCCCGGTCGAGCTGAGCCATTAATTCTGCATCTAGAAACAAAAAGCAGAGTAACTCTACCACTGTTCAACACTCTCACAGAATACCAACGTGAGATAGCAGTATAACGCTGCTGTGTTTCGTCTGGTGATGTAGGAATCCGGAGACTATTATTACTGGTCACTAGGCGTTCCAACTCAGTCCTCAAGGATGACAATGTATCTATTTCATGATTCCTTGTCAAGGATGAATGTAGATGTCATGAGCCGACTGTATGGTCGTTTATTACTCTTAATGTATGGAAGAAAAAAAACCACGCGGCCGTTAATTCCAAGTAAAATACATAACACAAAAATATCTACACAGTTCATGTGATGGTATAGCTCTACCAAAAGAAAGTCCTTCCCCAATTGAATAACTTGTACTTGCAATGAAAGCATCTATTATTATTAATAATATTTATTGAAATATTAATTGCAAATGCATTTGAATAGCCTATAGAACAATACAAACAAATTGATTAAAAATTAAAGTTAGACATTAGTACATTTTGCATAACAACATCCAGTCAATAAGTCAGAAGCACCTATCTGCGTAATGTCTCAAAGCTACATTTACATATTTTAATGAGCACCGCAGGCCTATCTCCAGCCGGCATAGCGCTACGCTGTACCTACGTACTATCTAGTACGCCTAGGTTCCGTCCAGGTATCCTAGATCGGCCAGCTCTCACTCGACTTTGTCTTGCTCGAAACAGAATTACATTAGACTCTAATTTGTAATCCTTGTTCTCAATGCTTTATTTTAGTTGCAAAAAGCACTTAAGTTTAATGTAACACTTTCGAATGGCGAGCGCAAATCTCAATATTATATAGCTTTTTTATTTAATAAATAATTCAAACGTAATTTTTAATGCATTAGATTATGTTTTTATTTTTCATTTCATTGGGGCTAACTCAGTTCACCTGATAGTAAGTACACCCCATGATATTCAATGTTTCACCCCTGAGGACTAAGATGGAATACGACGTCACCCGTAATTGGGTCTGCAGATCCCTACACTCACCAGACAAAACACAGCAGCAACTTATGGTGCGATTTAGGATTTATGCCAGCGTTGTTTTCTGTGACGTCGTTCTGCGTCTCCGTTCGACCTGCCCATTCATGCTGCATCTAGAACTAAACTGAATCGTGGTTCCATTTACAAGGAAGTATTAAATTAAGCAAGTATTTGTTATGTTAATTTCAAAGATTGGCATGTATAGTAAAATTATTTAAAATAATTTTCAATTAACTTATTTTAGTCAGAATTACAATGATAACAAAATGAATTTCAAGTGTATAAATAATTGGACATGAAGTAATATATAATATATAATGTAAAAGAATACGCTATAACCCGTTTCACAGCAAATCAGTACTTAAAATTAAAAGCTTTGGTTACTTCGTTAATAAATAAAAACACATTAATTACAAGAAACAAGAAAATTGTAATAAATTTCCTTATCAATTTTTTAATCTATTTTTATTTAAGCATATGCCAGTGAAATATCTTGTCAATAACTTACCATAGTTACAATGCACGCTTAATAACCGGTTATTGTGTAATGAGTAGAGTTTTTTAAAAGAGGGTATTAAAATTTTATTTTATTCAAAAATGCAACACGGGTCGCTTTATAGAAATGCGTAAAAAAATCCACCAAGTAAGGAGACAGGCTGATGTTTACTTCAGGCTACCATTTATAATCGAACAAATTGCAAACATGTCCAGAACAAATATTTTTATTTAATTAAATTCAGATAATTCCAATGACGAATACCTAGAAATACGTACCTATTTCATACTTCTGATACTATTGTTCCCACTAGCCGTTCGCATGGTACTAAAAGATGTTTAATTCTTTTATGAAAGTAAATGTTACATATCTCTTAGAACTGTTAACCGATGTACGTATAACAGGAAATAAAAGGTAGCCCCCGCTAGATGGAGTAGAGTAAACAATAGACCTATGCCAATTTGAAGGAAATGGCTGCATTTTCTTTAAGAAACAAAGCGCAACCTTGCGCATAGTTCTCCAGATGATAAGTAATGATTGCTAACAATAAAGATGCCTTCAATCCTCAATAAAGATACAACGAGTAAGTGCACATCATGAGGAATGTGATGAAATTCATCGAAATAAATGGATCTCGAGATCTCCACTCTTAGCATATGTAGCACAAAAGTGTTAAATTATATCACTCTTGTTTCCTGAGAGGGTGTTCGTTCTTCCGCAGTCCCTATCCAGTTAAATCTCTAGAGAAAATGTCTATTTATAGCGAAGAGATGTACTATAACTTTATAGTTTTTAAATCTGATTTCTGGTTTGGATTGGATCCACGTGCACCAGCATCATCATCTCGGCTCATCATTAATATAGCCCCCCCCCCCACTCCTGCCTACCTCTCGCGCAGCTGCTCTAACATAACATTTAACACAGTGTAGTCCTTCCATTTCGTTATTGTATTAGATACAGTATGAAATTAAAATAATTTACGATGACAAACATATTAGGCTTATTTACACAGGTGTATACCAACATTAGCTGAGGTGTATACAGGATGTTCGTCTACATAAAATTCATTAACAAAGCTGCCTAATAACTTCCCCCTGTAGCCGCAGGGGGTGGTCAGAGCCAGTGGGGTATGGGGTGAGTTGACAAACAGCACCCTGTAATGTGCTACTGTTGAATTGCAAAAATCTCATTATACTGTAACTGTCGTTATAGGAGTAATTAACCACCGGGAACAGCGAAAGCATGGAGTAGTTAAAAAAAATATTTTGAATTACTTATATAATGTACATATATTACAATAAGTGTACGTATATATCGGACACGTTGAAACTAACGATTTGCATGCTAGTAGGTAAAAAAATACCGATAGTAAACTAGTAACTTCATATTATTAAGAATTGTTAATAAGTATTGTCCTTAAATTATTTACCTCAAAACTAGCTAAAATATTTTATATGCGTAAGATAGTCGTCATAGAAATACACTATTTGTATAATTTAAAATGTTTACCAGCTTTTTCTTCTCTCTAAATTACCTGCGAAATATGTTTTCTCCCCTTTAATAAGTACACACGGTGCTATTACTTCGGATTGCATTATTATATTTTTTATAATACTTAAACTTATTATCGCTGTTGGTAAGATTGTAATATTAAAAAAAATGTGCTATTTATTTTCCCGATAAAATATTGCATGTTTAATGTAAAGCACTCTCATTATGTGATAATTTTCATCATAATTGCATATAAAAATTAATATCACCTAGACATTTGATATGATATTTGATCGAACTACTCAGTTATTCGTATTTAGATTAGAATAATTCAGAAATTTAACTGACCGTTAGAAGTAACTGACCGAGGAGAGGTTCTGTCCTCTCGGGCACCCTTGAGTCTGTCGCTTTGGCGCGCAGTGTAACGGTCCAAGCCGAGGCACCCTCTCGGGAATCTTTGTGCTTGTCACCCACAAATGAAGGTCTAGTGTGAGTGCCTCCTTTTAACCCGGTGAAGCTGTAAAAGCCCTCGGCTGTGGCTATCAGCCATAAAAAAAATGAAATTTAATCGACGTCGACTTATATTTCATAGGACTGTACGCAACTTAATAAAAACAAAAGCTAATTGATTACAATTAATTTATAAATACAGCTCGCACATTGTACATATAGCCTTACAATTCAAGTATACTCTAGTGTCTAGAATTTGAAAAACACAACTGAAAGTTAAATTGTGTCAATATTTAAAGCACTCGACCCGGACTCTGTGCTCCGAGGAGCCTAACCTTCGGTAATTGCGCTTCGTTATAACGAGTTTTTTGGCGGCCGCATGTACATACGTACCGTCGAACACTACATTCGATGAAACGGACTATGTATAGATAATATTCTTATATCAATAAACAGTGAATAAATGAAAGCTGGTAACAGTTTTTGTCACAAGTTTTAAATTTTTCTACAGGATTTAAAAAATACATTACTGAATGTAAGACACGAGCTGGAATTTTGGCATTGATAACGTCTCTCTTTGTCGATCTTTTTTATCTTGACCGCTCTATATCATCTAGTTGTTACCAGATGACATCAACTGTGCGTTATATATGAAGGTATCAGTATAGTGCCGTAGCACTCGTTCGATGTCTCCTTCCTTCGTTCGATGTAATGTATGTACTAAAAGGTCGGTGGAGACTTCAGATGCCGTGTCAAAGATACGAAATTTACATATAATATACTCAAACCCGATAACAATCTGTTATAAACAAATATTGTTTCTCGGATAGAAATCGAAATTTCGAAAGCTTGCTTTGAAAAAGCTGGTACGGAAGCATCATTTAAAGACGTCTGCTGTCAATTAATAAGTAAGTTACTCTCGGTTGTTTGCTACGGTTATATCTTTAATTATGTATGTATGTAAATTATGTATTGCCATTTATAAGGTAATATATATAATATTTCATCATAAATTCTTATGCTTTTATATATATCATTATTGTTATTGTATTTAAATTTGGGAAAAGTATTAGATTATTGAATGAATATTGTATTGTTTTTTTTTAATATATACATCTCACCTACCAGAACTTCTCTCCACGCCAAGGGTTGACTGGTATAGAATGCCCTAAGGAATTAAGACAGCCCTGGTACAACCTGTTATTGTAATGAGTAAATAATAAAGTTTAAAAAAATAAATATAATTCGAACTCCAAACCAATATGCAGCGGTAACAACATATAAATTACATTATGATTCCATGTCAAGGATGAATCTAGATGTCATTGGCCGCACCAATCAATTGCCAACAGGTGAACTGTGCACTCGTTTGTTACTCACAAAGTAATAAAAAATATATATTAAAATATATCAATAGATTCAACGACAAAATCGACATGAGTTTATTGTACCGAGTAATTGACTTTAAGTCAATTTGGTGACATTCCATTTTAAAACAAGGTCAATCTGCGGCGACTCTTTCCAAAAAAACTAAGATTTTACACCTAGTTCTTAGTATACATTCTACAGCCAGTTTTTAAGGCTTTCCATCTCAGTTCCCAAGGTTCCACGTTCCATAAGCTAGCTGTGACATGACTTCACCTCAAAAACGGCAAATAAAAAAAAGGTTCATAATAAAATAATTTGTTTAAAATATCTTAAAGGAAACAAACATAAACTGTAAATATTTAGTCAAAAGTAAGATCAATAGTATCATGTAGATCCATATTTTCAATTCTATCGTCTATTTCAAAATCATTTTGTAACATATCTTTCTCCGTACATTCCTTCTCGGTCGTAGATTCTGGCTTCGATTTAGTAGGAACCATATCTTCGATAACAGATGTTGGTGCATTTGTTTTTCTTCGCTTCTCCTTTAGTGTTGAAGGCTGGTTGGTCAATATTGCAGTTAGATGTGTTTTCTGCAAGTAATTATAGTTCGTTTGGAAATCTAATTCATTATGCCTTTTATTTAGGAAGAAGAATCCATAACTAAATAAAGGTCGACGGTCGTATGTCATTCTGAAAAATAAGAGTCAAAGTAACGGACTTCTTTTAGCGGAGTGTAGCAGGGTTGTTTCGTAAAAGAAATTTTATGCCACGACAAATCAATACGACAACAGAAATAAGTAAGTTCTGCCACTGAAGCCATGCCATGTCTACGCAGCTAACCTCTAGCTGCAGCATAACTGGGTCAGTTAGAATCACGACCTAACAGAATACCACCAGTGAATCACCATAATCCTGCTGTGTTTCGTTCGATGAGTTTAAACACTTTGAGACCTAATTACTGATAAGACATTCAATCTCAATCTAAAGGAGACACTCATCATCTTGGATATTCGTTGATGATGAATCTAGGTGATTATGGGCCGCAGTCATCACTATCCATCAGGTTAATTGTGTCCTTGCACGCTTAGAAAAAACACCATTCGGCCATCGTAACAAGAGAAGGCACTACCTTTAATGTAATGTTAAGTAGATATACATTTATAACAATTTTAGAATGCAAATCGCGTCACGAACTGCTAATGGGATTTCAATTAGGAATATCATTTTAGTCCGAAAACAGCAATTGCATAAATAAAATCGTCCATCCGCGGTGTTAGTTAGTCATTCAAAATCGTATTTAAATTAAAATTGGGGCTAAAATAACCGGAAAGCGATTCATTATTTCCGAATGCGACGCTAGTAGCCGGTGGTGCGTTGAATAAACATACGGACCTAATCATAGGTCGGCGATCGTAATGCTCGTATAAATTACATTTAAAATACAACTAACTACCTACGGTGCGATGTGAAGTATTGTTTTCAACTCCTAATTACTAAAACAAATAACCGTTAGTACTAAGAAGTAATTGCTTATAAAAATAATTGTTGGTCATAAGTTTCCTCTCTAGTGAGATTATTAAAGCGTATTTCACTACTACTCCATTGGCGAAGTTCACATGTCTACGAAATATATATTTATACAGTGTGCCTTGCAGTGGTATTTATATGAATTGATTTGAGTGATCTGTATAAACAAGTATCTATATAAACATATGATCTTTATATGAGTTGATTTGAGTGTTTAATTTTAGTATCTATATAAACTTACAAGTGACGGATTCCGCCTCACCAGTAACTTGACATCGTCCGAATTGATCGTGCTACGTCTAGCGTGCCTGAACATAAAAAAAATATCACTTTAAATGGTTTCTTTCGAATATATAGTAGACGATACTTTGTTGCACAACACAAATAAAAACAAGTGACTTAAGTCACAGATTTTACAAGGAAATCATACTATTTTTAACATGATTTAGATTTTTTTCTTTTTTAAATACATCAGACATTCATGTTTTTACCATAAGATTACCTCCAATCATCTAGTCCGTATGCACTCTTACAATATGTAACCAGTGATACGACAAACATGGGATAAATATAACATCTAGACTCAAAACAAATAATCAAACTCTCTTGAAAATTGTACCCAAAATCCTTATGCCTAGTTGACAATTACACTAGCCAATAATAAGGCCCCTTAATCGAAATTTAAAACGTATTACTAAATAATCGAAGAAATATATAGAATAATAATTTTGACTTAAATTGACATTAGCTGCCATGTCTTTTTTTTTTTTTTGTGTATGAGTATTGCTGTTGGTCCAGTGACCTCTACAGCTTTATCTAAATAGACCCGCGAACGGGAGGCCAGCTGAGTAAGGAGACAACGACGATGCTGCGAAGCGTAGCGCGAAGACCGCTGCCGCACCACCGCTGCGCTCAATCCCCTGTGTACGAAGAACGTCGACGACAACAGAGGGGGGCGATAATACAATCCGAGGGCCCCTCATAGTGAGGTACGAAACCTCGACTCGGATATCTATCTAAAGGGAAACTGCCATGTCGTTATTCGTTTATATCTAAGGAATCTTTGGTAGCTTACGTTTCAATTATGAAATAACAAAACTATAATATCATATAAATCCATATGAAACATACTTTGAAAACGCTTCCAAATCGAGGCCGTAAATAGATATCTTTTTATACACCAATTCTGATATAATTTCCATCGCGGGCTTCGTTATCTCCAACCCGAGTAGATGGCAAGCTTCCCTGCAAATTGATAATACGTCGCGATGTAACGACGCACGTGTCTTCTAAAAATTAAAACGTTGTGCAAGTTAGTTATATTAATAAGTTAAGTTATATAAGTTAATCCACAGAGGTCGTTAACCTCTTTGAAATTGAATAATGCTTTTATTATAAAAAGTTAAGTTTTTACAGTAGTGGAGCCACGTTGCAGTTAGTTTATTGTTACAGACCACGCCCTCACAGAATACCAATACAACGCGTATAGGGTTCCGGGGATCCAATTACAGGTAACGAAGCTTTCCATCTCAGTTCTCAAGAGGTATGTGTATTTCGAATCTTGGTTGAGGATCTTTCCTCAACCAACTAGGACCTCGTTTATAGCCACTAATATTATTAAGAAAAGAAATTAGGCTAACTGTCTCAAACTGCATCCGATCCATAATGACATACGCAAGCCCCCGTCTTTGCGCATACCTCCCCGCCTCTCATTCACCGACTTCAGGTAATCCAAAATTGTTTCACGTGTAAGGCCACCGGTGCGTCGTGGTTCTTGCATAATGAAAATCTACATATAGATCTTGAGCTCCCAACCATAGCTCCAAATCACCTATTTTGGCTTCTCGTCGATATTTCGAATCTGCCGTCTTAATTCTAAACCCGCCGACTGTGAGTGCCATCTCTTATAATCCCATTTCGGACCACAAATTCACCCGCGTCCGAAGGAGACCGAGGCACGCTCTCGACGACCCCGACGACGCAACCCTTCTCACTACACACACACGTTAGTGTGTGTGTAGCACCAACTTACCGTCCCCACCGACGGCGAGGGCGTCGCAAACAAAATTATTCGTGTTACCGCCATATTTCAGGCCGGTACTCACCAATTATATATAGATAGGAGCGTCGCTGGAGATTATTGCGCTACTTCTAATCCAGCGCCAACGCAGTCCGTAGTCGTGGTAAATGTCGTTAATAATAATAATAATGTTATTAATTAAGTTAATCCGTCAGAAGAGACCGGTTACCATCGGAAACCCTCGAGTCAGGTGCTTTCGCATACAGGGTAACGATCAAGGGATCCGAGGCTTCCACTCGGGAACGCTTGCGCTGGTTAACCATTAATAAAGGTCTCGGCCTCCTTTCAACCCGGTGAAGCTGTAAAAGACCTCGGGCTAACAGTGGCCATCAGCCATAAAAAAAACTGTTTCATAACTTGTGCTCAGCAGGCAGAAGGATATTATGTACATAATTTTTTATAGGAGTAAAGGTATCCTTTGACCCATTACCCGTGTTGTTTCAATAGCTGTGTTAATTTAAAAATAATTGTAATGCTTAGCACTATGAAATAATATTAAGCAGAATACGGATACCTATTTATTAACTCTGCCCATTGTCGAGATAGAAAATAACACAAATTATAACAGCGCCATCTCTTGAAACAGTACTGTACTAATACAAATCAGTTTCTTCAAAAATTATAACCGTATTCAATTGTTGACAAATACACTGAGAACGTGTTTAATTGTATAAAAAGAACACTTACCTGTGATTTTGTTAAATTTTCAAATGATGTCATTTTGCAGTTTCAATTTACAAGATTTGGGATCTAATATTGCATTTGTTACGAAAATAACACAAATGGGTAGGTAATATCTTTATTATTAACATTAAATTTAAATAAAAAAGCAGTGGAGACAGATTTTGCCAGTTAAAATCAACGTTTTAAAAGATATCTATATTCGTAGGTATGTGCTGTTTATTTAAATTGATCATGTGTTTTTGACATTGACATTTCATCGTAATTTTACCATGACGGCACATTTCCGCCACAGAAAACAAATTAATTGTGTCGTGTCAATATGTTTTAATTTTACAAAGATTTTCTGCGCATTTTAAACAAAGTCAAATGTTGACTAGACACTGGCACTGGAATTATCAAAATAATAGTTGTCATAATTTAATGGAAAACGAGTCAATCGAAAATGGCTATGTGTAATGTTGGGTTAGTTTTAACATAAAGGTGTAGGTAATGACAAATTTATAATTTCTGTAAAACAAATATGACATTTTTAAAGCCTTTTCCGTATTTGTATGAAGTAAACTGCTATCATAAATCTAATGTTACATTGCGTGAAAAAGTTTGCACGCAAGATACAGCAAAAAGTTAGGTAAATAACATGTAAATAGTAACGAAATATTAAGGGTATAATTTTAATATTAAAGAGGATGGACCCTGAAAAAGTCCCCATTTTTGTACCGTAAGATCTACATAAACCCAACTAGAACATTTTAAGATTTTCATGTGATTCAGAACGATCTAAAATGCAGCAAAAACCTACATTTGAAGAATTAAACGCGGTGAATATTAATTTCTAATTACTTTGAATTTACAAGTATTTTATTTATTATTATTAAATAATAATTGTTAGTGCAGTGTAAAGTTAAAGATTGGCAAACATATTAAACAAAAAATTATTTCAATGGATCTGTGGTGAGACGTTTAGCAGATTTTTGGTATATCAACACGATAACCTACACCCGAGTAAAGCGGTTAGTAAGTAAGTCTTATCTCCGCTGTTGGATCGATTTCACTAGAAACATTATAAATAAACACGTAACGTAAAATGGCATACAAAAAGTAATAAAACGGACAATTGTTATATGGAAAATTTTATATATTTATCAGTGGACATACAATTTACAATGCACGTCACCATAGACTATATAATTACATGTCAGAATTAGAGCTGTGCAAGAGGGATAGTTGTGTATTTGCCAAAAAATATTCATTAAAAAGCTACGTCGAATTACCCAAAAATTATATGTATTTGAAAGAGCTTTATTACTCTAGTTATTTACCTCAATAATCATCATCATCGTCACAGCCTATCATTAGTCCAGTTCCTACATAAATTGCCTCGAGTCTAGGATCTGATCCTGAGTCTAGGCAAATATATAACATAACATGCTGTGTTCTTTATGAATTGATTGAAAAGAAAGCTTTTGATATGGTTGAACATGACGTACTTATGTGCCGCATAAATGTCATAGGACTAGACGGAAAAGAAATAAGAAATATCTTTAACGATCAAAAGGCAAACGTGAAAGTAGATCACGAAGAAACATAATTGATATTTGTCGTGGGGTTCCGTCGGATGAATATAATACGACTGCTATTAAATGTACACCCCGAAGCCACTTTACCGATTTCAGGTAATACAAAATCGTTTCATGTGCAAGGCCACCGGTGCACCGTGGTTCTTGCGTAACGAAAATCTACACATAGATCTTGAGCTGCCGATCATAGCGCAGTACCTGAAGCAGGCTTCCCGCCGATATTTCGACTCTGCCGTCACACACTCTAACCCGTTGATTGTAAGTGCCGCCACTTACAATCCCATCGCGGATCACAGATTCACCCGCGCCCGAAGGAGACCGAGGCACGCCCTCGATAACGACGACGTGACCAGCCCTTCATAAAACACAACACACGTACATTGCACCCTCATATCGCCCCCGCCGACGGCGAGGGCGTCGCAAACAAGGATATTCGCGATACCGCCATGTCACTGGTCGGTTCTCTCCAAAAAAAAAAATCCGAAGCCACTATATCGCAAGCTGTAAACGGCTTAAATGTAAGACTGAAAGTAAATGGCAAAATCTTAAACAACTTCCGGTACGCACACGACACGGTTTTGATTTTTTATTGTAAATTAAGCTGCGCCTTAGTAGATACTTTTCTTGTATAAATTCTTTGTGTACATAACAGATAAGTAAATAAAAAAGTCCTGTTGTTGCCACATTTGTATCAAGTTAAAGACTAGAAATCTACTTTGCTACTGGCCAATAGTCTTATACGGTTATGAGGCATGGACTATTAGACACTAGGCGGCGTCTCGAGGCTTTTGATTGCTTCGCATCACCTAGCTACTGCTAAAAAACGTAGTCGCATATCTCGGGCACGTTTAGCGTTATGACCGATACAATCTATTTTATTTAATCATGACGAGCAGGATAAAAGGCAAAAGACGTGTTGGAAGAAGAAAGAAGTCGTGGTTACAAAGAGAAATAATGTATAAGGCGACGCCCTGAAAGGTGGTAATAAATTATACTTAAGTTTGAAGAAATGAAAGAAACATGAAATTCAACTCACTATTTAATGAGCATTATGCGTCATAACAATTTAGTTTTTAGATATGACATAATATCGTTTATAAAAGCGCGACGTCCTGTTTATTCAGTTGATATGCATGTTATGAAAATTAATTTTCGCACTATATTATATTGAAAACTGGAGATCTTAGAGCACGCACGTATCAAGTTGCCGCGCAAGTTTACAGTAACTTTGAAATACTCGCGTAATTATTATATAGACGATAAAAAAAAACGATCACTACCTTGAAAAAGGTAATCACGCACTTGTTTTTGCCGCCTCATTAGTCGATGAGAATTTAATCACTAGATGGAAGACGATATAAAGCACCATTCTTATATAAAGCTTCACATAGATATCTTGTCCAATGTGAAAAAAAAAAAACAAGATAACATGGCGAGGGTGCGACATGTTTGTCTAAATACGTGCGTGCTCCAAAAGTACGATTCATATTTCTTGATAATACGAAGCTCTGTCACAAATTTATAACTTGTTAGTAGGTAACATCCATAGTAACATCTTTTCTTTATTTTCAACAGATAAACCCCTCGGTGGTCTTTTAAAAGTTTACATTATACCATTTTATAAAGCTAGCCTGAAAAAATACATAATATCTGCAGATTTTAAATAATAGGTTTATTTTATTTCATACGAAATAATAAGTACTATTCATTTGGTGCATACTATTTTTTATTAATAACATGCTGTGTTTACATGTATATATTTTCTGGCCAGCTATTAAAATTTGTTTAAAAAGTTTATTTTAAAATTCATTATTGCTTTTTTCTCACATTAAAATTAAAATATAAGAATAATTACTTCTTATATAATTACAAAGGTGATTAAAGGCCACATGCTTTTTTCTTCACAAAAATGTTTGTAATATTTTTATGTTATAATTATATACTGGTTAATGAAAATCATATGGCTATTGTAATAATTATGTAACTGCCTTAATACAATATCCAACTTTTCAATAGTTAACAACTTGGATGAATATATACTAATTTCATTAAACATTTCAAAATAAAATATATTTCGCTTAATTCACTCAGTTTCAAAAATATAGTTCTGTTAGTAGAAATATTCATCCTTTCATTTTAAACTTTTTTAACAATTTGAACGACATCCTCGTCAGCTAAAACATGTTCTATTCCGACCTTTTGAGGTTGATGCTTCACAGAAGAACCCCACACTAAGGCACTGAAATGTAACAAAAGAAGTTATAAGAAAAATATAGTATTGGCTTATTTTTTTTATATAAGATTATTAATAAATATTTTGTCCATTACACAAATCAGCACATCTGACAAACCTTGCAGAAATGTTTTTTCGAAATATATGTTGTGTTTATTAAACATACTTTGTTTTATAATATTAACAATTAAGGTTAATAAATTTCTATCACAACTGCTCCATATAAATAAATTACCAAACATACTATTAGCCTAATATTTGTTTAACTCTTACCAAAAAAACAAAAAAAAAAACCACCAGCAAAACTGACACTCCATTAAATAATTGTCCATACAAATCACTTATAAAATGTCTATATAATTTTTTAAGCATTTCAAAATTGTCCATATAAATCTTTAAATCCAGTTTAGATGGTGCTTCTTGCAAAGTTAAACAAATTTTACTAAAACAGATTTATATTGTATGTTTGGAATTTTGGTGTTATGAAGCATACATGACATACCGGGTAATTTAATCTATGAAGACCTAGAATTGGAGTTGTTGTGAACACTTGTTGATGAACACATTGTATACTATTGATGGTACGTCACTAGCTAGAACAAGATAACATGTAGATGAATTTGGCAATTGTCATGATATTTGCATTAATATCATTCCCATTAACTACTTGCATCTAAACTTAAAGTGCTTATATATTAGGTTGTTAATGATAATATTGGTGTATTTGAAACTAATTCACATTTCTCAGACCAAACTCTAGACAAACATTAGCACTATAAATATTGGCTCCAATTATAACCTAACTAAGATAAAACCTATTGGCTTCTGTATTTTATTGGTAGATCTAATAGTGATTGTGAGTCAAATTCTACTGACTTCAATTACTGCGCATATGCTTATAGTGAAATAAAATCAAAAGAAGCATTATTAAGTAGCTCTAAACAAAACACTTTTGAATTGTCAAGCTAGCTAATAGGTTCCACCACTTCTGAAAGGCAGTTGGCTAGTGTGAAGAAATGGCAAGATGGATGATGATGGATGGACTATTTGCTCATTTTTTTAAATTATTTGTGGAAATTTGTTAAATATGCACCCATGAACAAATTCTGTACTTTTTTTAAACGAAAAATGGGTGTCACAATATTTTTTATTAAGTACAATCTGCACCCACGAAAGAATCAGTAACACTTGTATATAACATAATAAACATCAGCAGCATGAAGGCGACTGATGTAGTTTAAAAAAAAGAAAAGCAAGCTAGTACAAATTACAATGTGCCACCTACATAGGTCATAGAAAGAATAACAGATTGGAAGAAAGGGTGTGGAGTGGCAACCCAACTGACATAGATGAATTAAATTAAGAATGGCACTTTTTTCAATTCTTACATAAATTTTACTCTTTAACATTTTGCCTCGTGTTTTACCTTAGGCTCATACAACAGGTAGGGAGTCAAGAAGCAATGTTACGTACATTGCTGCTATGTAACTGGCCTTGACAGAAAAAAAATCAATGTAGTAAAATAGGCCACAAACAATTATTCAATTTATGGTATAGCACAAGTTAAATTTCATGTAACATGAATTAATCGGCTTGTCTGGAATAATGACTGAGTGTAGTATATATAGTAGCTTTGAGCAGCTTTTCGTTTGGCAAATAAAGGAAACCGAAGACAATATAAGTGTCACCAGTTGAAACATGTGCTTGTTTGTTTTTATTTTAATAAAACAAAATTAGCAAATATAAGGAGAAATACTCAATTACTCACTATTTAAATTCTTTCACAATAGATCTATGCAGCTTGTTACAAAAGTCCTCAATACTAGTCTTGTCAGCATGCAACACAACCGGAGAATTGTAATCGGGCAGCTGGCCCTTTGGCTTGGTGTATATCCTGATGAGCTTCAAATACTCCCACATCTTCTCCAACAGGTCATCAAAATTCCATTTGTGATGGGCGGATATTGGAACACAATGAGGGATTTTGTAAATTACATCCAATTCTTCAATACTAATTTGATCTGAAAGTAAACAACAATGTTATATGTATAATTGTATCAATAGTAATATTATTTAATTTGAGTCTCTTTCGCAACTGCTTCTTCTTAGTTTTGTATTAGCAAGTTGTATAAGCTTTTATTTTAAAATGGCTATGGATATATTTCTTTGTGACCAATAAGTATTTGTTGTAATCAAAGTCAATCAATAGATTACCTATAGGTGCCTCATTACATGGACCTGTATATATAGTGGTGGTCACATAATTAAAGACACTCCAGGGATGTTATGTTAACTGAGATTTTTTATAACAATGCGATCATGCAATATTTAAATCATTGATGTAGGCATTGTGAGATAAATATTACAAATATTTTCAATAAAGTTAAATTAACTAGTCATTTTATGAATATTTTAACAAGACAAGTTATCAATATTTTGTTGCATATCCTTTACCAATAATAGGTATTGAAGAGATGAATTTGTTGAAATTTGCTCCCATGTATCTTTAGGAGCCATATAAAGTTGATGAACATTTGCGGTATATTTTGTGGCCGCCATTATCCTCACATGATACCATAAATTTTCAATAGGGTTGATGTTGTGACTAAATGTGGGGCAATCTTAGATTGTAAATAATTAGCTCCACAGACCACTGGTCCTGCGTGTTTTGGATTATTGTCTTGTTGCCTCTAAAATATTCTTGTACTTGAATTTATCCATACTTCCTGCAATTTGCCAAACAGGTCCAACAACATATCAGCCTTTGATATTCCCTCCTCCATGTTTGAATGTTTTCTATATGAACTTTGGATCCATTTCTTTATTCAGAAGATGTCTCTTATATTGTTTTCCATCAGAAATTATCATATTAATTTTTGTTTCATCCAACAATACTCATTCCGGGCAACATTTCCAATAACATTTAGTCCAAAGTTCATATTTAGCTATGTATTGTATTTACTTTGGAATAGCAAATGGAAAAATAAGAGGGCTGTTTTTTTTATTTTAAATCAAGGACATGAAACATTAAACTGTCTTTAATTGAATTTAACTTTAGGTAGCCAGCAGCAAGCATATTAAAAAAATGTGATTTATTTAAAAACTATTGCTAAAAACGTTTATTGTCTTCATTTTAATAATATGGTGTTAGTGTAATGATTAATAGTAATTAAAGTAGAATCAATACTTATCTTCACTATTGATATTACTATATGTGACCATGAAATTGGTGGACTTCTAGTGTACTTATTAACAAGTGTATAATATTGGGTCTTACCAATCTTATTCAGCAGATAAATGCATGGAACATAAATTCTGTTTCCCTCAATGACATCAATAAGGTCATCGCTAGTTGCATCATATCGGAGTGTTATATCGGCATTATGGATCTTATATTCAGATAAAATTGTTTTAACTGCCTCTGTATCAAGCTCTGACTGTGGACACTGGAATTCCAACAAATATTATTTACAACATATCAAATTTATCTTATAACATATACATATATTTAATAAAATGAGAATTGAGCATATATATATAAATATATGTATATATATATATATAAATTGGTTCCAATATGTCCATGAAGTAATAATTATTTGACATATATAATTAGACAACAGAGATTGTGGTGTCATCCTTAAGCACTAGCAGTTCTAATATAGTAAAAGTCATTATTTTTAAAAAAATCTTCCATGAAATTGTATTATGTTAGAAAATAGTAAGTATAAACAATAAAAGAAATAAGTTTGAGTAACAGAAAAGCAAGGGTGGTATTCCCACACATTTGTTTAATTATTTTGGTTGAGTAATTTATCCCGATCTGAAGTATATATGATGTTACACAAAACATTCACTTGAATTGAGAAGCTTGAACATTTTTTCTATACCAAGTATTTCAGTGTATGAAGATGGATTTATGTAGCTTCTATGTTGATAATTTAAACTATACTTTTTTAATGTAAACATACTATACCTACATACTATGTCTATTTTCTAAATAGAGGTTCCAAATCTCATTTATTAAAATAATAAGCATGTAGATTTCTACAAAGTAATGGCAGTTTATATGAACTAAAAGCAACTTACAGTAATGTTCAAATTGATGCCACCTTTATCTTTTTTTCTAAAGTGAATGTTTGGAGGTTGTTTGTTTAATCTCAGACCGAAGCCTTCCAATTCGTGTTCTAGAAGTTTCTTATGCTGCAGGGGCTTGAGAACATCAAGGACTATGAAAACTAAACTACATGTGCGAGCCACTGCTATCACTTGACGACCTCTACCTTTACCATCTTTAGCACCTTCAATAATACCAGGAAGATCAAGAAGCTGTAATGAAAATAAATATTACATACTTTAAGTAAACGTTGAAGACATCTAAATTACTAGCTATTTGCTTAAGTTTTATGTCATATAAGCAACATTAGACCCCCTGATTCCTTTTTTTAAGTTAATGGCCACCAATAGCCTGAGGGCTTCTACAGCTTCACCATGTTGAGTAGCATAGCAATAACTGATGGGGGAGAAAGCGTCTTGAGTAGATCTTATATTTGACATCAGTGTAGATATACTGACATCACTATAAGACCCCCCATTAGATGTAATGACAATCCATGCAAATTGCTTAGAACCATACTTGTCGCAGGCTGGAGCAGCTCCATAGAGTATGACTATCAGGAATGGACTGTTGATGGCTGAGGTGATACTGATGTAAGTAGTCACTTTACATCAGGTAAACATGTTTATCACTTAAAATATTTATGCAAGACACCAGTTTCCAGCTTTTAATTCCTGATATATTATTATTTTGTACTCTTTGATCTTATATCCAACTCATCATGTAGCAAAGGCATAAAGATGACAAGGAAATATTATCATTATAGTTTAATGTCTTCTACTGCAAATATCATTGTCTACATTCAAATCAAGGACTTAGTCATGTATATTAATAGCAGTTTTATTTATATAGTAATTATAACTACTAAGTTTAATTAGGACATTATTGTTTTTATTTTACAATACTTGCCTGTATTTTTGCACCCTTATACTTTATGCAACCTGGTACAGTTGTTAATGTTGTGAATTCATATGCTGCTACTTCTGAATATACACCAGCTAGATTGGAGAGCAACGTGGATTTCCCTACAGAAGGAAAACCTACAAATCCAATTCTAGCGTCACCTGTTTTGGCGACGTCGAAACCTGGAATTTAAGTTTGAGTCAAGTTAATGAAGTGAAATTACAAAAATATCACTACAGAAGGCTAAATCCAGGTAGTTTTGGTCAATTGAACAAACTGATTCTATTATAAATATCACCGCAATATAGATTGTAGAAACTTTTTTTTGTTTACGTACTTGTAAATTATGAAGTATTAACAACTGGTATATTTTACTTCAAGTACCAGCTTACCTTCGCCTGTTGCAGCACCGCCGCCTTTGGGGGTAATCAGTTCTCTTCTCAATTTAGCTAATCTTGCTTTAAGGATACCTAAATGAAGTGCCGTTGCTTTATTTTTTTGTGTCCGAGCCATCTAAAAAGTAAAAGTAGGGATTGTATAATCATTGATTTAATATTATCACTTTTTTAAATATAGTCATTTATGAAGTCATACAATATGAACATATCACATAGTGTTTTTGATTAAATTCATTATTTTATTTTAAATAATAAAAACTTTAACTCATAACCTCTGTTACATACCTCGGCCTCGATAGCCGCAATTTTTTCTAAGATTGTACTCATTTTGTTTATTTAAATCTTAATATCAAATAGTAATTCCAAAGGAATATTAACAAATAAAGGTTTATCTTAATTCTACAAGTAATAAATAGGAAAAAATAGAAGGATAGCGTGTCAATCTTCCTTCTATCGCACACCGCTGTACGTGTACAGGGTTGCCACGTAATAAATAAAAATGCCTATATATCTGTCATTTAATGTATCTTATAAGAATAGTACTTTGACGAATGGCATAGAATCTTATATATTAACAAATGACTATTAATAAATATTTAAAACATGAAAGAAAGAAGCATAATTTCTAAAAATGAGTGAAAAAAAAGAAGAAAACTTTGTGTGTGAAAAGAGTGTTTAGGAGGATGGAAGTGGCATGTCATAAAGTATTTGTATTAGTTCCATGGTTATTATAAAAACGGTATATTAAGAATTTAACAGATGGACGAAACGTCTAATAGAATGGATACCAAGGGACAACAAAAGGAGAAAAGGGAGACCAGGCAAACGATGGAGAGATACTTTCAGCCGCAGGTGTGGTAATAACTGGATGCAAATGGCTCGGGAAAGAGATACTTGGAAAGGTTTAGGAGAGGCCTACGCCGCAGAGGCGACTACTACCAGCATACGTCAATAAATATAACTATAATCACATATTTTCTAGATTTATATATAGGATTTAATTAAGTTAGTATTGTTAAAGTAAGTTAGTAGTAAGTAAATAAAGGCTATTTTTATTTTATTTTTTATTTTATTTATATTAAGAATTTTAATCATAAACTTGTCCAATTATTAGTGAAAATCTGAAATAAAATTAATTAAGATTTTAAGTAGATGCTTTTAAGTCGTATTACATATTTTTGATTTGATTCTTATTTATTATCTTAACATATTCAAAAACATGAAAGCAAAGTTTTCAAAATTAATAACGAGCATGTCATCATCATTCAAAAAGTGGGTCCTACCCAACTTTATGCTCAAAAACTCAAAGTGCTACCTCAGTATACAATTATTATTATAAGATTATTTAGCTAAAATAAAGTAAACGAGTTACGGAAATTATTTAATTTTTCTACTACAGTATTTAAAAACGGTCTACCCACAAAAAAAATAATGTTAACATTTTTTTTGAAATTCTTAAAGTGTGTTCACATCAATTTCACACACATTTTTATAATTTTACATAAAATTTATTTTGTGTAAAATTGAGAATATGTGTACATTAATTATAAAAGACGCCATCTTTTGACATAAATACATAATTCTATAGCCCAGTTTTACCGAAAGGCTTTTGGAACTATCCCACAGAGGTTACTTTGATTAATATAAATAAACCAAACCACGTGGAAAAGCTTTCCCTACAGGTTTGCGCATCGCTCCTCTACAAGGGTAGAAACGGTAAAAAACTGTTTGGGGGTATGTCTCGCACAGTTTTGGTTCAGTACCTACTCGAGCGCCGGCATGCTTAGAAGCTTAGCAGTTTATTCTGACAACACCCGCTAAGTTTTCGAAGTAATAAATTATATAAAAGTTATTTCGTGATTCGTTAACAATACTGTAAAGATTTTATTGCTTATGATACTATGTTACGAATCAAAATTGTGTATGTTAATGTTTGTGTAAGTTGTTAGTTGCGAATATTAGAAACATTAAAAACAATTTAGGACTTCAATATTTCATTTAAGTATCGGTAAGTTTCTAATTACAACAATCAGAAATATTTAAATATTTTATTATCATTAAACAAAAGGGAATAGTGAATGCCCTCTAAAAAATCTAATGTTGTTTATTTTATATTATTTTTCTTAGAATATAAATAACTTTAATTTTAATGTACGTTTTCTTTTAAAATAGTAAAATGTTTTAGGAACTTCTAAGTAGCTTTACTTAAAAGCTTTGTTTTGAGTTATATTGATGGAATATTGTTTTAAAAATATATAAAAGAAATGTCATTATGAAGATGATTGATTTCATTTACTAAGCCATAGTGTGTTAAAAATATTATATTTAAATTTTATGGGTAGGAAATAAAATCATGTAGTTTAATGAAAATATTAAAAAGTATAAAAAATACATGATTGATTTATGAATTACGTGTTTAAAGACAACTTTTTAATCGTTATACACAAGAATATATTCACACTAAAAACACCATAATAAATGTAGTTATGTATGCCATATTTTAAGTTATGAATCCAATATATTTTTTTGTTATTTTATTTTTACTAGCGCAAACTTCTGTACAGAATCGGCTTAGACTTGGAAAAAAGCTTATAATAATTCAATTATAATATATCTATAATATAATTAATCAATTGTAGAAATTCTAAATTATACGCCTTTTTTTATTAAGCTGGCGATAGCAGTAATATTTGTCCACAATATTCTCTTTAAGACTATTTTTGTTACTTTGCTCCATAAAACAATAAAAAATATCGTATAGTTTTATGTATATAGCTCGCAAAAGTTTCTTCTTCCTGTGGTTTCCTTTTTTCTTACGAAATAAATTGCTCATGAATTAGTTTTTAGTAAGGTATTACGTATTATATTTCTAATAATAATATAACTCTTAATTTTTAATAGGAGAAAGACTGGGATGCAACTAATTAAATAAAATTAAGTGTAATATTAATGCTGACAGTCAAAAGAAGAATTTTAATTTTAAACTAGAGTTAGAAGAAATATAAACAACGTGTGCATGTCGTTATTTACCACGATATATTTAAACGACTTTTAAAAAAATGGTTTTCATTGGTGAGGCAGGGCTTTTTCAAAAAAATTGTATATGTTTATTTAGTGATAATACGGACGGTAATAAGACGGAGTTTTGGGTGTAATTAAATATTCAAAGGGGGACTGCGAAAAGATAGGCATGTCGTAACTCTGGTCTTAGAAAATCTGAGTTTGAATGTGATAGAAAATTATGTTATGGTGTAGATTTTGATAGATATAACCATCTCCAAACAGTAAAGGATTAACCTTAACATTATTATGTCGTTTAGGTCAAATGATTTAAATATTCTTCCAAGTACTAGATTTTATCGCCTAATGGATTTCGGATATCATTTAGCGATATAGCTGGTTGCGCTTTTCTCTCGAGTTCTCTCGGCTCTCGTTTCACTCAATTTGATGTAATAATTTTTTGCTTTATGCACACGTATATTGTTGTAATACCTTCATATATTAATATTCTTGTAAAGTAAAATAAACGCATTGTTTAGCGCTTGCAATTTCTGATGAATATTACGCGCTTAATCTCATGTAATTATCTGGCAACGTCAACACGGCCGAATTCTATCAGCAGGGCGTCATAATATTATACTCTCTTCAATTTGGATGTCAGTTAAATTTAAGTAGGCTTCATGAGCGTAGGACAATTGAGAAACGTTTACTGTAATCGATTTTCTACCGTATATATGTCAGTTATTTATTACTTTGTATGTGTGATTGTTAGATTGGTTGTTTAGGGTACAGCAATCAATCATCAATCCGTCTTAGTCGTGGTGATTACGATGTTTGGGATAGGTGATGATTTTATCAGAGCCACGCTGCAGCTAGTTGCTAGCTGCTAAACGGATATGTTTGCACAACCGTGAAAGAACCATACCTTCACAGACCACCAGCGTGCCAATAGCAGCATAAAGCTGGTGTATTCCGTGGATTCGGAAAACCAATTAGGCATTCCATCTTATCTACTGCTGTTATTTATATAAATAACAATAGTAGATAAGATAAATTGTACTACTCATAATTATGTTTGATATATCTGACATAGATTCTATACACGAGTTTCTAGCTAAGTTGCCCTGTCACCACTGGTTTTGAACTTTTCCTAGACGCACAAGAGAGTTGTAAACTCTCTTGGTAGGTAACAATTAACTTGTCTCAAACTTTAAATGCGACTAAAGTAAGATATTTAAATTTAAAATATAATCATTTTTTTTAAATTATTTTATTTACTTTTCTATGGCTCGTTTTAAGAGAGATAAATAGTCTAAAATGTATAAGAGTTCTTGTGTGACTAAGTGTTTGAATTAAGCAATTGTAATGATTATTAACATTTCACAGTTATATTAATATAATTAAATCATATTCCTCCCATTTTTAAAATATTGGGTCTCTCTATTTATGTGTAAAAATGATTTTACTTTTAGTATCAATGGTCAAGTTGTACTTTTTAAATTAAGAAACAATATACAATTATTTCTTCGTAATAGATTTTGTCTAAGGCGATATCTTCTAGTTTTTACAAGAGAGCGTTCATTACGTTGGATATGTTATAGTGCCCGTGTTAACTTGGATCTATGTTTACCCTCAAGTAAGGGCACACGCTTGAGTCGTGTTTCGTAATCCAATATAACGTACCTATATGCGATAAGGTAACAGAATAATTACAAAATACACGGACTTGAAAACTAAGAATTTGTGTAAAAGTTATTGGACGCTGCAGAAGTATCGTAGCGCTCGTAGCTCTTGCCTTGTAGAGTTGTTGTTAGGGCTTCGTAGCATGTACTGCGTCAATAAAATTAACGACTGCCGAGGTTAAGCAATGTTCCGCACTAGCAACTATTGCATGGATGACTGATTTTGTAGCGAATTAATCGACCAAATGAATGGCTATAACTACTTCCTTCTCCTAATAGTTAATATATAATAGTCTCATTATAGTTAAGGATAATGTGAAGGGAACCTTTTGTATTTATTGTACTTTTTATTTATATTAAGACTAACAAAAAGAGTTTATGGTTTTTTTCAATAAGTACAATTTTTTAATTTGTCTAGAATACATAGATTTTTAGAAAATTAGTTATTTGGGTTCATATCAAACTCAGGCCTCATTTTAGTTGTGTAAGAATTGTGGCTCCAATTGAATTACCACCACTATTATGGAGACCAAGCAAAAAGAAAGGAAATGCCTACGCATACCCACCCCTGCGGGGGCAAGAATGGGTTATGTCGGACTCGCACCGACTAAAACCCCATGGTGTTCCTCCATCATCGGGTATGGCGGGGTCACGGGAACGCTTTCGGACACATCTGCGACCACGCCTGCGTCGGCCGACCAGGCGGCCCCTTCTCCGAGGAGGACATCTCCCTCTCTACCCCTCCGGGCAAGGCGCGCCGGAACACGGATGTGCCTTCCCACTCGGACTCCTCTGTAGGTGGGAATTGGATTCCCCCGAGTCCGCCCCTAGAGGCCAAGGGGGCCAGAAAAGCAGTAAGCAATCCCAGCACCCTGCGGCGTATCTGGTCTGCGGCTCCACCGCCAACCAACGTTCGGCCGCGGAGGACAGGGAGAGCGGCAACGAAACACCGGCACTCATCTTCCCCCGCGGCCCTACCGCAGCCGCATCATGCGGTGTGACTCCCGCTTGAGTAATAAATTTTTAATTCCCGTCGCATTACAATATTTGTTACCAGTAAATATTTATAATTAACTCACAGAATTATTATTAATTAGCATATGCACTGCATACCAATTGTTTGCATGCATGTAACGTAATTTTTTGTTATAATAACTTATTGTTAACTGTTATAATTACTATATTAATTTATATATTATTAATTTATTATGTAATCTGTCGGTGTATCTAATATGAGAAATTAAATGGAAATATTATATAATAGTATAGAAATAGTTACTAAACTAACATATTTAATTAACGCAACGCAATTAAATGCATCGATAACGAAAATAAAACTTCTAATTACATTAAAAGCTCATGCAGACGTAATTTATCCAGTTAATTAATGGAGTTTTCCTTTTGTTTCAGAATGAAGTTGTTATCATCGTAACGTGTAGGTTCGTTAGTGCATTTGTATTAAGATAATAAGTAAAAAAATTTGTAACACTAAAAACTATGAATGGTACCGTATAAAAATGCGAAGAGAATCTTTCGCGAAAGTCATGCCAGTCTATTGATTTGTAAATAACAAAATGTCGTCGGAAGTGTCTTTGGATGGACGTGAGAGACCGAGTATACTGCGCCGTGCTGTGTCCGGTTTTACGAGGGCAGCCTGTTCGCAAATAGGCCTAGTTATAATGGTGGTTATTTACGTGGTCCTCGGTGCTGCTTTATTTGAATATCTGGAGTCTGGATCGGAGGTGCAAAAGCGGTCGGCTATACAGCGGTCGCGAGAGGAATGCTTGAAGGAGCTGTGGGCTATAACAGGTATGTCAAGAGTTTTGATGTCTTATAGGTATATAGCAAGATCGTCAACTATCATTAACGAGCTCTTTTACCGATGATGACGCTGTTCTGATGGTTTTTTATTTATTTTTTTATATTGAGAGTAACAAACAAGCGCACAGTTCACCTGATGGCAAGTGATTCCCGCGGCCCAAGACATCTACATTCATCCTCGACAAGAAATCATAATGCAGATTCGTTGTCACCCTTCAGGACTGAGACGGTATGTCACGTCTCCAGTAATAAAGGTCTCCGTATCCCGGCACTCACCAGACGCACAGACATTATGTAGCTATTTCACGCTGGTGTTCTATGTGGGCGTGGTCCTACCCCGGTCGAGCTGACCCATTCATTCTGCAGCTAGAAACAAACTGCAGGGTAGCTCTACCACTGTCAAACTGTATTGTATAGTACAATATCAAAATGGCTCAATTCACATCCTTTAGTATCAAGAGTTATTACTTTGATCATATTTGTTATTTAATATATGGACGAAATTAAATTGAAAAAATGCAAAAAATTATATATGAAATAAAGAAAGGATCTTTCAGAATGCGTTTGTAAAAAACTTAAACTAACAATCAACATACAAATAGTTTCATTAAACAATAAAGATGTTAATAAATTAACATTCACAAAATACAAATTAATATTAAAAAAATTGTGATACAATCATACAATGTTTTCCTAAGTACCCGATCATTTTCAAGGCAGTACACTACGCCGGAATACTTTTTCAATCAAGAAAGCATCAAAATTATCATTTCTTCTACTTCAACTAGCATTGAATTGATATAGTAGTTGATGGATGCAGGTGGTGGACCGTGCTCCACTATAAGACAGATCTATGTTCAACAGAGGGCTGAAATGATGATATATATGGAAGATTTGCTTATAAATAACATGATAGGCATGTTGGTGAGTGCAGTACTTGCATTTTTAGCAATTTTGCTTACCACTAATGGCCAGTGTAACTTGCGGTTATCGTATCCCTTGATTTTCTTCTATTAGTCGATTGGTATAGCCTCGTCTGTTAAGAAAAAGGATGGAGACGTTTGCAGGTGAGTGACCTCAAAATAAGTTATATTTTCCCTGATGGGATGTTAAAATTTTCGTTTTAAAAGCGCTAACAATACGTATTGAATTATCTATAACGTTTTAGTGAATTCGTATTTTTCCATTGAATAATAATATATTGAGAACGGCTTTTAAATTTGTTAGAAATAATAAAAGCTCTTTAGCTTATTCTTTTGAACACAAAATTGCAGACAAATTCTCTTTTCACAACAATGAAATTCATGACGTTTCCGACATATTTTTATGAATTCCCCGGCGTCCCTCTTCTCTTACACGACAAAGGAAATTCATCATTCGGTCTATAGCGGAATAGTATGATCTCAGCAAAGTTGTTTCACAATAGTTTTAGTCGTAACTAGACACAATCATGTTCGTCCTTTTATTCTACTGTCTGCTCAAATACGTTCTTAAATTCTATTGTATTTTACAGAATGTACAAGAAAATGTGATTACAGACGAGCTTGCACATCAAAAATATTTTCATTTATCCACATTGAGGAGTAAAGGATGTTGTCCCCACGATGATGGAGATCGTGTGCTTCATTTCTAACAATCTGGTTCCTGATTTTATAGATACGAACTAAAACTGCATTATTAATTATATCTTGAGAGCTATGTAAAAAGTGGGGGTTTGATTTACTCACATTGATGCGCTAGGCCATTTTTTTGTGCTTTTTTATGTTTCATTATATTTGAAGATAAAGGAAACATTATAGAAAACATTAAAAACAAATGATCGATATTCAACAATAGAAATTAGCCGCAAAGTCACTGCCACCTTACAGTCTCTTTATCGTCTAAAGCATTTCCTTCCCATGAAAGCAAAAGTCATGCTTGTCCGAACATTAATATTGCCTATCATTGATTATACAGATGTGTGTTACTCGGATCTCCCCATGATCTTCTTAACAAGCTGGAGTGCTTGTTGGACAACTGCATTCAATAAATTTTTAGGTTGCATAAATATGATCTCAATATCGATCTCAACTTATTTGGCTTTCCATACAACAAAGGGGTAATTCCAGAATTTTGCTTGTTCTCTTTTCCTTATATTAAAGATAAATTTAAACATCTCTCTTTATCTCATGATAGCATTCTTCTATCTTCTTTTAATAACAAGATCTATATTCCAGCTCACTTTACCGGGTTTTTTGGCAAATTAATTTGCTGTCCGAGTCACACAAAAAAAAATAGAAACTAGAGCCAGGATATAAAGTTTCGGATACCATACCATACCCGTGGCAACGACTAATATCCTTGTGTCGTCTACTGCGCAAATAAAGAAATGTCCTGATTGTACCGTACCACAGAAGCCCTGGGTATAAAGTATGATTTAAATATAATCGTGTAATTTACCACCTACAAAGCGAAGATAAAATGAGTGCACAGATTTTAAAAAACTACACCGCTTTATTATTATTAAATCACAAAGACAGGGAAAATCATCTAACAAAAGACTAATATAAACACTGCACCAATGTATTGTAATTTGATGCGACTAACATATGTTTAGGATAACACACACACACGCATTCATGCGCAGGCACATAATAAAGCGCATACGCAACTACTCATACAAAATCCTTCACTTTAATAGCAGCTGCAGAATGAATGGGTCGACTGGGGTAGGACCAAGCCCTTACTGAATACCAGCTTGAAATAGCAGCAAAATACTGCTGTGTCTCGTCTGGTGAGTGTAGGGATCCGGAGACATTTATTACTGGTGACGAGGCATTCTATCTCAGTCCTCAAGGGTTACAACGCATCTGTATTATGATTGCTTCTCAAAGATGAATGTAGATGTCATGGGCCGCAAAAATCATTTACCATCAGGTGAACTGTGTGCTCGTTTTTTATTATAAATGTGATAAAAAAAATATTTCACAATATTTGCTCGCTGCCGTTTTTTATTTTTGTTTGAAAATTATTTATACTTGTTAGCTCGTTGTTCGCTTTATATTAACATTTTTTTGCGAATATACATTATAATATTTTTTTGATTGAATTTTTGGACTCCAAAAATTACTGAAGTAGCCGTTTAACTTAGTAAACTAATAATTATATGTTCGATTAATTTTTGTTCCAGTAAATTTGACATTTTTGTACGGTTTAACCTTCAGAAATCTGGTTTAAATTTGAGGAAACCATTGAAACGAAGGCTATATTAGTTTTCGTAATTAAATATTTTTAATGAAAGATATCCTTTCGCTACTAATTGTAACTAATACATTATTTAATTAAAATGTAATACATATCATATCTTATAAACGAGACAGACTTAATTAAAATCTTTCATATTTCAATAAGGTACTTTTTTATATTTTTTTGCAAAGAGCACAAATATAATATTAAACGAAATTTTGCAATATTTTCCCGCGCTATATACCATACTTGAAAGTAATTTTATTGTAAAGCTCCGACCAACTGTTACTATGTCTGATATGATCTGGCGGGAAAAAATGTTTTTCATAAAAGCTATTCTTTGCGGCCAGCACGCCATGTCATAGCTAACGCTTCATTTTTATAATTAAAATATGGGACACGATGTTAAAGAGATATCTATACTTAAGATGTCAGCCATTAACAGGTACAGTCGCTTAACGCAAGTTAAAATTGATTCTAAATTAGATCAAGTTAATTAAATTTTTAAAAGCCTATTTAGCTCAGAGACCTGGTGCTTGTCTTTAGTTTTATAGCCCTTGAACAATACGACCTCTATTTCATTTACAATAAGAAATGTTGGCTATGATTTTTATGGATTTTAGAATTTCACCAATTTTAAGATGAGAGCTCCAGTGAAAGCCATAGAGAAAGCATTCTCAAAGGCCGTAAACGAACTCGCAACTTTGGTGTTGCGGTTGTTCATGCGCATCGCAAGCGCTTTTGGGGCAAAGCTCCAAAAAAAATCCTTTTTATGACTGGTTAGATTACAAAGAAATAAGATTTGTATAGTACCTCCGTGTACGGTTTAGAGAGTTTATTCTTGGCGAGGTGGCCTGCTCAGTGAGCACCTCGTGTTCACACATATGCATTTGTTTGTAAATCGTTTGTTTCAACTCCAGGCGTGTGCGGAACATTCTCATCCCATAACGTACGATGTATAATTCAAAATTCTAAGGCACAGCTTCCGTCTGCATTCTGTATGTCCGTGTATGCCGTTTGATATATTCTGTTTATATTGGTACGTTTTCTGTACGTGTTACTGTGTTACACTGAGAAATATCTCCTTTTTAGGGTAATATTTTCGAAACTTCTTTTTTTTAGATATATTTATTTTTAGTAATATTCTTTTTTAAGCTTATACGTGAAATCATTACAATATATTTTACTTTTATTCCTTTTAATAAGATAATTTAAGTTTAAATGGTCTGTCACTTGTTGTCATATCTTTTATTTTAAATTGAACTTGGTTACTTATTCGGACGATAAGTTATCTAGTTAAACCAAAGATCATTTTCCACACTCGAGGATTTGGTGGATTGCTCCAGTTAAAAGTACACAACGAGCCAAGTAACATCGTGTTATATTCTTAGATAATCTCTTTAAACACCATGGAATAGAGCTTAAAAAATGTATTTAATAACATATATAACATTAGTGTACATTATTAAATATATAACTTAAATAAAATTTATTTTGGTTTTGGTTTTGGTTGGTTTGGATTTTTTTTTTATTTTTTGAGTATCAGAAAGTAAGAAGATGTTACTTAGTATTAATTCTTAGGGGTTGGTGGTGTCCCGAACCCCTGTTTTTTCGGTAAGGAAATCTAAAGATTTTCTTCTGGCGGAAAGATAGGGCCATGATGGGGTTTTCTATCCACTTGGCATCAGGATCCCTTACGGAACACTCAAACTCAGGCAGGACGAATTCATATTAGTGCCTTTAGGGCCCCTGGCCAGATTGACCACGAACCAGAAGTTCCCTTTGATTCACTTTTGACAAGCGAGGGATACTGTAGCCCTATACTATAACCTATATAATAAAATAAAAAGCTATTGCATTAGACCTTGAAACTAAACAGGTGACTGAAAAAAAATTGTATGATTTGCTTAGAAAGGATGGGAAGTTTATGGACGATAGGTTACTGAATTTATTATATTTGATTTTCAAATGTGAATAGGTTTCTCTCAAACTCGAAATTTTAATTTAGCAATAGACGGCCAATCAAATAACTTATGGAAGGTTAACATAACATCGTCTACCTGAAAATTACATTACATTTAAATATATTTTAAACTAAGAAAATAAATAAAGTAGCACCTTTGTCAATGTAAGAAACAAAAAATTCCAAGGCAATGAGCTTCTTCACTTTTTCGACATATTTTTTTAAAATTCCCAACCGTCTTTCTCATCTCACGCGACAAAGAAAATTCATCATCCGGTCTATAGAGAATAAAATGAGCTTAACAAAGTTTTTTTAGGATACTTTTAGCCGCAATGAGATACATCACGGGAAATAGCTTTTTGCGGACGTTTTTTTTCACAATCCGATAAAATAGACTGGAAGAGTTGTTTTAGAAATTTAGAGAAATAAAAGCTACCAATATTTTCTTAGGTAGGTGAATCTCTTTGGTTTCTTTATTCCGACTGTAGCACTCTGCAAAAGTATTGAAATGATGCTATACGGTTTTTCCATATAAAATTTTAATATCAATGTATTACACTTGTGTCTTTTGTATACGCTTTTAACATTGTTCGCTAGGAAACACTGTTTAATATATACATATGCATATATACATATGCATATATACATATGCATATATATATATATATATATATATTTAATCAAATGACAAAATACTTTGGTCTTGACTTGAATTATTAGCGAACTGTTAATGCAAAATTAACGTTAAAACATTTTGTAAGTCGCCCCGGAAAAGAAAAAAACCCATGAACTTAACTAAAACTATGAAATGAAATTTTTATAAAAAATAAAATAGTTATCACATATATTACATAGAACTAATAAATATAATTGTTTTGTGCGATAAAGCCTAGCTGCTAATAAAAATGTTTTATAGGTTGGCTTAATAGAGGAACGCAACACTACAGCCAATACACTCGAACAGCGGGACCATAGTTTCAATGAATATTAGAATTTTATCAGTTTTGTCTGGTATGTGAAAGAAATGATGTGTGCAGGAGACGCAATAATTCTTAAAAAACATTTCACCTTTATTCTCAGGGCTAAGAACGGACCGATTACCGACTAGAACGACGGTAGTTCGAAGTGAACTGTGAACTACGAGTTATATTTATTTTTGTCTTTAATTAATATCAATTCTGAGAAACTTCTAGAAAGGCATTCTCTTGCTGAGATTGTCGAGTTGGAAATGGTTAGTCATTGACTACGGGGGTAGGTTGGTGAGGAAAATGAATAAGATTTTTTCTAATTCTACCACCCGAAGTTATTAAATACTTAGCAAAGCTTCCACCAACTGTTACTGCGTCTGCTTTGGACAGACGGAAATAAATATCCTTTATCAAAAGCTTTATTTCATTCATTCAATCATCTCATAAAGTTTTAGATGTCAAGAGGTATTTTTAGATTATATCTGAAATATATTATAATTATGCAATCTACATGCATACAGTTCACACGATGATGACTTCGGCCTACGGCCCATAAGACTATATTTTAATCCTCTATAATCATAAATAATAGTTATCTCTGATGACAAAGAGGGATGACCTTTTCATCAGTAATAAGGTCGAAATAATAAGTCACATCCGCTACCACTACTAGGGCATCCGCAAGCCTGAAGGGCTGCAGGTAACGGGTCTTGGGGATGTCCCCTTTACCCAGGCATACTCTCTAGGAGGTAATAATCCCCACGGTCCTTCTCCACAATAATATATACTAAACTGCTCGCGTCGGACACATCTCCGTCAAATTCCCATTCTAATAAGACGAAAATTGCATTTTAACATCGGATTCAGGGAAACTTGTATACTCGTATATAAGTCGACGCTACAACTAGTGTATGTATGTGTATTCTTCCTACACTCTGATTGCCAGTCCGACGTTACCACACCAGAACGTTTCTTTCCCATCGGTTGTGTAACATAATGCTGGCTATTCCTTTCTAGATGGAATATTCTAGAGGAAACATTAACTTGCTCGACTATCGCCTCACGTATCGAGTAGCTGCCAACATTATTAGGGATACTTGTTTTACTTCACTGTTACAGTACTGTATACTGGTACTAATACTAATATATGTATTTTTTTAAAATTAAATACAGTACTTATACTATGCATAATAATACGAACAAAGCACAGCGTTGAGCTGGCAAGAATAACTTTAATTTACATTAAAATAGCAAGGTGGAAACGTGAAATCGTTCAACTGGCCTACCGGGAATGAAATGGGTTCAGAATTGTTCTCTAAATGTCCACAAATCCAGTAAAGAGGTCACGAAGGAACAACTAGAATTAATTCGATTCTATGTTCAAAGAGAAGGCAATATCTTCTAAAGTTATTATTAATGACCGGTCACTAGACGATTTTGGATTTGGTATTCATAAAAGGAATATTAATGACATACTTGAGTACGATTATACAAAATGATTAAATTGTATAAGAAGAATTAATTAAACAAAAATATAAATAATATTTTGATGTAATAAAAAACTCATTATGAAGAATAAAGATTGAAATAACTAAAGTAACACCCTATATAAATAAATTCCACAGCTGGGCATAATCCGCCTTCCTAGATAGGGTGCTGACACGGCACACGTCACATCTCTACAATATTTTTTAATTTATTCTACATGTTTTTTATTCACTGCCGAACACGTGATAAATTAGCACTTTTTTATTACATTGAGACTAACAAACGAGCCCACCCGATGGCAAGTGATTCCTGCAGCCCATGACAACTACATTCATTCTTGACAAGGAATCATAATGCAGATGCGTTGTCACCCTAGACGACCGAGATGGAATACCTCGTCACCAGTAATAAACGTATCCGGACCCCTACACTCACAGACGAAACACAGTAATATTATGCTGCTATTTTACGTTGGTATTCTGTAAGGGCGTGGTCTTACCCCGGTTGAGCTGTCATATTCATTGTGCAGCAGCATTAGAAACTGCATCGTAGCTCTAGCACTATAACTATGGTGGTTGAGTTGTTGGAGATTATATTACAAGAAATATAAAAGAATTGTAGATAATTAGATTCCCTAGTTTTATTCCTGCACAAACCGACAACATCGAACGAGTTGTGTTTATATGCATTGCCCACAATGGGGATCCAGAGACAGATAACGATATATTCCATCTCAGTCCACACAGGTGACCACATAGCTTGAATCTTGTCGATGGATGTATCATGGCAAGGAATCATAACTAACTATTAGGTGAATAGTCCATGATCTTTTTCTCTCGTTCATTAAGATAAATTTTCCCCTTTTAGTAACATTTTAAGCAACGAAATATTTTAAATTTATTCTTAAGTCTGCTCTATTTTTCTTTTTAATCCTTTGATATATATTTTTGAAGGCGGAAAAGATTCTAAAACTGTATTTGTTATTAAATTATTTGTTACAATTGACCTGTAAGATCAATAACATTGTTATGTTGCTACGTTACGAGCGTCATAAAATACAAGGTTGTAAAAAGTTACTTCGATGAATTTGCATAAACTATTTTACTGCTCTTGTAGAGGAGAACTTAGGTTCTTAAACCCATATTTTAAAATATGTTTTATGATTTTATTATTTCAAAATGTATATAATAGTAATATATGTATATAATATTATGTAGAATGTACATATGGCAACAAATCATTTTACCTTCAATTTAATACAATACATATTTATAACTTTGATGCCACCTGATAACTGATGTACCACGAAATATTTAGAAAAAATATGTACTGACCTACGATATGTTTAAATAAATGGATGTCAAATTACCACAAAAATATGGTATATGGTAAATAATGTATGAAAATGGTAGGTTTTTTCAGAACTGGGCCAGTGTGTTTTAGAACTTACTCCGTGATACGGTTTTGTTTTTATAACATAACAATACTTAGCGGGGGTTTGACCTACACTGACTGTAGCATTATTGTGTAAACAGTCTGTATCAGGGGCAGCAATCACTTATCATCAAGTGTACTATCTGACCCTCACTGAATATACAATCACATAATACAATGAATAAATAATATTGAGTAACTAAATATGAAACCAGATGTACCCGCCCTACTAGTCTTAGTATGTATTCACCACATCTCAGCGTCAAGTAATTGCTGTGTTTGGTATGATAAGTCATTAGGGATCTACAGATCTTTTTTATTCATTTTGTAACATCATTGTGTTGTCTATGCCTTGAATGCATTACTTACCTAAAGTTTCTTGTTCGTCACCCTAAATTTATTAAAAACTATAAAACTTATTATCAAAGTGTTAAATTAAGGTCAGGTATGAACATTAAATAAACAAATAGTGTGCGAAGTCTGCTCACGACTTAGTAAATTACATAAAGTTATTACATTTACAGCCGCTATTTATGTATTTGTTGCGTGTGTGTTTGTAATAACATTCAGGTCACGTGAGTCGTGTGAGTGACGAAAAAGTTTGTGTTTATAATATGTTAATATATATTGTCGTGGGGTTCGACGATAAAATATCTATCTGTTCGTTAATACCTCAGACAAAAAGATTCATTGGCATATAACTAAAGAAAGGTTCTATACTTTGTGAATGTCATCTATGAGACTTCGATACTTTCAAAATTTCAGCGATATTATAATGTCTTTATCGATGCTTAATTGTCTGTGATTATATATAAGTGCTACAAGTTTAACAAGGCTACAATATCTGATCAGATCTGATTTATATTCAATTATACGAATTGTATAAGAGGTCTAAGAGGTTAACAATATTGAATCATAATAATTATTATTAATCTTAGCCTGAAAGCAGTTCGCAATTACATAATATGATAAAATTCAGTGTATGCAATCCGTATATAACGTGAAAAAGGAATGTGGACATGTCAATTTATATTAACAGAATTTTTGAGGACCTGGCCTTCACAGAATACTGTAGTTTGTTTCTACTAAATGGGTTAGCTCTACCGGGGTAGGACCACGCCTTTACAGAATACCAGCGTGGAATATACAAAATCATGTTTATTATATTTATTTACTAGTTTATTTATTTACTACTTGTAATCTATCTTACACAAATAATGTATTGTTCTATATAGAGACATGGACGGGTCCGGGTGCTACATTTATACTTCACAGTACACGAGAAAACTAAATCCAAACTTGGATGACAAAAAAAATGATTTGCGATAAGAAATCGTAAGAAAAAGTGGTATATCTCAGAAAAATATAAAAAAAATCCAAGACAACCGATGTTCCCAAATAACTAACGACTACAATTGTAGTTCCTTGATTTTGCATATAAGGTACATAAAGTTCACTGTCACCGTATAATCGTTTATCTCCTTCACGATCTTTAGTCACGTAACATTCTTTCGAAAATTGCTTCAAAAACTCTTGAAGAAAATTAGAATTAGAATATGGAAAAATCGTTGTGGTATTTTAATGATTTTTTCAAACCTTGCATTTCATATAGCAATTTTTAAGAAGATGGACAATATCGATATTATCTATACATTATATTCCACATAATTTGTACTTATTAGTAGCATTATCTTATAAGTATATAGATTAGAATAATGTGTTAACCAGTTCTCTAACAGCTCCATTAAAATCCATCATTCATAGTGAGCAAGCGTGTCACCGGTCTCCGTAAAAGTGCTTTTCATCAAACAAATATGGAGGTACTAGCTATTTGTATAAATAACAAATTTAAATATTTAAGTGGGATTTAAAATAGAAGATTATGGGTATAAACTATTAGAGGTGCAGATCAGTGTATGTGTGAAATAATCTTACTAGTATATGTATGAAATGTCGTCAGCTTAAAATTATATTTTTTATGCGAATTTAAAAATAAAAATCTCGAAAATTGGAATTTATTGATCGATAAAAGTAGCATACATATAAAACACCCATTATATATTATAGTTTATGGACCTTACTATGATCAATGAAAGCAAGATTATTTTCGTTTATTTATTATACTTAAATAAAACTCATCTCCAACACGTGAAGTCCGCAAAGCTGCAGGAGTGCCGCATAGGCTGTTTAATAATCCGAATAGTTTATTAAGGATTTTATGAGACTATAGTCATACCACATGGTATGACTATAGTCTCCTATAAACCTTAATAAACTATTTTTAATTAAATAAACTATTCGAATTATTATAATGACCACCGATAGATGGCGGAATATTCATCTCTAAATTACAGACCTTAAGTCTTAAGTACTCATACCGATGACGAATGTTTAAAGGTATTATTGATAAGATTACTTTAGGATTAATATGCGAGGTCTGGTAAACTGCGTATGCCAACGCGTACGGTACTACGGTAGAGAAATATTGATAATGGAAGGTGAAATATTTGGCTGGGATTCGGCTATGAGAACCATATTGATACCAATGAGAAGCTTACGGTATATGAGGAGGAAATAGAGTTAAGAAGAATAATAAAGAGAAACTAAGCTGATTATTATATAATTATCTGAAGTCCGAAGACAGGAGGAAAACACTTCGAATCTTGCAAATTATTATATTATCGGTAGAACGGCCAACTGTTCCAACAACGTGTTGAATTTATCGTGTACAAGTCTCTCATAAGCAACGTGATTAAAATCGAACCTTTATAACTATTTTTCGTTTTAAAAAGGTACAGAAATCGTTATTGGCTTAAAAAATATCCGCAAATAATAATCTTTATTAAACAGGTTTAAAATTATTGTTAATAACCAATCAATCAAAACATTTCACTACTCTTTGTCAAAATATTTGTCTGACAGATATGATTGGATTTAAGCTTTGAGCACTGGGTTCAATACTGGATAATTTCTGGACTTTTTTACTGATTTAAAAAAAAGTAACTAGTCGAGTTTCTTCTCGCTAGCAGCTGAATGGTCAGCTCGACCAGGGTAGGACCACGCTCTCACAGAATATCAGCGTAAAATATCAGCATAATGCTGCTGTGTTTAGTCTGGTGAGTGCAGGGATCCGGAGACCCTTATTCCCCCAAGGCATTCCATCACAGTCCTCAAGGGTGACAACGCATCTGCATTATAATTTCTTGACAAGGTTGAATGTAGATGTCATGGGCCGCAGGAATCACTTGTCATCAGGTGAACTGCGTGCTCCTTTGTTACTCTCAATGTTATAATAGCTGCATTCCGAAGCAGTGGTAGATACCTATTACCTATCTTGACGGTTCCCAAGTGTTTTGTATAAATCTACATGAATAAAGCTTCGTTTCATAAGATTTGATTTGATTACAATAGTGATAATATATAGTAGAGGTATATATTACTTAAAGGGTTCAATAGATATCAGGAATTTATTCTATAAAACGTTCATATCCGCTCTTCGCTCCGTT
Organism: Teinopalpus imperialis; assembly: GCA_029286865.1. Classification (NCBI taxonomy): domain Eukaryota; kingdom Metazoa; phylum Arthropoda; class Insecta; order Lepidoptera; family Papilionidae; genus Teinopalpus; species Teinopalpus imperialis. The sequence continues at coordinate 4,701,084 of JAGSMU010000022.1, read as the reverse complement.
ACAAGCTTTTTCATAAAAGAATTTTTAGATTACATTACAAAGGGGAAATAATATTTCTATGAAAAGATTATGTCGCAATTTGATAACCGATCCATTTTTTTTAGTAAAAAGGTTTCTATGGAGTTATAATTTATTCTTTCCTTGCGTGTTTGACAAACATAAATTCATCTTATTTGTGGGGCAATGACGGAGAACAAATGGTAAGGAGTAAGCAATAAATTTAGGTGGACATTTTATTTTGAAACTTTTTTTATTCTAGTTTTTAATAGGCGTCCATTATTTTCAAATACCAAATATCGTTGAGAAGCTAAGGCATAAAAGGGCAATGAAACAACGTTTTCCTTTCTAGCTGGAGCGTGAATGGGTCAGCTTGGCTGGGGAAAGATCAAGCCTTAACAAAATAGCAGTATGAATAACAGTTCAATGCTGCTACTGTTTCGTTTAGTGAGCGTAAGGATTCGGAGACCCAGAAGCATAGCATCCCACCCAGTTCCATCCATACATTCATGATTACAACGCACGTGAACGTTTGAGGTTATAGGGACTGCAGTAATCATATACCATCAGGTGAACTGTATGGTTGCTTGTCACCCTAAATACAATATTTTTTTTTACGATAATAAGTAACGATTATAAAGCTTCAAAAAAATTCTTATTACAAAACTGTTATAAAACGCAAATTATACGTAAAAGCTCTTATTTATTACATTTTTCCTCATCGTAAATGAATAAAAATAAATATATATTTAGTAAAAACAACGATCGTGTTTATATTTGAATAAAACATGAACAAAGGTTCTAGAGAATTCCACATAGAACTGTAAACGTGCAAATCCAGTGAGGTCGTAACTGAACGATCTGAAAGTTTAAAATTAATTGGATATCGCTATTCAAAGTGAAAACAATCAGTTTCTAAAGTTATTAATCACCGGACACCTGGCACTGGCCACTGTTTGAATTGTGTGCTATGAAAATGATAATTTTAATTACAAAGGTAACGAATGTGATATAATTATTATACAATAATATGGAATATTAATTAAATATTAATTGATTGTTGATTGGTTGTTTGAAGTCATGGTGACCTTAAATATATACCACTGTACAGACCACCACTATGGTCATATAATTAGAAACACTTTTGTGAATAAAGAAATTATAACTTCAACGTACAAATGTTCGTAAAAATATACACATTTAAAAATTAATAATCATCCAATAAAAACTCATTAAATGCATAAAATATAAAACATATCTTACTTTTAATTACAAAATGAGTCTTACACATGTAGGAGTTTATTTTCTGTTACTGGTCGCTTGGACGCCTAATTAGAAACATTTTAAAAAAGCATCCATCGCTCGTTTTTTTTTTGAAATTGGAGAATAACATTTCTTTCTTGGCTTTTCTATTATTTTGGCGGTAATTCCTCAATGTTTCCTCTTTTGCCTCTGATTAAAATCGATAATGGTAAGTTACCCTACAGATGTCACATCGATACTAAACCATTTTAAAATTTGCAGGGCTATTGTCAAGTTTTCATTGTATTGTTATTACACCCACGGTTGTTATGTCTGGTAATATAACAATATAAATTAATTATGAAATATATTATTTTTTCCAAAATATAATTAGCATTAGGAAAACGTTTAAATTTGATTCAATATAAAAATAATAATAAATTACAGACAAAAAATCGTATTAACAAAATATATTTTTTTTATAACTGAATACAGTTAAGGCGATAACGTGTAATATACAATTTTAATTATTTTATTTTTGTTTCATGAAAAGTCATCGCTTTTAAAGAAGTAAAATAAAGAAAAGGAGAAGTATGTTATGAGCAAACACATTATACATAGTCTGCCAATACGAAAGCAGTCACGGAAAACAAAACTAAAAATGACACAAAAGAAAATATTGTAGCTAGTACGTAATCTAGAAATAATTTCTTTCTCAGCGGTATAATTTCATTAATTCGAGATTATCGAGAAATGTCGAAATTGTGATAGAGGTTTAGTTTTAATGCTTCGTGTTGTAGTTCCACTTTTTACACAGTCAATACTATATTTATAATTATACTAAATGCAACATAAAATATTTGTACATACAGTGTAGACAGACCTCGGCTTCATCTAGTCTATCTGTCTGCTTTACCACCAGGATCAAGTTCTCCCAGATAACAGCTTAAAATAGCATCATAAAGCTGCTGCTTTGTATGGTAATCACCATAAATCATCGTCGGTACATTCTATCATTTTCATTTCTACCAAGTTAAATATAAAATCCAATTCGATAATATTAGAGTTATTAACCAGCTCGTTATTTGATCTCGTGTTTACACTGGCCGTTGCTGTGAAGCCTGGGTGACTCGGTGGTCAGAGTACATGGCTGGTGAGTCCTCTCGGTTGATTTCAACAAGTACGATATTTTGTGGTTAATAAAGATTACATCAACTGCGCCGTACATAGTATAGTGCCGTAACAGTGCTCAAACACATTGGTCCATGGTCCATGATGGTATGTGCAATAAGATAAATCTTAAGAAATCTGGGTGCAGATAAATTATTTAAATTTCAATTAATAAGTTAAATTTTATCGATATCGAATATTAAGAGGTCACTGGAAACGAAACCAATTTTTTTTTAACTTTCTAAGCAAGTTAGTGCTTGACCACGAACCCACGTGATGTTAATGGGAAATCCTGGATGGTAAGGCGCACTAGCTCAGTAAATGCCTATTCACTCTACTCTTGAAAACATCATCATTGTAATCGGACCGAAAGACAGACGCGGGCAAACTATTCCAGTCCTTTGCTGTACGAATAATGAAATACGAAGCAAAGCGCTTCGTTCGGGTTTGACACAACAAAAGGATGAAATCCAGCAGTGCGTCGAGAAGTCCGATGGTGGAACGGGAATGGGGAATTAGATCATATCAGAGATTTTGTCTGTTTGTGTTTGTTAAACATAGACACTTGAAGACTAGGATGTCGATATCGTGTCCGAAGTTTGGAATCTTTATTGAACTCTGATAGGCATTGATATATACATACATGTATATAAATATATATGTATATATATATATATGTATATATATATATAGCTTTAGTTTTATTTATTTAAAATAATAACAATTTTAAATGACTTAGCATTATCACGAAAATATAATAATCATCTTATCGATTTTTTTAAGTACATTATAAATTTTCTTATTGAATGTGCCAAATATTACACAGGAACATTGAAATAACTTTGCCGTGGCATGTTGCGTTGTAGTCAACAGTTTTAATGAGACGCTTTCTACGTGCACATCGCTTGCTAAAAATTGTATAAAGTTATGAATATCCACGAAATGTAAACTTACCGACTAAACTAAAGTAAATCATTTCAAGATATAATAGTATTAATAATCATTATATCTATCTTACATAAATATTCTTACTAAAATTGTTCTCGACTCTTTCATAATAATTAATTAATAACGGGTAAAGTAGTACATATAGGGAGTCATCATCAACAGATGTATATTAGACAGTTAACTATTTCCTTATTATAATGTGTCTGTTGTTTATTCTGTCATTCTACGCCCCAGTCATTTAATGTTAGAGAAATACTATCTGATACTAAATTTATAGACATTGACTATTTAACGAACGAGGGTATAATAACTAATCTGATGTTTGTCTGTCAAATATTTAAACTTTGTGCTTTGGGTTCAATACTGGACAACTCCTGGACTTTTCGTTCCTTATTATTAAAAAAAGCATAACAGCCTTCAGCTTTCCGAAGCGGTGGCGGGGACCTATTAGCAATACTGATGATTCAAAAGTGTTTTGTATAAGCCTTCTTTTGATTTGATTTGATTTGATCGATGGCGGTCATAGCCTAGTGACGGAAGTAGGGATATTGGCCTGAAGATATTCGCATTGTATTGACCTAATCGCTTATCTAGCGTGGGGAGTGTATATCGTGATACATATAGCAAGCACAGACTAATCTTAGCTAAAGGAGGCATGGACATCTACGAAGGGATAAAAGGAATAGTCTCGATACATATGTTGGACTCTTTCTAAAAAGCGCGTATTTTTGTTGAAATTTCTTGAAATAATGTTGATGGTGTCTATATCTGCTAGTTTAATAAGATTTATCGAATATGCTGCCTAATTTTGAAGTTAAAAATAATACAATAAAAAGAGTACTTGAATAGGACTTAGTAAAACAACCAAAAAATTACAACCAAACAAAAATATAAAGTTATTTAACATATTCCTTTGTCTTTCACTTAGACCGATAACAAGGTAACATGTTACGTGCATTCGAGCAGAAAAAAATCTGGAGCATTCTTCTGGAAAAACTTATTGGATATGCGGGTATAAAACTTAATCAAATGATAAAAGGCAATTTACGGTCAATGATTAACCAGAGATAGTGTTTAATATGGAAATATGTTCTGGGATGGATAGAGGCTTGTTAATTGGTCAATTTGCATAAGGTCTACACGAGTTATATACCGTGACTGATAGAGATTCAACTAATAATGAATCCATCGTCATAAGGTTTATAAGGCATAATAGATAATCGTCGTTGTGACGTTGACAAAGGACAATGAATATATTAATATAATTGTGAAATGGAAGTTAAAAATGTGCCCAACAGAGAGTACATGGTTGCTTTCATGTGATAAATATGAATACATAAAATAAGCAATCTTTTACTTTATTACATCATTATCAATATTTTAGCTAATCACCAGTCCACTACTGATAATAGGCCTCCACAGACTAGCATAGAGTACGATCAGGAGACGCCTTCATTCATCACCTCCCACAGAGTGTGCTCAGTTAGTCACTCTTACAAAACTTCGAAGAATACTATTGGCTAACGCATGGTCCGGGCCACATTACGACCGAGCCAAAGTATACAGATGTTCCGGACCACCATCCTCGTAGACTAGCTAAAGTTTTAATGCAATGAACGTAAAACCCGGAGGTTAAAACTTAAAGCAAAATTTTATTTGAAATTGTATACTTACAGATTATCCACGTACAGTTTATTCACTTAACCCTGATATGTTTCATATAGTAAATTAAAATTTAAGTAACTGGAGATTGGATCACTGATAAGGGGACAGTTCAACTTCACTCCTAATACGAAAAACTATTACGAAAAACACCTTTGTTACGGTGTTTTTGATTTTACGTGTTTCTCGAATGTGTGAACTCGTTTGCCACCTTAGTGGTTCACTCATGATTGGTCATCACCATCGCAGTGGTCGCAACACAAAGTGACTGAGTGTGAGTGTAAAAAAGTCAAACAAAGCGCAAAGTCGTGGATGGCCAACAATTTCATTTTATTAACAAACAAAATATTTAATTAGATTGTTACTTACTAATCTAAACTGAACTGAAAAGTAACTTGGTATTTGTATACGAAAGATGTCGTTGCAATTGAAATATACTAAAACTTAATTATGAATTAACTTTAAATGATTACAAATAGATTAAAGTTTGATACAGATGAATATATTAATATTCATCTGTTTTAAAGTTCTTTTTTAAAGTTTCTTATGTTTTTGTACATATATTAAATTAAACCCGTAAGACACGATCAGTCACAAACGAACATATAGTCGATGCGGTACATACGGTAGTTAAACGAGTTGATCCCAAATAGTACGGGCCAAAATTTTAAATGGTTTATGTGTATTGAAATTTATTGTCAATTTAAGCATAACCTTAAAATTTCTAAATGTAAAAATTACATGATGACAACACGTTGATGATAAACGATATATATGTAAATTTATCGTGGCGTAATGGTTACAATACCTTGCTGCTACGACACTTGTCCTGGGTTCGATACCCTGCCGAGAACCAATATTTGAGTACCACAAATGAAGTAATTGGGTCTAGGTGTGTTATATGTATGTCCCGTATCCATGACACTGCACCCGAATCCTGCTTAAATCTTATATCTGATATAATATATATGGGAAGCAGAAGAAGAATGAGTGCCTTTGTGTTTGCGCAACTAATTGTAAATATATATATGCACTTACAAGTTTTAGGGGTGACACTAAAAGGGGAATTCAGTTGGATAGATGACATAAGTACGTTCTTGTTTGTTGTTCCTATTTTAAAGCTATTCTTAAGACAATATCATTATTATAAAGCAAGTAAAAGTAAAGAAAGAATATATATAGTATATTTTTTGCTTGCTAGTAGCGCGAATAGATTGGCTTGACCGATGGTAGGTTGGTCTTTACGGAATAACAGCGCAAAAAAGAAGTTATTACCAATGACAAGGTATTTCATTTCGGCCTTCAGGGATGACAATCCATTTTTATTATAATTCATTATGGAGAAGCAATGTGAATAAATGACCATTACTTCCGTAAGCAATAGGCGAATGCTGGATTCGAAACTACAAATCTTAAGTTTAGCAGACTGTACCATAAATTATTAGGCTAAAGTTAATTAGTCAAAGGGATTTTGTAGACCACTGGAATTTAAATAAAAATCCGACTAAACATCTTACGACATATCTTTGGATGTTCGTAGTAAGAATCAAAGTCTTAAGTCTTATAAAGATAAAAAATAAACGCGCTAGAAAGAAGCTCCTAAACAAAAGAGCGATTTCTTTTGTAAACTGACGCGCCATAACGAGAAGGATAATATTAAAAGCGAAATAAACGCAAAAGCAGGATGTAACCCGAACAAACTGTTCACGCAGTCGTGTTTTGTTTGTGTAATCTGGATGAAAGTTTTTTATTATACAAGTTGAATAAACAATAAAAAAAATGTTTTTTTAATATAGTGTTATAGTATACGAAATTAAATATTTACTTTAAGTTTTATGGTCATTTTAATATATGCTGTTTTAGCTAAGGCTGCTTTAAGGAAATTTTATACTCCCGGTAGATTAGGAGTACGGTAACATTAAATTGTTACCAGATGATGTTGGTTGTTAGATAACGAAGGTTATAACAGAAGTACACGTTGTCAAAACAAAATAGGGCCCACCATGTTTTATAAATGAATTTTACAGATTCTTTTTCTTTTTTCAGTTTTTATGATTAGGAATGAATAAATTAAGGTTTTTGAAAGTGTGTGAACATTAATAAGAGTAAGTTTTGTCAATTTTATGGGATTTAGTCAAAATTTACAATTTTTAGGAAAGTTTACAGAAATTATTGATTTAAGTAAAGTTTGATTTTGATTTTTATTATTGACTAAATCAATGAGTTTGATGGTGCTTAATAGCGAGTAGGTCCTCCTCTGTTCCGTATGCAATCTCTGAGTCTATCTGGGACACTTTCAATTAAGTGGGTGATGTTTTCCTCGGGTATTCGCTCCCAACACAATTTTAGGGCGTTTATGAGCTCTTGTCGATTAGTCACATTACTGAAGTTCGATTTGAGGCTTCTTTTCAATTGGTACCATAAATGTTCAATGGGGTTAAATCGGGACTTAGGGCCGGCCACGGTAAAACCGTAATATTGGCTTCAGAGAGAGCTCTCTGGGTTGTTCGCGCTGTATGTGGGCGAGCTTTGTCTTGCATAAAGACAAAGTTTTCACCCACTCTTTGTGAAAATGGGATGACATGGGGTCGAATTATTCGATCGACATACCGGGACACAGTTATAGAGCCTTCTTCCAGAGTTACCAGCTCAGTTTTACAGAGCAAGCTTATTCCAGCCCACACCATAACATTTGGACCTCCAAAACGATCCGTTTAATGTATGCAAGGTTCTGAAAAACGTTCTCCTTCTCTTCTCCACATGCGCAGGCGTTCTCGACGATCATCGCTGAAAAACTTCACTTAACTTTCGTCCGTAAAGAGTACATTTCTCCAGTTGTCCATTGTCCACTCCGCATGCTCGCGAACCTCAAACGTGCTGCATGATGCGCTCTTGTCAATTTTAGACGAATAACACGAGGTCTGGATCGTTGTCCGTCTTCATGGAGCCGATTTCGAATGGTTTGATCACTAATTCGTGGGCCAGTCGATTGCCGCAGTCAATTTTGTAAGATGCGGGCGGGAATCGTACGCTCTCGACATGCAGTCAATCTGATATACCGGTCTTCCTGGATGGTTGTAGCTCGCGCTCTTCCTGATCCAAATCTCCTCGCGACACTACCTGTCTCTAGAAAGCGTTCCCACGCGTTTCGAATAGCTCGTCGCGACACACCAAGACGTCTTGCCACTGATCTCTGAGATTCTCCCTCCAGAAATATAAACACTGTTCTTGTTGCTGTTTCCACATCCATATGACGCCGAGAACCAGGCATAATGATCGCGAGTAACACCGAAATCAAGTCAAAATGAAAAAAGTAGAAGTGCGACTGTAACATTCAGAATGTGACAGAAGGGTACAAGTGACTGAGAATTTGAGTAATAAACGTTTTTTGGAGTACTTCACTTTTTTTGTCTAGCCACAATTGAATTCCTGACTTGAAACATTGATAACGTTAGATAAACATGTCAATAATACTTCGAAATGTTTAACTTCATTATTTACTACCCGACAATTTTTTTTAGACGAAATTCGAGATTAACTTAGAGTGGGCCCTCTTTTGTTTTGAGTAGTTTATATACTTTATTCTACACCACAAAAATAAATTAAAAACAAATCACAAAAGGAAATAAAAAATAAAAAAATATGAGTAGGTACAACAAGGCGGTCATATCGCTAAAGAGAAATCTGTTCTAGACAACCTTTAGAATAAAATAACAGAATAATTGAGTTATATAAAGTAATATATTATTCTATAATAACAAAATAGTACACTAATATATACAGAATAATAATGTATTACATAATTACAATTACACATGTACATTTGTATATACATATACATAAATTTTTATTCATGTAATTGTACACTACTATATACAGAATAATAATGTATTACATAATTACAATTACACATGTACATATGTATATACATATACATAAATTTTTATTCATGTAATTGTTGTTTACATTAATAAAAATTTATCAAGTCTCTATCGGCTATCAAACTCCATCGACTCGATGACCGCACATGAATTCTTTTAATAAAATTGGAACGATAATAATCGCACGTTTCTCATTGTCCTACGTACACATAAACAGCTGAAAGAAATGTATTTTTTATTTCGAGTAATGTAATATTTTTAAATTTGTTGCCAGGAAGTTATGAGTCATAATTTTATTTCTGTAGAGAACACTTAGTCCCCTTTGTTGTGGTCACGCACATTTTGCTTTTTAATGACCAACATTGAAATGTTTTTTTTTTCTGTATTGTGACTTGGAAGCGGCGTTTATTTATCAAAAAGACGATCTACAGGAAAATATCCGTTGATTGTGAATTATATATTTATTCTCTTACGTGATGGACAAGGTCTCTTTAATTGTTGTAGAGTTTAATACGCTGACAACTGTCTTTCTCAGTGAAAATTTCATTTTAGTAAGTGTTTAGTAGTGTCCTGCATTTGTTAAGTCTATGGGTTCATCAGTACATAAAAGGGAAGTATTTCTTTGTTGTTTATGTTTTACTTCACGACCAAGCAAAGGTGTTTCAAGTAATAACACTGATGTATTCTCTATGTACGTCTATGTATTTATAAGTAATTACGATATGGTATTATATCTATATATATATGTACATATATATATGTACATATATATATATATATATATATATATATATATCACTTTAAGCAGTAGAATTGAATATGTTGATTAATTTTCGTCAATAGCCTAATGGTGTAGGGTACGGTCTGCAAAACTTAAGGTCGTAGGTTCGAATCCACCATTCGTCTATTGTCCTAGCACAAGGATTTTCAGCTTTCTTGGAGTGGTTAACCGGAATATTAGTAATGTTTCATAGTATTGCTAATATTCTTTTTAAAAAAAAATATGACAACGGAAAATAATGCCATAATAATTCTAAAAGATACTGGGTGTTACAAATTAGTAGAATTGTTTCTATAATACATTGTAATCCATTTAATAATGTTTATAATATAAATATATTATTTACGACTGTGTTAGGTACCCACGCATTTAGTTAAAAAAATATGTATGGTTGGCGTATGTATGATTGTTCATTGGTATTATAATTTTAAAGTTTATATATTCAAATCTAATATATTTCCTAATAATCGAGTGTTAGTTCTTATGTTTTGCTTTTGAGTACATTGATCACTTATTGTTATCTTAGTAACGTGTCTCTTTGTTAGAGTAAGACTTCTCCACCATTGGACCACAATCAACGATCCCGAGCGTCTATACTGCAAGTCTTAATCGTGCGTCAATTGTCTGCCAGATTTGGCTACCTGTCGATACAACTCCAATTCCATTCACTTCGTGTAATGCATGTCACGCTTACTCTCAATTAAACTGCCGAGATATTTAACCGCCATCGGTGATGACTTTTTGGTTATTCCCGTTAGTGGAACATTGAAAAAACATAATTAGTATTTATATAATTGTTGTAATTTAAATAATTGATCATTGAATAGTGTTCTTATGAATAAAATAATATTAAACTGTTAAAGTACTTTATTTTTTTACATTATTTTATGATTGTTACTTAAGCAAAATGATAGTACGCCGTAGAAAATTTATGTCTGATTAAGTCAATTAATTAACGTGCGACCAAGTAGGCAGCGATGAAAGAATTTAATCCCGAACATTCCTGTCTTCTAAGTATTGCTCAATTTTACAATAAGATAAAGAAGAATTTTCAATTTCCTCTAAACTTTAACGAAAAATTTAGTTCCTTTTCCGTTATATATTATTAGTATTTTGTGTGGGCGTAGTTTTTCCAGGTCGAACCAACCCAATCATGTTGCTATAATCTTGCTTTAACGTGGATATATCACTATTACGATATGGTCCACTATGTAAGTTCAAAAAAGCCGATTCCAACCAAACCGTACGATGAACCGTTAAGCTATTGTCGTTAAATATATGTAAGATATATTTCTTTTAAAGTGCTAATACAAAGTATCGTTCAATATCGAGCTACGGAATTGTCCCTGTTTAGCGAGAAAATCTGATGTAAGCCCAATAAAAATAAGCAAATAACGCAATAAAAGGGACGGAACCGGGACGACACGGGCCGTAAGCCGAGCCAACTGTTCAAAGTAGTTTGTTCCTCGGGTAAGCTGAATCGATCCCATTTTCCGACTTTCATTGCATTATAGCCGAAAAAGCTGAAAGAAAATAAACTTGTTTTTTAATAACGAAAACTGTAAAAGTAAACAACGTAAGAAGGATCTGCTGTCATTGGTGGATATATCAGAATATTATTGTATAAGGATTCAACGTCTGATATATATATATATATATTTATATATATATATATATATATTAAATATAAAAAATATATATTTAATATAAATTATACTTAATCCGGAGGAGGGGCCTAACAGCTGTAACACAGGTCTAGGACTTAGCACGGCTGCTAAAGAAAGAAAACAATAAATTGTAGAGTTAATTTAAAGGTCTTTTAATATTGACTATGAAAGAAGATATGAGAAGAGAAGAGAAGAGAAGAGGTATGTTTTAAGTGTTTATTGCTACACCTATCACAATATCTCATATCTTGGGTTGACTGGTAGGGAATACCTTTGGCATTAAATCCGCCCTTTGTAAACCTTTAACTTCATTAAGGTTATAATATATAGTAAATAAATAAATAAATAAATATATTTGTCGTGATCACTGTTGAGCATATGATAATTCAGTATTTAAATTTGCGATTAACATTTTCATCAATGGGTCTAGGGTTGGGTTTGGCCTACCGCTTGTACACTGACGTATCGCGTCTCCGCGAAATAAAAGTAGTGACTGTAGACATACCTATATTCCATAGCTGGGTATAATTATTTTATAAGAATAGAGTAGCAGATGAATAACTCGATATGTTTGTTTTTTGCCATTGACGTTGGACAGAAAATTTTTAGAGTTTTGATTTGGAGTAAAATTAAACATAGATCGCACAGAGAAGAAGAGAGATCGTTGAATATATAAAAAATAGACAGTTTTCTAATTTGTTCCAAATTTTCATGTAGTCTATTTTTTGGAAACAAAGCGTGAATTGATTCCTTGTTAAGAATGAATGTAGCTGCAGGAATCACTTGCCATCAGGTGAACTATATGTGAGATTATTATACACCTCATACAACCAAGACAGACGTTACGTTACTAGGTCTCTGAATTTCGAAAGAAGTGCTACCCGGTCGAGCCGACCCATTTATACTGCAGCTACTGGTTCCATTGTACCTATATTACTGTGCTACTGATTGATGAGAGGATGGACCATTGCTTACTACATTAAAACTTCAGAAAATAATTATGAAGTTCTATTGACTGCGTTCTACGTTCCTCATTTAAAATCCAATCCAAGTTACTTTGCTGTTTTCTCACATCTTATCTATTATGAATAGCGCTTCAGTGATAACTTTTCTGGCGTGATTTAAAATTAACGTTACTTGAACTACTAATTTTGTCAGTAAAAATAGTGAAAATGTTCTAAAACTACAGATAACCTTCTTAAGATATAAACAGCCATGAAACACACATCTACGAAAGTAGATGAGGTCAAATAATGACTTTGGCGTTAAGTACGCCTTTTTGTTTAAATTGTGCTGATAAAATATAAAAAAAAATAAAAGAAATAGATATTATATTGATGGTAATGTTTGTACAGGAACGATTGGGACTACGAAGATATGTTTTAGTTGTTAGCCGATGACTTCAACTACGCAGGAAATATTATTGTGCCGTATGAATTACTCATTCTCCTCCTTCTCATATCCATGAAATTAAATACAATCGGGGTAAGGTCTGGATGCAGTGTCAGGGGATATTTAACTCACACATAAATCAATAAAATTTTATGGCACAAATAAAAACAATTGAACCACGAATCGAAAGTCAAAGTACTTTGACAAGTTCACCAGACTGCCGACATAAAGATTGTATTATAGTGGATTTAGCACTTCACAAGATTAATGATTTGAGGTCGCGCTGCTTGCTTCTTTCGCGATTCACTTATCACGCTGTATCAAACTGTTATGGTTTTTAGGCAAAAAAATAAGAAACTTATTATCTGAGAGTTACAGGGATAAATCGATCTTAAGAATTAACGATGACTACATATTGAAGGAAATATTGCGAAATATCCAGTAACTATTATTGCTTCAGTGTATTATTAATTGAATTAAAGAGATTCAATATCAGGAATTATACTATGTACTGATATGAACTGCCGCCTACATAGGCGAATTATTATTAAACCAATATTACTTTGCGAGTAGAGATTCTTTTATATTATCGTTGCCAGTGGAGGGTCATGTGGAACTATATTAGTTTATAATGAAAGATTATTAACAGTAAGTTAATCTTACATTAAATATTATATGCTTTGCATCCCTTTAATGATTTATATAGTAAAGTAAAGTGAACAAAATCCAAGGAATCATGAGTAGATATACTAAAAATATACACTTTGGTAAAAAAAACGTTTACTTTTACTAGAAATTATTTGATTAGTAAAAATTTGATTTTACTTCCATTTCAGTTCACAGTTTAAATGTTACCTCATAATTACACAGATAATTAGAACACTGCTTCAATCTGGATCCGTAGTATTGACGCACTAATTACTCGATAAATGTTTGTCTCCACATATCGGCGGAGAATTTCATCTCACAAATATTATAGATCACAACTCTTAACGTTAAATTACGTAATAACGTTAAACACAAGTAAAGATTTTCTGCACGAAGTTAACGAAGGATTTGTTTTATTTTTTAAATAACATGTCCATTTAAATAAATTTTGAACTTAATTTTATCCTCATCATCTGTATAGGTGGCAATCCACCATTATAGGGCTTTCTGACACGCATCGTATCGAATTATTTACCACGTGGAATATTAATGTTTACTGAACTGTAGTAATTTTTGTGGCTTTAATTGGTCGCCAGTAGTATTTTCGAAGCAATACTGCTAAGGTACCTTCAAGAAAACCGCCTACTCTTTTCTCATAAGCGGGCAACGCACTTGTAACAACCGTGCTGCAAATGTTTGTCGGCAGCGGTGTTCACTTTTCATTAGATGAGTTGCTTCTTTTGAGTTTTGTGAGCAACACGTGAGTAAAAAAAAATAATATAATAAGTAAAAATGAAATATAATCTCTTAAAAACTTTTGTTGTAATCAAATATATTTCTATATAATCAAATATATTATTCTAAGTACTAGTAAGTTAATAACTTGTATAAAGCATTAAAAAATTTCAGGTCACCTTATAGTAAGTGATGGCTGCGGTCTACGATATCTACTTTCATCCTTCACAAAAAATCAAGTTACGCGTGCGTTGTCTACCTTGAGGATTGAGATGGAATGCATCGTTATGTATAATTGGGTGGATCTTTCCACTCACCTTATGAAACAGAGCAGCCGTATGCTATTTCACGCTGATGTTCTGTGAGGGCCGTCATGTTTTCTTGGTAGGGCTAAGTTAAAAATGTGTTTTAGATGCCACTTTAAAGACAACTTAGAGAGACGCCTCAGCTTGTTTGTAGCTGAAGCGCGAATAGATTACTTCCTTGGAGTAGCAGCACAACGCTGCTGTGTTTCGGTTCGTGAGTGTAGAACACTCGAGACTCTATCATTAGTTACCACTATGAGAATATTATATGGGGCATTCAGACTGGCCCCTCTCGGCACATATACAGAAGGCCGTGCTCCTCGATACCGCCCTTATTGTCCGCTGGTTTCTTTCTCTTTCTTGCTACCCCTCGGCTCTTCTTTATTTTATTTTGTAATAAATAAGTTAATTAGTTTTGTTTTATAGTATGTAATTGATTTTTTTGTATATTCGTTTATTTTATTGAACCCATCAAACGAGGGTAGAAATAAATAGTCCTCATAACTATTACTTCTCAATCAGGTATGAACCCACAGTAGATGCAAACACATTTTTGTGTCCATAATTACATTTTTTCATGTAATCATACAAAAAGCCATAAGGTAATTTAATATTTTGCAGAGCATTCTCTCTTATTTACAATTAAAGGACATTTTCGTAGAAATTTTCCATACGGAACTAGGAAAGAGACTACGGAACCCTTATAATGCGTATTCAATACGACATTCCGCTAACGTTACCTCATTTTTAATACCGCTGTCAAATACACTTGGTGGATCCCGACGAATTATGATAACTCTTTCAGGTATAAAGGTTTTTGTCATTGTCAATTTTTTTAACCATTGACGATTTTGCATTAATAATTTGTGCTTGGCAGTAACTTGTGATCATTATATTATTAAAAAAATTGAAATTAGACTGGCAACTTAGTGGTTAGAATATTAGACGTTCTACATGTCGAAGATTCGATTATTTATTTTATTTTTATTTTATTTTGTAATAAATAAGTTAATTAGTTTTGTTTTATAGTATGTAATTGATTTTTTGTATATTCATTTATTTTATTGAACCCATCAAACGAGGGTAGAAATAAATAGTCCACATAACTATTACTTCTCAATCAGGTATAAACCCACAGTAGATACAAACACATTTTTGTGTCCATAATTACATTTTTTCATGTAATCATACAAAAAGCCATAAGGTAATTTAATATTTTGCAGAGCATTCTCTCTTATTTACAATTAAAGGACATTTTAGTAGAAATTTTGCATACGGAACTAGGAAAGAGACTACGGAACCCTTATAATGCGTATTCAATACGACATTCCGCTAACGTTACCTCATTTTTAATACCGCTGTCAAATACACTTGGTGGATCCCGACGAATTATGATAACTCTTTCAGGTATAAAGGTTTTTGTCATTGTCAATTTTTTTAACCATTGACGATTTTGCATTAATAATTTGTGCTTGGCAGTAACTTGTGATCATTATATTATTAAAAAAATTTAAATTAGACTGGCAACTTAGTGGTTAGAATATTAGACGTTCTACATGTCGAAGGTTCGATTATTTATTTATTTTTTATTTTATTTTTTTTTTTCGGGCTGAAGGCCACTGTTAGCCCGAGGGCTTTTACAGTTTCACCGGTTTGAGAGGTCGGCTTGGACCGTTACCTTGTTTTGCGAGAGCGTCTGACTCGAGGGTGCCCGAGAGGGCCGAACCTCGGCTCGGTCAGTTGCTTCTGACAGAGGATTCTTTAAATTCGCTATGATTATTAGCTATCTGTACCACCACTTCGGAATGCGTGGGCGCTGGAGAAGAAGTGGCGCAAGAAACTCCAGTGACGCTTCTATCTGTATGGACTGGAGAGAACCGACCAGTGACATGGCGGTATCGCGAATCGCCGTCGGCGGGGGCGATGTGAGGGTGCAATGTACGTGTGTTGTGTTTTATGAAGGGCTTGGGCCCTGGTAGTCACGTCGTCGGGGTCATCGAGAGCGTGCCTCGGTCTCCTTCGGACAGGTTCGATTATTTACTTATTATTTTAGTTCGAGTTGATACATAATATTACTCACCAAGAATTGTGTTCGCTGTGTTCACCCTGCTAGTACTTAAGTTGGAATGTTATATTAATTCTGCTTAAGGTTAACATGTAAAGGTAAAAATAACAAGTTTACAAGGGTGGGTCTAATGCCCATGGCATTCTCATTCTCTACAAGTCAACCCTGGGACTTCGAAAGAATATGTTGGTAGGCATAAAAATAAAAAGGTTATTTAAATAAAAACATATCATAATAAAAATATATATATATATATATCAGCTGTTATTTGACTTCAAATAATGTCGTCGAAGAAGGGATTTAAAAGAAACTTTAACTTTACTGGGTGCATTCTTGACATCATCCGGAAGGGCGAGGAGTAAGGAGTATGGCCTGTACTATTAGGAAATAATAATAGTTCGCCTGATTCTAAGTACTGCAGCTCTTGCAACCCACATCAATTGTCGGTAGCTTGTCAGCGCGTGTTCCTTCTTTGGTCATGCCGACCCATTCTACTAATGTTACGTGGATAACAGTTGCTATCTCTGTCACTCACGAGAAGGATAAAGCACAAAAGATTTTTCACAAAATGATTAAAGTTTTATATAAAATATTATCACGTATTTTGTGGATATTGTCATGTAAAGGTATACAGGCGGTCGCCGTTTCGAATTAGTACGTAATTTTTTACAATATTTTCGAAACAGATGGAGCCTTGGGTAGGATTTCAATGTTCTTTTGTAAGTTTCTGTCCAAAATCATTAAACATGTAATTGTTTATGCTTCGCTTTTGTAGTTAACTTCGATAGCCTTCCTTTCGTGAGCCGTTTAAACAAAAATTTAAAAAATGTTTTTTATTTGAATATATAATGAAATAATATTTTTTTTGCATGTTAAATACAATGCCATGCAAAATATCACTTACCATCGGATGAGCTGTTCGTTCGTTTTACAACATTCTATAAAAAAAAATACGAATAATTTTTGGTGTCAACCATCATCATTATCATTTCATCCAATCATTAGTCCACTGCTGAACATATGCCGGCCACACTGACTACCACAGAGTACGATCCTGAGCCACCCGAATCCATTTACGTCCCGTAGACTTCCATAGTTCGCCACGTTTCCAGTTTCCATCTAGTGGGGTGTCGTCCCTACGACGTTGTTGCCCCTCTAGGAACTTTCTACGTCATCGGTTATCGGTTCTACGAGCTGTATTGCCACTTCATCTTAATGATTTTGAGAGCTTTACTCGATAGAGGAACACTGAGCATAGACTTTCATTTTCTTTCACCATCTCTTATTCTGCTATGTTTCTTTCATTTCCATTTAATTTCAATTTAATTCTCTATCTACTAATGGCCATGTTTACTACGTAGTGGGTGTGACATTTAAAATATACTGTAATAACTTCTATTTAAAAGAGAATATGTATCGATCACCATTTTTCCAAATTATAAAAAATAAAATAAGTTCAAAGTGTCATTTTTGTTGCTATTTCTGTCTAAACCGATGTGAAAAAAACATATAAAAATAAAAGGTGAGTGCTTTATATATTTCTTAGAAAAGACTTCACTGTTCATATTTTACTTATATACTGTAACGTGGTCTGTCTTAAAAAGAAACGAAATAAGTGTCGTTAAGTATCGCGTTTACTCTTTTTTGTAACTTAATGCTACTTAACTACGCGGTGAGAGCTTTAGTGAAGCACAAAATTTCTGTGTATAATTTACGGTTCCTTTAATATTTTTTGAATCAAACTTTAAGTCTACAGGTTAATGCGAAAAGTAAAGTATATATGAACAAATAACTCGTTGTAGATAACAACCGCTGTGATATCTTGAACGCCATAGAATATATTTTAGTGCATTTGTGCAAACATGAAGTCACTCGTCGTCCTTTTCTCTTGTCCGATGTAACGCATGAACGATGGAAGGTTCAGATACAGTAGCAAAGATATGGTATGCAGATACAATATATATACACCCGAAAATACTACCAATTATGCCCACTAAAATATTTATTTATTTATTTATTTAAGGTTCATATCTAGTATGTATAAAGGCGGATTTAATGCCTTAGCCATTCTCTACCAGTCAACCTTAGGGCAAATATTGTTCCTCGGCTGGTAATCGTACACTTTTATGCTAACCATATGTACTAGTAATACGATCTTATAACGAATTACATCCGCAGATGTGAATGAATACCATTACGTTAATAAAATGAACTAATGGTGTGTGAACTTAATCGTCTAAGTGTTGCCATTTCAAGAAACATATTAAGGTCTCGCGTGTGTTAATACAATGATCTGACCACAATTGTAGAGTGTATATAGGAAAAACACATTTGTATTGGCAATGTGGTGTAGGTATTTTCAAACAGCTGATTTTTATTACAAATAAATATATAATTATAATTTCTTGTTTAAAGTAAATTTATTTTATATATTTATTGATTTCCTCTACTGGATTTCGACCACGGCGTTATCTTCTGTTTATTAATTAGATAACACTGGGTTTACAGTCTCCTATAGTATGGATTTCTAGTGAAATAATGCTGTAACAAGAAAAAACACTAAAATCGATATATTTCACCATTCAATTGGTAATTTTAAGCATAAGGCGTTCCAAGTGCCAGCTTAGCGGCTGCTTTTTATAAATTTTGCTTTTTTTTTAATTTCAATTCAATTATATTATATCTTGTGGTTGTCTTTAGTTTAGATTTTAAACACTATTTAATTTGTTTTATCTCTATTTTGTATAATGTTGTCTTCGACATTTAATTTAATTCCCAATTAATTTGAATTTGATAGTAACTTCATTTAATTTAATTTTAAAATCTTGTGTAATTATTTTATTTTGTTACGATATTATTTAAATTATTTCATTCTTTTTGTTTTTACGTATTTTTTTATGAAACACGATAACCTTTAATTATACGAATTGATGTGTTTATCTTTAATTGGTGCATGCATCAGATTTGACTTTATGCATTTATGGATTAAGATTGTTTACATTTATGCGCTGTAGATGACCAAAATTAAATAAATAAACATCATCCGCATATGATATATTATCGTGCCATAGGTTTTGGTGCGCGCTCCGTTTCACCTCATCGCTCGGTGTCGGTCAAGTGAGTTTCCTAATATAGATGAATAAGATAAAACAATCCAACTTAAAACAGTGTGATAGATTAGTTCTTTACAAACTCCCTAGTCTGGGTGATTACATTAAAAAGCGCAATCCTTCACCCTCGATATATTGCTACCACTCTAACAGATTTAAGTTCAACATGTTCTATTTATTTTCATCGTCCACTGATGGTGAGGCCCTTCTCTGTTTGAATATACAAAATTTGAAGTACACGCCAATTTCAGGATGTAAGGATCGCCTACGCGATATGGGGCCTTTGATCATCGTCAGATATTTATCCAATTAAAATTGTTCTAGTACTAAATTATCTAATTGGTATCGAATACTGTATGAAATGACTTCAAACGTTAATATATATTTTTTTAAAATTATTCATATAAGCCCTATACCTCTCACATCGTTGTTTTTTTACAGTGGTTGATTACGAATCATGAAATGATACGAGTTTATCTATGAGTATTAATATGAACTGCCTCGTCACCAGCAATAAGGTGTCCGTTTTTTAAAAACTGCATTAATAAAATACTATTTTAAATTTTCCACACACAAAATTATTTCATAATCAAAAATTCAAATCTAACTCATAACTTCTTTTCATACATTTATGAAAACAGCAAGGCATTGATAAAAAATCTCTCTGCGATTTTACTGACTTTAAAAGTGCTTTATTAGTGCTTTCCATTTTCTTTTTTATATTTCTTTCGTAAAGCGTTGACTTTAATATTTAAAGAGGTTTTTAGTGCCAGTTCTTTGGGAACATAACTAAATAAAAGTAAAAGAATTGTTGAGAAGTGATTTTAAATTTAATTATAAAAGTATTCAAATATAATTTACTTCACAATTTTGAATCGATGGTATTATTCTGAATTAATTAATCTGAAGCGACGGAAGCAATGCGAGAGGAAGACCAATAAAAAGATAGATCATATGCAGAATAATGTGAAAATAGCAGGGAATGCAAAGTGGGTGTGAATTTGATGGGAAAAGAGATGAATGGAAGGATATGACGCACACTCCTGTGAAATTTATATTAAAAACCTATTTATATTATAACCTATTAAAAATAGTTACCATTATAAAAACATTTATAATGGTACTTTGTTCTGAAGGCTCGTACTGTTATTATGGCTATTTATATTATTGATATTTAGATTATATTTAAATTTTTAATCAAATGCAGCTTTGCCACGTTCTTATAAACTTATATCTTATGAATCTCTTGTAAATAATGTTTATTTTTGAAAACCAGATTAGAGCACTATGCATAATATTTATCTATAAGGCAAATATCATCTATTAGAACCCATTCACTCTTCACTTTTTAATGAGAACCTTGTGGATTGTGAAATTACATCATACAAATTAGAAATAGAATTTCAAGGATGTAGCTTGTCATCTATACATCGCTATGATAAATAATTAAAAAACAAGAATGAATCTGATGAATCTTAACTGAATTATATTTGCGTAACTCTCAAAATATAGTTTTCATTTTTGGATATGATGTTTGTCGCTAATAGTCTGATATGGCTCCCTAGTAGTCGTGGGTAGAAGCTCTACGGCTTTGTTTGTCATCAGGGCGTGTTTTGGACATACAGTGCTTTAGAAAAGAAGTAAATAGATAGCACTCGCTATTCTTATCTACATTGATTATGCTACAAGACTTGAGTTTACATATTTAATCTTCAATGCAAACTTTTATTTTATATAGTGTATGAAAAAATACCTCCGTCTCAACTGCATTTAACATTTACTTCTTTCTCGATATAAGAAACATTAATCTTGAGAGATTTTCAATTCTCGAAGCATCTATTCGAATACTATGTCTTCAAATCTTCCCATTTATAAAGACTTCAATAGGGGTGAGACGACAAATGGGGCTTCATTGTGGAGCTGATTCCTTTCTATAACTTATCGAATGAATCGCTTAAGATTAAGACTAATCTGATCCCGGTTTAGATTGTCCTTGATACTTTTTGTATTCGTTTGTTATAAGGTTTTGGAAGTCCTTCATTATTTAGATTTGATTTTAGTCTCTCTCCTTCGTGTATTTGATAATGTTTTTCAGATATTATACTGATGACGTCTTCAGCTCGTATCAGCTTATCAAAAAGTAAAGTAAGATTCTACACATGTACATATCCCACTGTTGGGCATAGGTCTTCTCTATGTGTTGAAATATTTGTTTGACATGCAGTTTTCCGCACAATGTTTTCCCTCATAGCTAAGCACGTGGTAATTGAACCCTTAAAATTGCAATTAACGTTTTGAATGGGGCTACCATGGGAGATCGAACACGGTTGTGCTTGCGTACCGTAAAATTAAAAGCGAGGGCTTAAACCTTGAGCTAACATGATTCGTAATTTTTGCCCTCACAGATTTTAAGCAGCATAGTACTGCTAAGTTTTGTCGAGAGTAAGGGGATCCTGGGACGCAATTACAGGTAACGAGGCATACTATCACAGTCCTCAGAGTACCCAATGTATTCGCGTATATATATATATATATATATAATGTATAAATGTCATCATTCTAATTGGTGGGTTAATACTGGACATATTATATAAACAACGGCTGCGTGGTGTAGTAGCTAGAGTACCTGGGTTCGGTTCCCAGTCGAGGAACAATATTTCTACATCACAAATAGTTTTAGGGTCTGGGGATGATGCATCTATGTCTCGTGTCCACGACAGTGCATCTGAATCTTCAAAAATCTGCCAAAACGATATCGTCATCAAAATCATAATATATCTTGGCAGTACATATCGTCTGGTAAATTAAAAGACACCAGCGATTGTAATCGACCAAGACGACTGAAAGCTCGCCCTACTCTTTAAGCTTAGAATTTCAACCATACGTTTGCTACTAAGATAAGACACTTAAAAATGTAAAAGCTTCCGCGTTGTTTCTGTTGGTAATACGCTCACGGAAGCATTCCATGTCACGTATGTACTTGATACGGGGTGGTCTTATTACTGTAAAGAGTGCTTTGTGTGATCACATTGTTTTTGTTAATAATTAGGATGCATTAAGTATAAGAGATTGTTTGCTGATATAGACTTTGTTATACTATTATTCTTGTTTTTTTTTTATCGTTGAATAAATTTCATAGTTAAAAATATTAATAAATAATCTCTGTATTGACGCCGAACATTTTATATGTGGTAGATCTACGATGCAGCTAAAAACTAACTACACAAACGAGGCGGCATGATCGAAAAGGTTTACCCTTTCAATAAGTACATACACATATCCGACATAAAATGCAATAAAATGCCACTAGGATTTAATAACTCAAAGAGGTATCTACTTATAATATTGAAGTTTCCTTGAAAATGGCAAAATTTTAGCTGCCTCTTTTTGATTTTTTCTTTGCAAAACCACATGTTATTTTGGTCGGAAAACACGCATGCCAGCGGAGAATTCATCCTTTGTGAACCGCAATAAAATGAGGGAACAAAAAGCTTTGTACAGATGCGGAGAGATGTCAAAAACCGGTGTTAAGGCTGAAAATGCTCGGGTGCAATTTGTCTATTATTAATTAAAAAAAAGTAAAAGTAATGATATAAAAAACTGATATTACTTAAGTTATCTGAAGTCAGATAAATTTATCATCCACTTATGAAATTTATTGGTAGCTACCGCTATTGTATTATATACTATTGTGTATGTATATATATGAATGTGTGTATGTACGTGTATGGATATATCTATATATATATATATATATATATTGTGTATTTATACATGTATTATGTATTTAATATCTTTATGTGTATGTTTTATTATTCGCTTGTATTAGTTATTTTAGTATTGGTTTTTTTACTACTTTTATTAATTAGTTTATTGCTACACCTATCATACACATATCTCACCACACCTTGGGATGACTGGTAGAGAATGCCTTTGGCATTAAGTCCGCCCTTTGTGAACTTTGAACTTAGTTAAGATTCATACAATAAAGAGTAAATAAATAAATAGATAAATAAATAAAATATATATGATACAAAAGTAAAGTAAATATCATTTTCATCAACAGATTAATGATAATAATTCAGATTATAAAAGACGTTCCATTTTAGTCCTCAGATGAGAATGAGAATTGATTTAGGAATAAAGGACAACTATGTTACTATCAATGATAAAGACGAAACCTACAGTAATTTTAATGTTATTTAAATAAGAATGCTCAATGTTGTGAATTAAAAATGGGTAATATTTATTTTTGTAATATTATATAGACCGCATGCGCGTTTTTTATTTCTTCATCACACACATACACACATATTATTTACATTAGGTTTTTTATTTCTCCTTTTCTTGTATATATTATATTATTTGGTGATTTGAAAAGATTTTGTATTTACATAAAGTTGTTGAGTTTTTACATAAAACTAATGCGTACACAGTTCACCTAATTTGAACAACTTGCTATCCAGTAACTTGATCTCTCACTTAATAAATTAAACAGCAACTTTGTGCTGTGGATACTTGTTTACATTGGATGGTATCGACGAAGAATTTTACTACTATTTCACGGTAGGATTTTTAAGTGGTCATTCCCTGGTTAAGTTAACATAATACAAAGTAAATTGTAACTTTAGAAAATAAATGAAAATAGTTTGGAGCTAGGAAACTATTTGCACATCGCAAAAAACTTTCTGTTTTTGTTATCGGCGTAAAGCATTGTTAAACTACACATAACAATTGGAAACACCTTTTTGAATTCATTGTGTCATTCACGTTGGCATAAACTTTTGTAGGAGCGCTTTGTATATTTTCTAACATTCTTATTATATTTTCTTTATGTTAGTTCAACGAATGAATAAAGTCATTGGTTTTATGGTAATAAGAGTGAAAAACGAGCTTACAGTTTACCTGATTGTTGTGACCTCTGCGAACTAAGATAGAGTGCTCCATCATATGAGGGTCTCCGGATCTCTTTACACTCACCAGACCAAACATATGCTGGTATTCTATGAGAACGTGCATCGTTTCGTTCGATTCAACCTGTTCGTTTAGTAGCCATATATGTATATAAGTATATATACTTATATATTATACTATGTATGATCTTCACTTTATTAAAGTAGTAAACATTTTTTTTGTGTATGTGTATTGCTCGTGTGAGCCCGGACTCGGAGGGCCCGCAAGTAAGGAGTACGCAACAACGCCACTAACTCGATGACAGATGCAACTCCGCTGCACCTGTGGGTGAATAAATCACGGCGATAACAGAGAGGGCTTAAGGAGGTAAGAAACCTCGGCTCGAATCACTATTGAAAACAGGCCGTTTCTAAATTGGACCGGTCAATTTAGAAACGGCCTGGACCACCAGTAAACTTCGTGCGGACCGCTAGATTTTGACCCCGCGCTAGCCAGCGCGGTTTTTTTGTATAGGAATGGCGTGTATGGTCTGTGAATTGTTTAACTATTGCTGACAGATAATCGTTAGGCGAAGACTACGAATAGACTAGAATATTTTTTGGACGTTTTCTGGGCTGGGAGGGGGCATCCAGCGCGGTGGAGTAGGCATCTGCTCCCACCACAAGGGGGTTTTGGTGATCTCTAATGGTTTCGAAGAACTTAGAAGAAGATTCTTATAAATATTGTCGAATTGTTGATATTTGACAATCGCGGTGTCCCCGTTTTTCATATATCAGGGCGTTCCGGTCGCTCGTATGCGGAATTTCTTTAGCACTTTTTCTTTTGCCTTATAAACAGGAAGGACGTGTGTAAATGCAACGTTTGTATAAATCATTATAGGACGAATGCAAGTTTTATATAAGTGCAATTTATCTTT
Organism: Teinopalpus imperialis; assembly: GCA_029286865.1. NCBI lineage: Eukaryota > Metazoa > Arthropoda > Insecta > Lepidoptera > Papilionidae > Teinopalpus > Teinopalpus imperialis. The sequence goes on along the minus strand of JAGSMU010000022.1, from coordinate 4,675,651 downwards.
TAAGGACAATTTCCTACTACCAGATCCTAAACCAGTCGCCTAGTGCGCCGGGTGTTGGTCAAGTTGGTTATGGTTTGTGAGTAGTATGGTATCATTAGCGAACTGTGCTAGTTCAGCTCCCTCTTGACGTGGGATGTCGTTGAAGTACAATGAGAATAAAGGTGGGGATAGGATGGAGCCTTGCGATACTCCGGCTTTGACGGACCTGGGTAAGGAGAGGGCGTCACCGACTTAGTAGCGGAATTTTCGATGTGTATGAGTCTGTTTGGCATTTCGAGTGAGCAAAGCTTATAAATTAAGACTTCGTGACAGACTTTGTCAAAGATAAAAGGCATGTATTTTACATTATGGACATTCTTGGTTCCTGGACATTTAGTACTTTTCAGTAGTATAGAAGACTTAGTACTAGAGTAATTTATTTTTTATAGTGTAAAAATCTACCCCTACTTCTTTTCAGTAGGGGGTTTATAAAATATTCTTATTTTTTACTAATATTTTATTAAAAACTTGAAAACATTTTATGATAAAAGTCACTTGGTCTAGTACCAGACTATGTTCTAAACAATTCATATGATTTCTAATTTGAAAACTTTGCCTAAAAATTTTACTAATTTCAAGACCCTCCGGTAGCCCGGTAGCAACAATAGACCCGCGTTGTGTCTTTATTATGACATTGAGAGTTGCAAACGAGCACACAGTTCACCTGATGTTAAGTGTTTTCAATTGTCTTCTCACGAGGAGGCAGGATATCGTTTGAAGATTTTATTTCAAACAAAAAGAGCTCTGGAGATCCAATTACCAGTAAAGAGGCATTACACCTCAGTCTTCAGGGGGATCAACACGTGTGCGTCTGAATGTTTGTTGAGGGTGGATGTTAATTTCTTGGGTCACAAACATCACTTTAACTGTGTACATCATCAGGTGAACTATGAGCTCGTTAGTCAGTAGTGATATAAGGTTTCTCCAATTTAGGAATATTACGATGGTAAGCTTGAAAGTCTAAAAATATGTGAGACGTCATACATACCTACATACTACCTACCTATATTAGGTCCTTACATATGAAATTAAGCGTTTTACATGAAAAAAGTAAAAAACTTTTTTTAAGATCTGTAAGATTTATATATTTAATCAATCGAAGTATTTACCTTTATTATCTATGCATTTCACCATTTTATAGGCAGTTTATTGATTCCATTGCTGAAAAAATTTTAGGAGCATGAATAAATCTTTGAAAGCGATTTGGACTGCCTCATCGGAATTGAATTTTTTTACTTGCAATAATCTGTTGGAGCAAGGTCAGGGGCGTATAGTATGTATAGGAAAAATTCCAATCACAGCACCTCTAACTTAGCGACCGTCTGTCGTGACGTATGAGTTCTAGCGTTGTCATGAAGCAGTAGTGAGCTAGAGCAATTGACCAGTCTCGGCTATTTAACGGCTAGCTTTTCCATCATGGTTTTCAATTGTCGATAATACAGATCTGCCGTTATCATCTGGCCGGATATTAGGAATACTTACCAGTGCGTTTTTCTGAGTCAACTTTCCCTTGGGACAGGATTTGGCCAGTTCTCCTGGGTTCAATCACTGTGATGAGCATTACCGATTGTCGTACAATATTTTTCATCACAAGTAAATATACAATTCAAATTCTTTTGTTATTGTAATGGTTGAATAAAGTACTTCAATTAATTCATGGGGTTCAAATTTCTCGAGCTTTTTCGCTTTTAAAATTTGTCAAATCAAGTGAATTAAAATTGTTTTATCAATCACACCGAAGCCTGTCGCTAACTCTGACGTAGTTTGCTATGGACCCACTTCCACAATCACCTTTAATTCTACATTGTCAAGTTGTGTCTCCGGCCAACCACGGGGTTTGTTTTGGAAGTCAAGATCTCCAGGCCGAAAACGTTGGAACTAAAAACGTACCGTCATTTCTTGTATAGTAGTTTCCCCATACAAATTATTACCCCTTTGAGCTGTTTTTGCAGCGCTGGTGGCCACGGTGGGCGTCATATTCATAAATAATGAGATATTTCAAGTATTTTTATTTTCAATATTCATACCAACTATTATAGGTGAAAAACGAGCAAGCAGCCACCCGATGTTAAGTGATCACCGCCTCCTATGAATATCAGCAACACTAAAGGAATCGCAAATGCATTGCTGGCCTTTAAGAAAGGTGTACGCTTTTTTTTGAAGTCATATCGGTTGGGAAATGCCGCTGACGAAGGCTGATTCCACAGAGTAGTTGTACGTTGCAGAAAATTTCACGTGAATCGCACAGCGGTGGATTGCCAACTATCGAGATGATGAGGATGAAATTTTGAATTCTGTCGTGATGTGCGTTGTTTAAACTCGGCGGCTGGAATTCATCCCAAACATGCCTCAGAACACTTCCCAAGGTAAATTCAGTAAAAAATGCTAAGAGATGCAACATCTCTTCGCAACGCCTATGTCGCAATGCCGATCGGATAGTACCTGGGCATTAACGATTCGAGTTACTCTCCGTTGAATACCGTCTAACGTAAGAAACTGGTTCTAGGGTGCCCCGGCCCAGAGATGAGAACAGTTTTCCACGTGAGGTTGAACTAGCGCTTTCTAAAGTTGCACACAGTGGACCGACTTGAAATGCTGTCGCTCTATTAAGTGCGCCCAGTTTTTTCGAGGCCAATTTGGTCTTATCTTCCAAGTGGCCGCGGACCTGAACGTCGCTTGATATGTCAACGCAGAGGATTCCGATACTAGCTGACGTAGCAAGGGGAGCGTTTTCAAAATAAGGAGATGGTGAAAAAGGGATTATTGTTAGCGGTAAACGCGCAAAGTTGTGTCTTCGTGGGGTTAAATGAAGGAAGTAACCAGAAGAATAAAACTTAAGAAATTAAACAGAATTAAATTAATCACAAATACACAAGTCTAAGTTAAGGCAAATTATTTGAGATCAAAGTGGCCAGTTCGACTAAACGCCAATTTCATACGTAAGGACCTAATATTTCTCAAAAATAAAGTTCTAAAGTAATTCCAAGTGAGATTTATAAAGTAACATTTCTATTTAAATTAAGAAATATAAAAAAAATTGTATTCATTTCATCGCCGAAGATTGAATTTGAAATGTAATGACGTGGAAGTTTTTTTATTTTTGAGAAACCATTGGCGTTCGATAATTTAATACACGGTTAAATGACTCGGAAAATCCTCCGAATTTTGTATTACAAGCGAGAATCTTAATGAGAAATCGTTAAGATACGAATTATAATTTTTTTTATTTTTATATATCTTATTGATTTCTAGATATATTATAATTGATATATATATATATAAAAAATTAACAGCGTTGATTGGTGGGCATTTTACAGTTCACAGAAATTTTACAAAACGTTCGTTGAATGAGACAAACGTAAATCGATATTTTGAAAAATGTTTTGAAATATTTACATTTACCCTATTTGTATATTGTCAAAAAGTTTCAGTTCTCCTTATCGAAGTTAAGCACGGTCTTGTTCGAAAAAGTACACACAATACAAATAAACACTTGGAAACAACTTTTTTATTTTATTGTGTCTTTCATATTGGCATGAACTATTGTGGGAGCTCAAATTTTATGTATTTAAAACTTGCTTTTGTAATAGTTGACTTTTGTTAGTTGAAAAGGTTCAAATATTCAGTGACTATATTTTAGTAGTTTAGTTAGTTTAGTTTAGTAGTAGTTTTTATATATTATAAATATACATGTCATAATAGAATTGCTGCTACCTCGACATTTCTGTTGGTTAAGATCTATTAACTAATTGTATGCTGTACATTACGCCTATGCCTTTAAAATTGTATATCGCAACCTTTAAAAGATTTAACAGTGTACATGGGAGCTGGTTAAAAAACATTTTGGAAAAAGTAATAATGGGTGGGCACAAGCCAATCAAAACTTTTTTTTGGTTTGAAATGGCCAATACTGAAGAACGGCAATTTCATAGGAAAAATTCATAAATTATTACTCGTTTACTGTTATTCATAAATTCTGCTACCAAAATACATTTTTATTAAAAAACCTGTTTTTAATAAAACAAATTCAGCACCACTGTGCAAACGCTATCAGTTCTGATGTTAAACTTCATTTAGAAATTATCTTATATATTATATTTTTGAATTATTTTATATATAATATTATTTCAGAGAAACTCTTTTTAATGTAATTTCTGGAAAAGTCATACCAGTCTAAATTGTTACTAATATTCGTACTTTATTATTCGTACAGCAAAGAACTGGAATAGTTTGCCCGCGTCTGTCTTTCCCTCCGATTACAATGTGGGTGTTTTAAAGAGTAGAATGAATAGGCATTTACTGAGCTAGTGCGGCTTACCATCCAGGACTGCGTTTCCGCTTAACATCAGGTGGGATCGTGGTCAAGCACTTGATTAGAAAGTCAAAAAAAAAGCTTTGTAGTTTTAACTAGATGTTAATCAATACATACGGTCTGTGTTCTGTAGAAGATGAAAGTATTATTATTATATTATAGTTATTGTTTTTTCTGTTTCAATTTCTTTGTGCACGAGTGAATGTCCAAGTAGTGATATATAATATTATTTCCTTAATGTCAATAGATAATCATAACTTCTTTATAAAATTTAATATATAGTTGCCAAGTAATACCGATGAGTACAAATTAATAGTGTATTGTTTTGTAACTTATTATATTTATCTGAATTCTGTACAATGTTCAAATTCATTGTTCAAGTAAAAAATTCTTGACGTTTCGAGTGCCTTCCAACACATTAATCCGTTGGCCATACAAGTATTAAAGAAATACTTTTCTATCCTTTTAATACGGCCCCGAAATTAAATAAAATTTCCGCAAATCCACGTTAGGTAATTCGATGAGGACAGAAAAGCCTCTCTTTCTAAGGAAACGTAACCTCGCAAATAGCTTTACTTATTATTTAATTCCGCAGCGGCTTCCGAAATGTATTATCCTTACTTGATGTCTTAATACATTTTATTTACGATCGCGTTAGGCTCGTTACATATAAAACCCCAATTTATTATGGACGACAATATGTTTTTATAAGATGAAGGACATAAACATTACCGTAATAGTAAGTCTCTATCGAATTTTTTCGATCATCTGTATGTCTTTTATGACGTAACAGTTTTATTTGTTTATTTTGTACCTTGTAAAGGTTTACATGGGCATAATTAATGCCTTGCAGAATCTCTGTCAGTCAACAAGGTGTGTGTATGGGTGGTCGATAATAACGAATATATATTGTATATTTCGATATTATGTTCCGACAGTATGTTGCGATTTTTTACGCAAATTCAAAAATTTAAGTTTGAATAGATAATTTAAAGTTATCTTACATCGTAATCTTTTTTTTAATTATTTGAATAACACGCAATCAAATGAGCTTCAGCTTGCCCCGTCTATTAACCGACTATCATGTGTTATTAAAAATCTCATCCAATCATTTATTGAACCCAAAATAGACATTGTAATGACGTGTTTAATTTTTTGCATGTCTTATGAAAAGAAACCATTAAATCCCAAAACCCGATAAATTCATTATTTGCCGTAAAAGTTATAATAATTGTAGTATCCGGTGTTGACGATAAAGCTCAGAAAAGATTTAATAATACGAAGCAAAACTACAATGTTCAATTTGAAACATTGAAACTATCTAAATTAGGGACAAGCAATAGGACCCCAGATAAAATATTATTAGACATCAACTATGATAAGTTCTAACTTATCTTATTAGATAAGTAAGAACTTATCATAGATGTAACTTAGTTCCAAGGTATACTTTCATATAATGATGGTGAAAGCATGGAAACTATAATTAACTTACCTTGAAAGACGTTGATTTTAAAAAAAATATTTGGACAATGACAATATTGTTTTTTTAAAATTATATTGAGAACAACCTCACAGTCCAGATGGTAAGTGATTACTGCTGTCGATAACTCCACCATTCGTACTCAATAATGAATCGTAATATGCGATACGTTGTCACCTTTGGGGTAGGTTGGCCTCGTCACTAGTATTAAGGGTGTATTCCTACAAACCACCAAAAGATATATAGTACAGAAACGGTGGTATTTTACCATGGTGTTAAGTGATCCTGTGTGGTCCTTCCCGATCGCTCCGACCCATTCATGCCTCAGTTGTTAAACACTGTTAAATATGACAATAGTCATAATAACTTAACCATCAGTTTAAGGTATAACTACAGTCTTTGAGTTTTTACGAGTTCATTTCAGCACTTGGTTTTATGAAGAAACGTATAATATTTATCTGAATGGCAGCTGTTCATGTTGAGCCACTGAGTTGTAGTAAGAATTTGAAAAAATACAGTGTATAGAACACACGACATACTCGTACAGTCTAACTGGTACCCGAAAACCAATATTTTGTGACTCACAAATATTGTTGGTCACCCCATGCGACTATGATATCAAAGACATGGAGTTTACCTCAGTATGTTTCCCTTCAGCGTCGGGCACATAAGATGTTAACCGTTAAGATTAACAATTTCATTGTTACTGGCATTGGGAATCAAATTCGGTGTGCTAGCGTTACCGTGACATTATAAGTGAGCCACCACGGTTATACAATATAATAATACAACAAAAAATAGAAATTAAGTTTATATAGTAATTTTAGAATTTAAATAACAAGTACAAGCGGAAACCAAAAATAAATAAAATACTTTCTTTCCAGTTCATCTTTGAAGATTGAACTCGAAATGGCGTTGAAGTCGTACTCGTATTTTTGGGGAAAACATTGAGCGTTTGATAATTTAATACAAGTTAAACAGGTCGGAATATGATTCTGCATTGGCAAAGGTTTCCGTGTAATAATATGGAAGTGTACGTTAATAATTATCGGAGAATCGCGAAAGCAAATCAATAATATATATTTTTTGATACTGACAATCCTTATAAATATAATAATATTACATTCGGGGTCTATAGAGCGGATGGTGGAATATTGGCGTGGTGATATTTGTATGAGTGGTGATTTTTAATGATAGTTAGTAATTTAGATACTAACTGTAGATTATCATTACATTGAGAGTAAGAAACGAGCACACAGTTCACCTGGTGTGATACCTGCGGCCATTCATCCTTGACAAGGAATCATAATGCAGATACGTTGTCACCCTTGAGGACTGGGATGGAATGCCTTATCACCAGTAATAAATGTCTCCGGATCCTTACATCCACCAGAGCATCAACTAACCACAGCAGCATTATGCTGCTATTTCACCCTGATATTCTGTGAGGGCGTGGCCTACCCCAGTCGAGCTAACCCATTCATTCTGTAGATTGAAATAAACTGTAGCGTAGGTCTACCACTGTTAGCAGTGATGAATGCATGGCGTAGTAGTTACGAATTAACGGGCTGCAGTGTAGAGGGGGTCCTGCCCAGCTGGGGTGCATTGCACGTATTAATCCAAACCTTCCTTCGATCTCATCGCTCATGCTTTACGTCGGTCTATGGAAGGGATCGACAAGTCAGAGCCTCCGTTTTTACAGTTATTGTGGTTTAGTATATAATAAACCTACGTAGTCTAAAAATAACAAAACAAAACATTTAGTTATTCAGATACAAAATTTTATGTATTTATTAAGATATATATATATCTCTTTTTCTTATTTACAATGTAGGCACTACACCTACCACAATGTCCCTCCACTCCACGGGTTGCCTGGTAAAGAATGCCTTACAGCATTAACTCTGTCCTTTGTATCTCTTTTTGCAAGGTGTGACCAACAAAGTTTAAATAAATAAATAAAATAGTAACTAGACGTTAGTAATAGGTTACATACAGAAATTTTACCAATACCATTTATAGTATTGATGTCTGCATTGCGCAGTAGTTAAGAGTACCTTGCTTCATTGAAGGGGGTCCTAGGTTCGATAAAAAACTGAGAAACAATATTTGTGTATCACAAATCGTTTGTTATTGGGTCTGGGTGCATTGTACGTAGTGATCTAAACCTTAATCCTATCTCATTTCACATAGTCAAAGCAATAGGTGTTACGGCAAATACTCCAGAGTCAGAGACCAGAACGTGGTAATGGCTTGTTTAGACAATGGAGGGGTTGCGGTTACTTTCCGAACGGATATTATTACGCCCCCTTTGTGGCGGTGATAGTAATCACCGTGGAGCTTTATTTAGTATGTTTGTATAAGCTGGCACACGATAAAAAAATAAATTAATATTTTAAAAATGCTTTGAAATTATTTTAAACGAGGAACTTATTATATAACTTTTCAAAACTTACCCGAGCACATTTTTGTAAAGGAACTATACAAAACACTTGAAACAACATTTACGTTAGGTCAACATCAACTTTGGTGGTGGTATGAAATTTGTGATTTTTTAAGATTTACTACTGTTCCTTTAATTAATAAGTATAGTATAATATGTAGCAGTTTTTTAATTTTTTCATTAAAATTTTTCATCGAGTTAAGATTCGTATTTACCAATTTCTGCCATAAACAATATGATATAAGATATGAGGAAGGAAAGTGCTACGTCATCACCCCGCTGATGTCTAATAATTGGTATTGGACTGGTAGAGAATGTCTCAAGACATTAAGTCCGCTCTTTGTACCCCTTTTTGTAAGGTGTGAACAATAAAGTTTAAATAAATAATCAAATAATAATGATTAGCCCAGATGCTTGTAGGCTTTTGACAAACGGGGTGTAATCACTTTAATTACGCTAGATACAAATCGACCAGATACACCATCATTATATGTTCATTTTGTCGTGACCAGTCAGGCATTCATTTTGTGTTAAGTAATGTTATTTTAATACTGTCTTTTATATATATATATATATATATATATATATATATTTATATGTATGTATATATATTTATATGTATGTATGTATATATGTTCGAGAAAGTACGACTCATCTTCTAGTCCAACATCTGGCCCAATATCATATAATAACATCCATATCTAAAATAAATGCCTTTAACCAATGTCTGTTGCCAGATTGTTGGTCATTTGGAGAGGAGTCTTAGAGCGAGGGTACAAGTGACAATGGACTGACCGTATAGCTCGTAGCTCGCAAAACCAGTCGTAGAGCTGGTTACGATCCCCACTAGACGGAGCGATGAATTATGCAAGTTTACCGGAAATCAATGAATGCAGGTGGTTCCGGATCCAGCTTTTTATGTATGGGAGAGGATTATTTTTAGCAGTAGACTGCGAATAGGCTGTAATGATGTTGATAAAAATAAGCAATATAAAAAATTAAAATAAAGAATCAACAAACGTGGACAAATGTTTACTTAGAAATGATAACTACGGACCATGACATTTACGTCCATTCTCAACAAAGATTCAACTCCGAAATGCATCAAACATTAGGAATAATATAGACGTTACCTGTAAATGGGTTTCTGGATAACACTATTTATACGAAAATACTGCTATTTCATACTGGTATTCTGTGAGGGCAAGATCTTTCGCCGGTTGACCCATTCCTGCTAGTAGCTACCACGTTGTTCTGTTTCACGGTTTACCACTGTTAAATTTATCTAATAACATTTTGTATTAGTTACATTTATTATTATTATCTAAAATCCGCTTTAAACCGCTTAAATAAATTATTTTGTATAATAAACATAACAACAACAACTCGGTGTAGTTTTGTCCCTTTGTAGAAAGAGATCCATATCAGCAAAGAAATTTCAGAACGTCAATCCCTTTAAACGAGTTCTTTTAGACAAAATTTCTAGAAAAAATTATGTTTTTGGAGTAAATAGTAATTATAAATAAGTAAATAAATTTGTAAAACACTTTTAACCTTATTAAATAAAAATGTTAATTGTTCTAATTTTTAAAAAAGATCGGCGTGAAAAACTATACTACTTTATTGTTACTACCCTCTGATAAAACGTTGCTTTTGCCTTTTGTATAATTTTTTCTTTTAAGATGATTATATGATGATTGATATAAAATTTGCTGTAAAGCAAGTGATAAAATTCGTAAAATTTGTGTTATGTAGTAGTAGTAGAATTTGTAGTAATCACATTTTTTATATATAGTATTATGATAAACGAGCATATAGTTGCACTGGCACTAAATTATAGCATCAGCCTATGAGATTGATAAATCAATCTACTTTTACAAAATAGTGTAGTAATATTGATTTTTATTTTTATCGAACTTTACTGGTTCTTAGCAGATAATTAGATCGTTATTGCATTAAAGACCGCATTCCTTGTATCTTATGATGCCGAACCGATCCTGTGACAAAGTATATTTGTTGCGAAAGGTAATAAAATGTATCGCAATAGGTAATGTAACGCAAAATCCGGTAACAGATTAAAGAGATTATATTTAGTACCACTTAATTTTCCTTCGCATCCACAAAAATATTTTCTTTCATAAAATGGGGTATCATAAGTAAAGTATGCCGAACGCTATCGTAAATAAAATGCATTAAGGTATCAAGTGAGGATAATACATTTGGGAAACCGTTGAGGTATTAAATATTAAAATATTTGCGAGGTTACGTTAACTTAAGCCTTTCTTTTTGCACTGTTACCTAACGTAGATATGTGGAAATTTATTTATTCAATGGAGCAATATAACCTATTACTATCTTTTATAGGTGTATTTAGATGTGACAGAAAAAAAATATATAAATACACTACCTGGACATATCACGCCAGTATTTATTTATTTATTTATTGTCAACACCTTAACCACAAGCATACGCCTTTTGGTATTCTGCCAGTCAAATTTGATGATAGAGAAAAATTTATGGCGCAAGCGTTGTTCTTTGAATTTACCGTATTATTATTATTAACAAATACACATACGTATAGTGTGTATGTATATATATATATATATATATATATATATATATATATATATATATAAAGGTTATACACCTATTCGTAATGACTGTACAAAACAACCCATATAACACATTACATAACATATACAAAAACAAATATAAAATTATTCAAAGCAAACGTTAACCAGTTTTCTTGAATCAGTGGAAAGAGAGTTAAGTAATTTGCCCTGAAATGAATGAAGTATGTGCATGTAATGAATAAGAGGATGTGGTCCTTGTCATTTTTATTTATTTTGTTGTTTCTATATATATAAGCATATCGATGATTTCTTGAGCCATTATTTGTTATAAATAAATTACATACATACAAAGACATTGAACTTCCAAAATAAAGTAATAAATATATAACAGTACCCATTAATCTGTGTAAGTAGAACTTATTCCATATTGGGTCATAATTTATTCATATTTTGCGTGTTTTACTACCATAACATTACGCGATGAGCATTAAGTCATATGAAAACGATATACGTATATTCTTTATTTCATAAGCTGCTACGAATCTATCGTAAAGTAAGGAGTACATATATATGTATATATATATATATATATATATATATATATATGTATATATATATATATATATATATGTATACCTTTATACATACACATAAATATGAATATAAACTCCACCAGTACGATTGTCGTCTTTCACATGCCTTCAGCCTTTTCATATCTTACTCAAGCACGTTTTCCTGACGATGTTTTCCTTCAACACCTAGCATATGAGCACTTTAAAATTCAATTTACAACTTCATTTTTGATGGCACTAGACATCGAACACTGTTTGCTTTCGTTCAAACTCGACAAATTAAAAGCGAGCGCTCGGACACTTGTTTGTTTTCTTACGGCTTGAGTATTTAAAACTTTTATTCGTATAAAACGCGTAGACGACCACGTGGCCTAGTAGCTAGTATATTTGGTGTGTGAGTTTCGGGTCCTAGCACCGAATCTTAATTGAGGCCAATATAGTTTTTTTATGTAAATATGACAACCGAACGGGCACTTTATCCGATGATGATTGTGGCCCATACACAACATCTATCCTCAACAAAGATTTAATATGCATATGCGTTGTTAACCTTGAAGATTGTTTGTTGATTGAATGTTGCACTCACCATAGCAGCGTAATACTGCCATTTCACTCTGGTATTCTCCGTGGCCGTGGTCCTTCGCCTGTTGAGGCGAAGGATTCATGCCGCAGCTAATACAAAGCTGCAATATGGCTTCACCACTGTTACGAACTGTTTTGAGTTTGGATGTTTCATTTCCTTCCTTCGTTCTTATTCGATTAGGGATTAAGAACATATCCCTGTGATCGAAATGGACTTCGAAATCATCATCATCACCAGTTTAAAACATTTCATGTGTATCCTTTCACTTTTGTATAATTTTATTCACCGTTTTAACAAAGTACAAAACAAATGCAAATTTGAGTACTTAACATTTATCATTCAACATAAAAACAACCTACCTCTTTCCGCCAACAATAGCACTCACGACGTTTCTAACAAATTTGTGTAAATTCCTTTGGGTGCCCCACGCACATGATAAACGAAATACATCAAAGAGAGAAAGAAATAAGAAGGATCTCAGTAAACTTGTTCTGTATGTTTTTAAATACTTTGGCACATAGTGTTACGGCAAAAGCCAGCTACGTCAACAAGTAGAATTTATTGTTTTTTTTTAATTTAATTTACATAATAGAACGATACATATATTTTAAAAATGTATTTTTTTGTTATAATTTTTTTTTAATATCTTCACTGGTCGTTGTTGTGTGTAAAGTTTTCTTAGTTTGGTTATCATTGCCGAAGATCCTAATGCTTGTCAGACAAATTGGCGATTGGAGTACCAGATGCCTATATATACCGGACACTGGTCTGTTACGTTATTATAACCCTACTATATTATTTAATTCATCGAGACCAAATATGACTGTGCATGATGTCTAACCATATATTTGTATTTTTAGTAACTGTTATTTTTTTTGTCCTGTTTACACACAGTTAAGTAACCACATATGCATATAAACAGCGACTGCTCCCTTCTCTCAAAAATCAATTTAAATTCAGTATAAAGATCATCTGCGGCATATTTGTTGACTTCAAATGCTTCTGAAATATTTGTTTTATGAATTTCTTAAACATGCAGATTTCCTCTCGATGTTTTTGCTTCACCGCCGAGTACGTGTTAAATCGGCGCTTAAAATAGAAATTTAAAAATGTGAATTTAAAAGTAACCGCACGTACACTACCCCAATAGCTCTAGTTCTTATTAACGTACACATACACCCACTGTTTTTGCACTGTTCGGTGTAGAAATTATAAAACAATTATGGCATACGTCAATTGCTAAATATTAAAATTAAGCCATAGTCTCCACTGGAACCGCCTTACTTATAACAAAGTATTATAATTCCTGTGCGAAATCACTGCGGTACCAACATAAACATTAACGTAAGTAAAAGCTGACGTATGAACAATGTACACAAATTAAATCGCACGTAGGTTGCGACCGACATTCACAACTAGTTAGACTTTGTTGCGGTGTTTGTGATATTAAGGCTTCTCCACACTGACATGATATAAACGTAAGCGTTGATCAAATCGTGGTGTGAAGTATTTCACGAGAATTTGAATTGAACATAGAAAGCTTTCAACTGTTCAATACGATAATTCCTTCTATACTATAATTATAACTACAATGTACTAAATAATAATATATTAATCATTACTTGTGATTAATCCATTTGAATTAACACAAACCCTTTATATAATAGTAACGTGTGAATGAGTAAATGTATATTCTTGTTGTGCTTGAATAATTTTAAACATTGACAACGTACAATAAATTCGGCTATGAACACTAGCACGTAATAGCATCATAACGCTGTGTATTTCCAGCAAGTGGTCACGACTCATTCCGTCTCAGTTCTTGGGGGAGAAAACGCGCGTGCTACTTACGTCTTAGTTGTGGAGGGAGGTATTTATGGGTCGCAGTCATGACTACCAAATACGAGAACTGTGTTTGTCACCAAAAATTGTTTTTCTTTTTATTTAAGCAAAATATTTATCGGCATAATGATTACAGTACATCATAACTAGATACAACCTGGAGAAACTGTTATCCATCGGCTTTCCGCAGAATACAGAAGTCATCTCGTTTATCAGATATCGTCGTCTACAACGATTGTCGGTTCTGAGTGCTACTGAACTGTATGTTGATGGCCCAAAGCTTCAACAGCTTGTTAACTTATTGGCTATATCCACTGGAAGTTAAATGATCGCTACGGCCGTATCTTTCGTGCTTAATGGAGCAGAACCAAGACGAGAGGATTCATCTACCGGTATTCTACTGCTATTTACGCAGGAATTTGATATACCTATGCCTATGTTCATGTTGCCAAGAAGAAAAGTGTCTATTATAGCATTTAGCATGATTGATAACCAGTTCACCAGCTCACGGACCCCTCAATTCCGTGAGCCATGTGTCCGATGAAGCTGTAAGAGCCGCATAGGCTAATAGCATCAACATCAACAGAATCTAGTCATGATTGATGTGCTTGAAGGATTAGCAAGGGTTGTTATTTTAATGTCTTAATAATTCGTGTAGGGAAACGAGCAAGTCATCCTCAAATTATTAATTGTTGTTAACATAACATGCTGACAGTGTTACCATAGATCGTTGTCTATGAATAATGTTGTAATGTTTGTCGTTTGTAAATTAAACAAATGTTGCGTGTATTTATACTTGGCCCATGTATAATATTTAAGACGTCAATTTGTAATATATTGTTTGGGTGCTGCATGTATATTTGGATAACAAAATTTATAAATAAAAGTTTTTTATGTTATTACCTGTCCAGCCATAAGTTCTGTTACAAATGAAAATTCATTTTTTTTTAAATTAAGTAATGTAATATTATTAAAATTTATACCTACATATTTATTAGTCTCAGCAACAAATTAAAAAAAATCTATTCAAAATGGCCACCTTTGGCTTTTATACAGGTCTTTAATCTATTTGGCCACGATTCTATGGATTTACGCACTGTTTCCAAGGGAAATTTCGCCACTGCTTGCTCCAAAGATTTTTTAAGAGACTCAATGTCGCCGTTTAGATGCAGGCCATGTCCTCTAAAACTGTAACTCTAAGTGTAAGTCTTCAGCTCTTATAAAGTGCGAAACGTTGGTTACAAGCCAGGCTTGGGTAGTTCGTGCCTTGTGACCGGGTGTAGGTGCAGAGTCCTGCTGGAAATCTTCGGTATTTTTTAAAAAGTGTAGTGCTGAGAGGTTTCACATCATGATCCGAGACTGTATCTTGATACACTTTGGCTGAAGTTTTCACTCCTTTTTCACAAAAATGTAGTTTAGTGACTTCTTTAGACACGCCCCACCAAACCATCACTGACGCAGGAGGATGACCACGTTGTACCTTTCCGACCACTTGAGCAGCTTATTTAGAGCTGTGAGCATACACTTTATCATTTTGCTTATTATAGTGTTCTTCAATCGTAAAAATTTTTTCATCAGTAAAGAGGATATTTCTGTGCTTTTCACCTGCGTATCGTGACAGAAGGCGTTTTGATCGATCCACTCTCTTTAATTGTAAAGATTGATTTAGGGCATGTCCTGTATATCGATGACAAGCACCGAGCTTCAGGTCTTGTTTTATAATACGCGACAGAGCGAGAATCTTCATTACTCGCGATAAGATTTTTTGCTTCCCAATGGGGTTTCGACGAATTCTGGCTTTAACAGCCTTTGTAGTTCTAACAGCACGGCCGCCCCGATCTTTTCTGGTCTTCGACAGAGGAAGTGTTGTTGTATGTGTTGATAGTACGATATACGAACATACGGCTGATACCAAGCTTTTGAAGTGTCTGGAATATGACCGACGGCTCCATACCCACTTTGTGCAAGGCGATCACTACAATCCTATTTTCTTTAACACCCCATTCCATATTGTAATTTGATAATGAACACGAAAAAATATGTGAAATGGCGCAAAATCGAAAGAAATTAAAATAATATACGTGTTCCGAATTCAAAATTATTAAAAACTTGAAAAAATGAATAGTTTCTATGTAACAGCCATTTATGGCCAGATTAGTTATTCTTAACTTGTTTGTTTTGTGCAGATATTTATGTAAGAACCCAGGAGTTGACTTCGGCCAAGTACAGTCTATAGAAATTTCTAAGAATGTTGTGAACAACTATTTTTAAACTGTGGGTCTCACTATCTAATATTTTGTCATCGTATTGTTTGAATGTTCAAATACTTACCGCATCGCGTTATAAGCAAATTTCATTGCAAAATTGTAAACTACTCTTTTTTCGATAATTTCAATTCTTTATGGTCTTTAAATTCGTTGAAAAATGCGGAATCATTATCGAATATTTACCACTTAATAGACGGTAATTAATTGTATTTTTAATTTCTTAAACAAACATAGCCACCAAAGCTGACGTGTCTATTAATTATAGGGGCAGAAAGTTTTTCCTTTATTGCCACTTTATACACTCCAACGAGTGTCGGTTATTTAATTTTTTTCCGCACGAATATATGCCAGTGTAATATTTGCATTCTACCATTAGTAATTTTTGCAGCAGCCGCAATGTAACGGTATCGGTTTCTGATTAAATTATATTGAATGAGTGCACAAACTACGACTACACTTCCGAAGGTAACGACCGTTATCCAATGTTAGATCGAAGCAGAGCACAAACATTCTAAATCTCTTTATCATAAATATCTTTATTTATGTTATTCATCGAAATTTGCATAAACATGTTTGATATAGTGGAATTTTATGTATTTTCAATGCTAATAAAACGATTGTCCTATTGCATATTGAATAAATAAATCGACGTTACCACACTATTGTACAACAGTAAAGTAAAGTGAAACCATTAAACCGTTCTGGAAAGGTTAGGGAACCGAAAATCCAATTAACCTTATTGTCTATTTTGTATCTTTCACGTATTGTTAGTTTTACCCTGGATAGATCCGAGCATTCCATTTGGTAGTTTTATAAGATGTTACTTTCGATTTAGCGACAAAATCGTTAGTATGCTTTTGTTATTATATATTATTACTACATTTTATTGTATAATTTTGTTAACCCCGTGCACTCGGGTGTCGCCGTTCAGGTCACATTATCAGATAAGCAAATCACTCCTTTCGCCGCTAAGTCTGACATTCATTTTCAAAAAGGCAAAAGTTGTTGACATGAAAAAGAAAATACTAAAAAAATATATTTTTGGAGATTGATTTCTTTTATGTTGTATTTATTGAGCAATAAATGTAAAAATGAATCGGGAATTTTTGGTCAGCCGTATTAAAAATTTCTCCGAGTGTAAAGGGTATGTTTTATGTATATTTAACTAAATACATAACTGCATTAAATGTTTGATTTTTTTTATTTATCGGCATATCGGAAAATAACGCAATAACCAATGAATTTAAATGAAAGTAGCATTTACTGTTTTTTAGTGAAAAATGAATTTAACTTTTTCACGTTAAATTTATTTTTCACTAAAAAGAAACTCTAGGAGATGAAAAATGTTTCCTATACGTTCTAAGGTTCAAGTATTTGGATCCTAAATGAAAAGACTTTAGTTTATAATTATTATTTTAATGTAAGCTTGATTGAATATCCAACTAGGAAACCAAAATCTATAGCAATAAATGGGTTACAAAAACAATCTTACTAACTAATTTTACTTATTATATAAAATAAAATGTCTTGAAATTAAGACACTTTTTCATTTTACTATATTTTTCTTTATTGTATTACAGTAATATGATGTGTTGAGAAACAACTCTAGCTTACGGTTTATTAGTTTGTTATTTATTTAAATAGTAAAAAATAACCGAGCAAAGTATAAATTAGTAGTTTACATAAATATAAGGATACAGGCACAATCTGCGGTGGGATCGTCGTTTATATGTTTCTTTGAAATAAAGGTAACTTCTTGGTGATTTTTTATACATTACACTAGATGGTGAGTCCGATGTTCCAGTACGCCACCACTTCTAACTTATATAATTAGAGTTCCCATACGACCCGTAAATAAGGAAAATTTATTATCCATTTATACATACACCCATTTAATGTCCTGTATTACTATTTGTATCGTTTTTGCCCCGTTTAGTACATAATGCCTTAAAACGTAGCAAATGTACCGTCTATAATATTTTTTTATTGACAGTCAGTAACTACTTAGACATTATTTAAGATAATAAATCACCTCCTTTCCCAACTTTTCCACATTTTATTTACATAACAGTTAAACGTTTAGTTAAATTCCATCCCGTGCCCAATCCTCGTAATTATGTCAATGCATATTATGTACTTCAGTATAATAGATTTAATGTCAAAACGTATAATATTTTAAATACTAGCAATAAGATCTTTTGATAGATTTTTTTTTAAATAATAATACTATTAGGTATTATTATTTAAAAAAAATCAACAAAGGTTACTTCATCTTTTTTGTTTCATTGTATTGAGAAGACAGTTCACCTATGGGTAAGTGATTCCTGCTGGGGCCATGACATCCACATTCATTCTCGATAAGGAATCTTAATGCAAATGCAAGGATTTTCGAGGTCTGAGGTGGTGCCTCGTCACATTAGACCCTCCACCTGACGAAAGCAGCGTTGTTGCTGTTCGACGCTGGTATTTTCTGAGGGCATTTAGGCAAGACCGATTCATGTTGTAGTCAGAAACTAGCCGCAAGGTGGTCTAGCACTGTACATCAACTTTCAACGTATATGAATGATTCGAGCTTATAACGATTTGACTTGCACGTAGTTTGTTATTCCCATGCAAAGGCGTAATTTATTCATACCTCGCGTGTACGACTACAATAACATCTGCTTCTGTATAAAGGGCGAAGAAAAATTTTGTTAATATATAAATATTCTCTACTTTTCAGCGGCAATAAATATTTTCCTGTCTAGGCGAACTTTAATATTGAAGAGGTCGCATGATAAAATTGTCAAAGTGCAAACAACTTTGAACTCTCTTATCATAACACATTTAAACCTACAGTGAGTAATATATGTGCAGGTTATATACTAAATGTAAAAGTACTTACTTTACTTTACTAAATATATAAGTTTGGGCAAGAGTAAATATTGAAATACAATTAGGTATAAATAAGGCCACCATATTGGTATTAGTATTATTATAAATATATTATTAATAGCCCAATGTCAATAATTATTATATCGCCAAATAATGAAAACATCAGGACATTTTATCATTTGGGACGATATACGATATTATAATAGACGATTGAAGCGCGACTACTCTTTGCCAATAAATCAATCTACAGTATATTGGCACCTTTGACGTGCCTACCTACAGCGGCATAGTGGTTGAAGTATTTCACTGGTGGATTAAGGGTCCTGAGTTGTATTCTCGGGTGGGAAATGTGTCTATTTGTGAATCACAAATTGTTGATTTTCGGGTCTGGGTGTGTTGTTGAAAGGATGTCCCGTGTCGTCGTTCCTCTAATTTAACGGGCTACAAGGGAATAGAAAAGGAGATGACAAGCGAGTAACTACAAGTATGTGTTTGTGTTTACGACACTATATCCTAAGCTGGTCTGGACATCATCAAAACATAACGTCATAATAACATGATAATCCAGAAAAACAATGATCGACTTCCTCTCGATGGAATTGATCTTGCGGCATGTTTGAAACAGTGGTAGAGCTACAATGCAGTTAGTTTCTAGTTGCAGAATGAATGGGTCAGCTCGACAGGGGTACGACCACGTCCTCATAGAATACCAGCGTGAAATAGCTGCATAATGCTGCTGTAGTTGGTTGATGCTGATCTACTCTCAATGTAATAATAATCTACAGTTAGTATCTAAATTACTAAATACCACTCATACAAATATCACCATGCCAATATTCCACTATTCTCTCTATAGACCCCGAATGTATCATTAATATTATATTTATGAGGAATGTTAGTGTGAATAAATATATATTATTGATTTGCCTTCGCGATTATCCGATAATTATTAAGGTACACTTCAATATTCTTACACGGAAACCTTTGCCAATGCAGAATCATATTCCGACCCGTTTAACTTGTATTAAATTATCAAACGCTCGAAATTTCGAGTTCAATCTTCAAAGATGAACCGGAAAAAAAATATTTTATTTATTTTTGGTTTCCGCTTGTACTTGTTATTCTTAAATTCGTAAATTACTGTGTAAATTTAATTTATATTTTTTGTTGTATTATTATTTTGCATAACCGTGGTGGCTCAGTGTCTGATTTCTCACTTATGTCACCGTAAGCGAGCAAACCGAATTTGATTCCCAATGCTAACATCGATGAAATTGTTAATCTTAACGGCTAACTTCTTATGTGCCCCACTGTGAAGGAAAACATCCTGAGGTAACCTCCATGTCTTTGATATGATAGTCGCATGGGGTGACCAATAATATTTGTGAGTCACAAAATATTCGTTTTCCGGTACCATACTGTACAAGCGTTCCGCCAAAAAAGCCGAAAAAGTCTATGGGCTAAACGTGTCCATCAAGCAGAAACTTAGAAGTATCTGACCGAGCCAAGGTTCGACCCTCTCGGGCACCCTTGTGCTGGTTACCCAGTAATAAAGGTCTCGGCTGAGTGCCCTAAGCGCTGGGCCTGCCCTTTCAACCCAGTGAAGCTGTAAAAGCTATCAGGCATTAAAAACAATCAAGCAGAAAAATAAGGTTAAAAAGTAAGGAGTAGGGATCAAGAGACTTATTAATGGTGACAGCACATTACATTTTCCTCAGGGGAGACAACGCATCTGGATTTTGATTTCTTATCGAGAATGAATCTGGGTGTCATGGGTCGCAGGAATCATTTACCAATATGTGAACTGTGTGCTCCTATGTCACCCTCAATACAACAAAAAATATAATCCTAAATAAAGTAACTGTACTTACTTTATCTCGGATTCTAATTATGTTTAATAATAAAGATACTTATCATCATTTTAATAGTAATCTAATAATAGTAATTACCTTTCGAACCACCTGAGGTGGGTGGGACTCCGAGACGGGAGTTCCGGGCTCAAATGCAGAAGGCAGTGCTCGTCGACACCGCTCGTATAGTCTGCACGTTTCTTTCCCTTTCGCCCTAGCCCTCAATAGATTGGTCTCCCCTGTCGAGGGATTCCCGTCTGGTTGGTCTTTATATATGTATTATATTATATTGTATATATTTGTGTTTCGTCTGGTAAGTACAGGGATCTGGAGACCTTTATTACTGGTGACGAGGCATTCCATCTCAGTCCTCAAGGGTAACAATGGATTTGCATTATGATTTCTTGTTAAGGATGAATGTAGATGTCACATGTGAATTGTGTGCTCGCTTGTTACTCTTAATGTAATAAAAAATATGATATGGTTCCAACCGACGTGATATGATTTCAACCCGCTATGGTGAATCTGACGTCAGCCTTTATCGCTTACTGTCCCTTCAAATTAACTATTAAGTTTAATTTATAAAATTATGTAACTATTGAACCTAATAAACTTAAAATTTTCGTAGGCATGGGTGTATTGTAATGTGTAAATAATTTCACAAAGGTATATACAACTCTTCTTCAAAACGTTGAATAGTTCTAAGTTCACGTAAAATTTAGTCCATGTACAGGAATAATTTATTCATAATATCGTGAGTATTATGAATAAATTGTTCCTAAGTTATTATATGATTATAATAACTTCCGGGTATGTTTAGAGGCATAATTATATTGATATATAAAAAAATATTATGATAATATTTTTGTTTAAACTATTTTTATATTGAAGAGATCGGACTGCAAAGTAATGAATATAACTTTGAACGTGTGTACACACATATTTTACACTATTATTCAAACAGTGTAAAATATTAAACACTGTAGAAGTTTAAGTGTGGGCAAATATTGACGTACGTACGTAGTGGGTGCTTGGACACCTCATAAGGCTGTCACTAACATGTCATAACCACAGATGTTTTTTTTATTAGTCATGGCGGCTCGCAGCGCATCTAATAAAAAAAAACATCTAATAAAAACAACATATTTTTGATTTATCAGGTTGCAGTATGACGTTAGATGAGCCTATATTTGTGATACATTTCTGCCTGTAATTATATTTTTAAAGGACTTAAATAAATAAAATGTATAAAGTTCAGTATTACTTCACCATTACAAGGCATACCCAACTTTTCTTCTCGATTATTTAACAAGCCGTCAAGGAAGATTTGCCTTATTCTAACGTCTGTTAAGTTAATATTCCTCTAAGATGTAGGAATGTATAAGCTTGATTGTCAATGTGGTCTCTTTTGCAAGGACAAAAAACTCGTAAAAGAAGAAGTATTTGACATGATACGTCGACACTCTAAGTCTTTTGTTTGTAATGTATGTATGCTTTAGAACTGCGCCACCATTACACTGATAAATCAAAAATCCTCGGAACCACAAAAGGAATACCGATTCCTACAAAGGATGATTCGCAAGGACATTGAAATCAAAACCTGGAGTGGGCTCGGGTTCGGATCCTGTGATTAACTAAATTAAATATCAATACCATAGCAATAACTCAAGATACTGTGAACCCCTTCTGCGTGGATCAGGCCAAAAATTTATAGAATTCTGACGTGATTACGGGTTAACTATGATATGGGTTAACCAGAACATCCAACATCTCGGTCCACCTTGACCATGAGTACTGTCAAGCAAACGTCGGGATTTAAAAAAGTTAAAAATCCGAAAAAATTGTTTTATTTAATGTAATTATAAGAAGGTATTATAGATATATTATATAGGGTTAAATTTGTTACAGATTGGACATCGAAAGGTTATAAGATTTTTTTTTGTACGTAATTTTACTTACGGAAATATTTTAATACATGATTCGATACGTTTATTAACGCACTTTAATCAATGAAACATTTGTACAATAACTGAATATTTAATATATTACGAAGTATAAAAATATTTATCTCTTACATTTGAATTCGGTTCTTTAGTCTTTTCGGTGATTTTCTTGGTATAGCTGTTGTGGGTTTTCTGTACGAATGTCTTAGATGTTGGTTATATAAATCAGGGTGTAGTTCCTCTTTATATAAAAGTTGATTATTAAAAGGCCTGGGATCAATGCAGCCTTGAGGTTCTCTCCGACCAAATTGTTGACATAAACTGTCCAGTAACAAATCTGGCTCTAGTCCACTTATTTCGTTGTCTCTTGAAACAAGCACGACAGGTGTCTCAACAGATCTTAATCTGCTGAATTTTCTTTGAGCTTCTTTTAAGTAATAGTTAACATTTCGGAAAAGGCAATTTGAAAATTTTCTAGAATCAATAGGAAAGTTGTATAGGAAATTTTCTCTCGGTTGGCCTTCTGCTTCGTGTTTAAGATAAGAAGCTTGCAGGAAAGTGTTACCGTCCATTTGTAAAAGAATACATTTTCTGGGGCCCGATGCCATTCCGGTGTCTTTGAATTGATAATCGACTCTGATATCTGACCCAACGTTTCCGACAACCCATGGGAAGATAGATTTAAAAAATCTTATATCATCGTCATTAGAGAAATCGGAAAAAATTGTAATAAGTCTTGCACCGTTACATTTTGACACTGCGATTGATGTCAAGATGACGAACAAACAGTTTAAACAAGCCATTTTACTAAAAATAAATTAATCGGCCATTGTTTTTATAGACAATTGGATTACGTTATATTATGTTTTATTGCATGTAATTACACTGAACCATAATAAGCATAAATTCAATGCAATAAATTCGTAACGGTGATAACATTATTGAATAAAATTGATTAAAAATAAATCTTTGACCAACTTTAATTTTAAAGGATATATAAGTCTACATTATTTATTTCCTTTATAAAGTATTTTAGAGCCCCATTAAGGATCAAACTCACAACTAAGTAATTATTGATTTTGTGTCAGAGGAAGACAATCTGGTTAATGTTCTTTGTTAAAATAAGTACAGAAATAGAATTATTTATTTACAATTTAAGATTTATATTGCTTATATATGCTGTTATATCGCGAAGTATTAATCTTGTGGACTAGTAGTCTATTTATATGGTTGTAGAATTGTGGATTCTGAGTTCGATTCCCAACTCATATCCATATCCATATCATTCCATATCTTTACCATAATATATACTTTTTTATTTACAGATCTGGGCTTTTGTTATTGTGGTGTTTCGCTACATCTTTGCCGAACCTACCCTTAAATCACTCGATGATGTCGTTTGTATCGATCGATCTGATTATGTTGATTATGTGATGTTGAGTGAGTCTTTTTTTAATTGATAACTTCGTTTCATCTAGTCAACTAGTTGGAAAAAAACATCGTTGTATAATCAACCAGCGGCCACTTTTTTGCTACCTTATCTGCTACCGTTACAGATGAAAAATGTGTTCAGTAACGGTAACAGTATTAGAGTCATGCTGCAATTTATTTATAACTGCGGCACGAATGGGTCGGCGCGACCGAGGAAGGACCTTCAAAGAATATCAACGTAAATAGCATAACGCCGCTGTGTTTCGTCAGATAAGTGTACTGTTGCAGTCCCTTATTACTTGTAACGAGGCAATCTATCTTAGGCTTCAAGCGTGGTACCGCATCTGCCTTAAGATTCTTAATTGAGGATAAAGAATTTTGGTATCATGGGCCGCAGTCATCACCTTCCTTCAGTTTAACTGTGTGCACGTTTATCACCATCAACACAATAAAAAAATTCACATATGGAATAAAACTATATAGAAACGATGTCGAAAAAATATATAGAAACCACAAAAAATCTAATTGTTCCCACCAATTCATTCTAAATTCGTCTGGCAAAGGCGCAATGTTGTTCGTCCATCCCTCAAACTCACATTGTCCCGCCACCGTTGCTTACGCCGCTCCGGTCGGACGTGCTTTTATTAATAAACGTTACGTAATATTTTTATATTTGTTTTTGAATATTATGTCCATAACTTATGATTTCTTGAAACATTGTTTTTTTAAAACTTTGTCAATGGTTACTAACCAAAAAATGTGACCGCATTTTATAATCTATATTCTATATTGCCCTTTTTTTCTTCTGGTAATTAGAAAACGGTGGTGTATAATATTTCCTATTTTTGGATATGAATTATTCAAAATACTTTGTGCATCATGATATAATGAGAAGTGTAATTGTCATTGACATTTCTAGTCCTTGTAATGTGACGTGTCGACGGATGTCAAGACGTACAAAGTGAATCGGATTACATAAGATGGCTCCAACTCTAGAGTCTCTCAAGCAATCTTGGAGTAATTGCCTCAAAGAGCGTCATTAAAGTCGTTAATTGGCTATAAATAGATGTTAGTTTATAAGCTTATATTGTTTTTTAAGATTTTTTAAACTTATTCATACTAGTTTATGATACGTTTATCTAATAACAGAACAGATAAAAATAAGTAAGGTTATAAATTATATAAAAAAAGCATAAACTGTTACTTAACCGGATAAGCAAATTGTTTTAATAAGTGCAATGGTGAAAATAATTAAAATATATGATATTACGTTGCAGTGATATTGATTGTAACTAATTGGTGGTATTTGGAATACGCCGCAAATTTCGAGCAGATTAAATCTCCGTCCGTTAAATTTGTCTGTTTTTATTTTTGCCACGACCATACCACAGCTCCTGGGTAGAAGACAGGGTTATGCGGGAGGGTATTCGTGAACTCTAACGGATCTCACCAGTTCCTCTCTGCACTGAGCCTAAGTATCTTCGCTGTGCTACATCCAGTTCGATGTTTAGTGCCCGTATACCTGAAGTCCCAATTTATTCGCCCTATACGACAGGCATCCCCAGTATCTCCATGGTATCACCAACCTACGTGAACTGTGAGGTCATTTTAAATGTCGTGAGCAATTTTATGCACTTGGAATAGGGATTGGTCTTTACTCTCTTAATTCATTTTTATCTGCAAAAGAGGTCTGTAGTCACTGCCCGGATACGCCACATGGAGCGGGAGGACTGATACTTCCTAGTGTTTGCTTTCCGAGTTGATTTGCATGGCTTCTGAGTAGTGGAAGTGGGAAGTCCTCCGTCCATGTGTAGACGGTGGCCGTGTGTTCCGATGCACCTTATCCTGAGAGTAGAAGAGTTTCTTCCCTTGCATATGAGGCCACGGATTTGGGCCTTGCATAAGGTTATAAGGTTTATGTATTCACAGGAGCAAATACGGGCTACGTCTAAAACTCCCTTTTTGTTTCACCTTCGCCTAAAAACGGTAGGGCCACGAGGATGTGTGGGCCCTTATGCATTTCTACCAGCAATTTGAGGAAACCTTTTATTACTGACTCTCCAGGCAAGCCAAACCGGGTCCGTTAGCTGTCTATATGCTATAAGGGTGAAACACAATACGGCATAAAGCAATTTCGAACCTAATTAAATCGTTACAAAATAAAGTATATACCGATAATACACGAGATGACAATGTAAAATATTTAAAAAACATTAAGTATTCGACAACGTTAGTTGGTAACGTGCACATTTTAGGTTATGAGAAATTAATTAAATTTTTGCTTAACTGCATTTTCCAATTAACATGTACCAAAAGTTTGCACAAAGTTTTTTCATTAAACGATGTATGTTATTTTAGAATTCACTAAAAAAAGAATTGTATTAAGTTAGGAAGTTAAGGAATATTACATTTTCAGTAATTCGGTTTCCTACACTTACCATATGAAACATACCGAGCGTTATGTTGTTTCTTTCACGTTCGTATATTCCTCTAATTAAAGCAAGCGTTGGAATGTAATTATTTTAGAAATTATTTTTATATATGTAATTATTTCATAAGGTATGTTTTTAAATAAAATAAATCGTGCTCTTTTTTATCACTTTAATTAATTATTGTATCTGATTCAATAGTGAGTGATTTATTCGCATTGATTACTGAAGTCCTAGAGTCCAAGATTTACTAAATATCCACTTATATTCTATAGAACCGACACATTACAATTAATGACAACAAATGCATATATAAATTATCAATTATCTTTTATTTCTTAAGGTATAATTTCTCTAACAGTTTCGCTTATTGTATTTAATATCGAAGGTAAAGTATTACTACAATATTCGTATACCTAATGTATTGCGTACAATCTCGCGATGATATCCTCATTGCGAATATTTCTGTGACAGGGAGAATTCCAACTGGTATTTCTATATGACGAGTGTTCCACGGAATGTTGAGCTATTTTGAGAATACCGCCGGTAACGTTCCTAAAGGGAATATTCACGATGAATTTGCAAAATAATTAATGTACATTTATAACCACGGTACAAAGAATACTGAAATAAATATACCTTTATATAACTGTATGTGCACGCTTTATTTTTGAACGTATTCCCCCTAAAACTTGTGACTATCTATCCGATGATATTGCGATATGATACTATGCTGGTTGTCACAAAACCAAAGGAAATATCATAGTGAAGTTATGGATTTTTACTTATGGACATTTACTTAGTTACATTCTTATCTGCAAAGATATATAAATATATATATATATATATATATATATATATATTTATATATCTATATATGTATCGATATAGATATATATACATTTAATATTATTTCTACTGCTAGGCACAAAACTACAATATTTCACACTGATCAATCTATCCTTGAAAATATAGCGTATATTTTACTAGTGACACAGATCGTATGGAGCGTGTATAACTAACTTCACCTTGTAATATATTAAATAGCGTATTCTTCCCCTCACTTGACCTGCAAGTCTTTGTCTCGGGCGGTGTGTGTGGCGTTCACATTAGTACGCCGTGACTTCACCACATGTGACTAATTTTATCTTATACCAATAAAACTGCAAGAGACACATTGCAACTAACTTCTAACTGTATAGCAGGAATAGTTCTGCTTGACCGGAAAGGACCAGGCCCTCACAGAATACCAGCACGAAAAAGAAGTGTAACGCTGATGTGTTTCGTAGTGTGAGTGTAGGGATACGAGGACCCAATTAGAGGAAAGGAGGCATTCCATCTTAGTCCTCAGAGATGAAAACGAGTGCGCACCTACACTATTTGTTGAGAATGGATTTAGTTGTTATGCAGTCAGCACTTACCATCAGGTGAAGTGTGTGCTTGTTTCTCATTATAAAACGTATAATTGAAATAAAAGTCTATGCATTTAATGCTTTACAATGAATATAAAATATATTTATTCTATAAATATGTGCTAAATGTCATTTCAATTAAAAAATTTGCAGTATCTCTAACTTTAAACTTCTTCGTAATAAAAATATCCAAGACTTATCAACTTTTTAAATCCCATACAAGTATATTAAACGTAATTTAAATATAATTTTAATAATATATAGGAATTATAAGCATTACAATCAACAAAAAGTCATAATATAAACATACTATTAAAATGTATAACACCTTGGTAATATTACTCTTATTTACAGGTATCAATGATTAATTATGAATCATGTTTCCTCGCTTTATGACCCTCCTTTTAGCAACTAGCTGCCTTTTACTAGTAGTTGTAAGTAAATTCCTACTTAATTTGGATCATTATTATTTGATCTATTATTTTATCCCAATCCAATCCAATTCAATCCAGAAACTGAAGAAGCGTACACTCCTATTGTTAATTTATAAGAATGTAACACATAAAGGAGAGAATAGTAAGGTCGACATTTTTGTTTTTAGCGATTTTTTTCTTTCCTCTTTAGCGAAATATGAATACTCCACGCGCTCTCATTACTGTCAGGTTTTAAGAGGCTTGTTGTAGGCAGGGTTTCCTTTCCTGCAGTGCCAGAAGTTTGACCGAGATTCGTTTTTTTCCGTTTTTAATAAATAGAGGAGTACCTTTAAGACAAACAAACAGCTTTTCTTGTTTGTTCGTGCTTACGTAAGTCAATTTGACGTCATCAATGAAATTTTAAGAGCACCTATCCATTTATTTAAGAACTCGCAGTGTAGAAATTACACTCAACTACGATTGCTTACTACTACTGATATTGACGAGTGTGCGGTGCACTACTTAGAAAACTTCGCTACTTTATGCCGGATCCTGGATTCTATTCCGAGCCGAGAAATAGTATTTCTGCATCACAAATTGTTGGTTTTTACATTTTAGTTTATTGAACATGTCCCGTGTCCCTAACAGTGTAAATGAACTTCGAGTTAATTACACATAGGTTTAGACAAGGAGACGTTCTAATGCGAATGATTACGGCACTATGATATATCCAGCACAGTTGAGTTATCTGATGATACCTAGTTCATATCGCAGTAGTCGAAATCATACATGCCGGGGTTTAAAAAAAAATACCCCTGATATCACTTTGTTTAGTTTCGGTAGCCTTACAGCCGTCATTGTTTTTAATATGTATTTTGTAGCCGTTATTACGAACTTATAATTTCTTTTATTCTTTTCTGCTTTATACAGTGTAACATATTCGACGAATGCAGGTATTTCACAATTGGATTTTAAAGTAACCTATGGGGAATGCGTGTGTGGATTATTTCTATTTATTCGTATTTAATTCATAAATGGTTTTATGTTATACTGTGAAAAGTATCTAGTTATACTACTGTATATATAATCTGTGACCCATTGTTACATAATAATAGTGTGCGTTCCGTTTAAATGAAACGTATAGAAATGTATACACACATTACATTAGCGCCTTAGCATTAAGTGTAACGTTTTGAGATTTTCGTGCCATTGTATTACATACATTTGTGGTACAAACAATGCCCGTGTCAAATTTATCAGATTGATACAGCTTATGTTTTTAATTGTGCTATTGTTTAGGAATCTTTTCGACTGTGTAAATATCGGTCAAAGGATTTCTTTAATATTTCACTTATAATGATACATTATATCATTTAAAAAAATATACAGGTAGTTCGGAATCGTATTTCGTAGTAATCAACGAGGGAGCATATTATTAACAGTTGTTAATCTGATGATGAAATTTATTATCAGACATAAAAACAAGAATAATTGTGCTGTAATCATAACGAATATAAAGGTGGGTAATAGACATCTTCAGTAATAGACTAGATAGAAAATCTAGTGGAAGTCTATTTATTTACTTAAATTATTTTGTATGATATTTGGCGTCATGAACCGTTCACCTGATGCTAAATAATAACTGAGGACCAAGGTATCTACATCTACCCCTAACAAAGATTCAAGATCACGTTCTCACTAAGGGGTAAGATGGAATATCCCTACACTCATTCTACATAGAATAGGCGGTAAGTCAGTGATAAGTCCGCAAGTAGCAGTCTGGGGGGTGGTCTGCCTCCAGCAGTGGATTAGTGATAGACTGGGACGATGATAATAATGATATTTTTTCTTTTATAGAATTCGTGGCAAACGAGCAAACAGCTCACCTGATGGTATGTGACAACCGCCGCCTGTGGCAATCCGCAACACCAGAGTAATCACAGATGCACTGCCGACCTTTAAGAAAGATGTAGGCTCTTTTCTTTTCTTGAAGGTCTCTAAGACTTATCGGTTTTGTGAGTACCGCTGGCGATAGCAGAGATAGCACAGAGTAGTTGTGCGTATCAGAAATTTTCACGTAAAGCGCTAGTGATTAATTGCTGATTATTGAGATAATGGGGATTAAATTTTTAATTCTGTCGTGTTTTAACTCATTGTACATTGTTAAAACTCAGCGGCTGGAATTAATACGAACACTCCTCTTATGCCCAGTTGAGCCTACCTATTCATATTGTATATTGGAACTGTCTATCGCATTGTTTTGACACAGGTATATCAGACGTTGAAAAAAATAAGCTCTGACCCTCCAATCGGGATTCGAGAAAGGCAATGCAGATATCATTTCACCTTAAACTATTATGTCCTAGACGTCCTAGACTAATTACTTGAATAGATTACAAAGAAATAAACCCCTAAAATGTACAAGCATGTTCGCTGTTAATGATCATCTGTTCGTACAAACATTAAAACTTTTCAACTGAACCTAAAAATTTCGTACACGTAGGTTTCGTAGGTAATTTATGATTCTAAAGATATTACAATTCACATACACAAAGCTATGAAATTCAAGGATATGAATTACATATAAAAAGGTTTTTGTAGCATCTTTAACTCGGCCAAATTGTTTATAATTACACAAGTATATCTTGATGATTAATTTATATACTTAATATTTATATTAATAGCCTAATGATTTAGGGTACGGCCTGCGAAAGTTAAGGTTCGAATACCCCATTCCCATACCCATTCGACTATTATTGTAACGCGTACCATTTTAAGCTTAGTTTGAGTGGTTGACCGGAATGTTAGTAATGATAATAGCATTCTTAAATAAATATTGAAACGTTATAATGAGACGGATGTTTTATGATGAGATGTTAGCGCTCCTTGTCTCTTTCATCCGCTTCCTCTGTTAAGCGAAGAGTGTAACCATTAAGCATTGACGGAAAGGGCCGCATACAACTAAAGAGCTCTTGAAACGGGAAGAGACGCATTCCTTTCGACATCATAAGACAACGTAAATTTGCACGTATTCTGAAAATACGACTTTAAGTATGAGGCAACAGAGTTCATTCTCATTGTGAGTTTTATAACAAATCATTTTTTCGTAGTCTTTTTAAGGTTCTGTGTATGTAGCTATTTATACTAATGCGATTTCCTTCATGTTTTCTTTTCAGGACAATTTGTTCTCTGTTATTTTTGTAAACAGTACATTTTTTAATTTAATGTTTTTTTTTGTTAAGTATGGTACCAGACATGCTAATCGAGTAATATTGGTAGCGAAAAAAAAAATAATCATATTTCTTTCTCTTTACATGATAATCTATCTTAATATGTCCTATATCCATGTAAATATAGTCCTTAAATATGTAGCCTGAATATTTTTTATTCTTTATACATTTTTATTTTGAGATATATTCAACTGATCATCGACTTTAAGACGATATAAAATATATATAAAAATAAGATAAGATATAAAAGATCCCCCCACGCGGAATCTAGTCTAGGGCGTCAATCGAAGGGGCGTAAGTTCGTCTAATAAGTTTCGAATTCCAAGTTGACGATGTTTTAGGTATAATTATAAGATTTACATAGTAACAACATTTTACTTTTAAAGAATTTCACAGTCGATTTGCTCAAATGAGTAGTTTCGCTTAAGTTAGTATCGATTTTAGAATAACATATTATGTATAGTCTAGTTAATGAACCAACTCACATAAACACATTTATAGATCATATCATAACTAAAAAACTAATAAACGAATAAATTAAATTTTATCCTCATCATCACGATGGTTGGCAATCCATCACTGTGCACTTCACGCGAAATTTCCTGCCACGCACAACTACTCTGTGGAATCAGCTGTCGCCAGGAGTGTTTCCGATACGACTTAGGGACCATCAAGAAAAGAGCCTACACATTCCTTAACGGCCGGCAACGCATTTGCGACTCCTCTGGTGTCGCGGTTGTTCTTGGGCGGCGGTGATCACTGACCATCGGGTGGACTGCTTGCTCGTTTGTCACGAATTCTTTAAAAATAATATCATCATCATCATCGTCCCAGCCCATCACTAGTCCACTGCTGGACGTAGACCTCCTCCCAGACTGCTACTTGCGGACTTATCACTGACTTGCAAAAGTCATCATTCCTATTAGTAGGGAATCATTTATATATTAACTCAACATTAAAATTTTTAGCTAAAGCAAATTCGAGACTTTAATTTAGTCAAGTTAAAATGTGCATGAATTTTTAATATTGAGAGTTCACCTGATTGTAAGTGATTCCTGCGGCCTATGACATCTCCATTCATGCTTAAGAAGGAATCATAATGCAGATGCGTTGTCACCCTTGAGGACTGAAGTGGAATGCCTCGTCACCAGTAATACAACAAAACACAGCAACATTTCGCTGCTATTTTATGCTGGTATTTTGTGTGAGCGTGGTCATACCCCGGTCATACCGCCTTTTTCTTTTTTTTTTGGTCTGTTGTCAGCTGTTAGCCCGAGGGCTTTTACAGTTTCACTGGGTTGAGAGATGATCGAGCGCTTATGGCGCTCAGTTGAGACCTCTATTGGTGGGTAACCAGCACAAGGGCTCCCAAGAGGGAGCCTCGGCTTGGACCGTTACCATGTTCCGCGAGAGCGTCTTACTGTCTGGGTGCCCCGTCGTGCCCGAGAGGGCCGAATCTCGGCCCGATCAGATGCTTCTGACTAAGAATTATCTACATTAATATTATTATTGGCTATCTGTACCACCCCTTCGGAATGCGTGGGCGCTGGAGAAGAAGTGGCGCAAGAAACTCCAGCGACGCTTCTATCTATATTGACTGGACAAGCGTTGCCCATTTCTGGTCGAGAGGGCCCTGTTATACTTTACTCGGTTTTAAGCTGCAACCTGGTTTTTCAAAGTAGTCTACTACAGTACAAAGAAATATTTTGACGCTGTCATAATAACTCAAAACTAAAAGGTAAAAATTACACGAAATAAATTTAACATTTAATATAAATTCACGTACTACTATATATCACATTTCTGGTAGAGCTATTGCGAATTTCATTAAACGATGGTGAGTGGTTGATTGAAGCAATTCGCTGATAAAATTCTCTAGAGAGTTTCATAATTGTCGGTGTCGGTTGTCAGTTTAATTTTAGTGATGTAAAATTGTAGTCCATTTGAACAATAATCTGTTACTTTTTCAAGTACATTTTGCAATGCATTAACTTACCTATACTTATAAAACTATTAAGTCAAAGTATAGTGAAATTACAAGTAACAAGTACTCTTAGTATATGGATCGTAGGTTATTTATCGTAGGTAATGCGTAGCTGGCGACAGGAAAGCCAAGCCTGCGGTAGCATACGCTCAACGTCCCTTGAGCAATGGACTCATGACGTGATCGTGACGTGGTTTGAAACGCGTACTAATCATATATTTAGTTGTCATACCTTACTTACTCCACACTTATTATGTCTCCAATTGCAGTGGTCTGTAGATGGTGGCGTTCCTAGAACGCCCTTGGCTTTATTGTGTCCTGTAACGTACAATGAACATTCACTATGATAGGATTATGACTGTAGATTTGTATGACGCTTATACACGCGTTGACATGTAAATCGATACATAAGCTTAAGTTATGTCCAGCCATGAGGCTAAGCTCTCTTTAAGCTGTTATGCCGGTTGGCTGCTGACCATTCCTATCGTCACATCCTATTTCCGGCGTTTATTTGGTTCCACACACTGCACTTGCCGTTGGTGTTTTGTCGGGGCTTTGTGCCTCCCATACATTTAAATGGGATAGAGAAAATTTCCTTGTATATCTTTTTTCCTTAATCTTAAGATCCTTAATTTAATAATAATAATTAAGTACTCTTTGCAAATGTAAAGATAACAAAAGTATTAAACAGATTCTACCTGAGGATTCTGCCTTCCTTAATGTCTTTTCACTCTTTGGAAACAAACCTAAAAAAACTGATTACTGTACTAAACTCATAAAACGTAAATAATAGTACTATCAAAAAACCAATTTATTGAATGTGCTTTACACAATATTGAGTATTTAAGGAATAACTAATTATTTTATGTGTTGAACTTAATAATATATTAATACTAATCGTTTATTTTTGTAATATAAAGGATACGGTAAGTAAATAATATGATGAAATAGTTATGTTGAATAAATCGTTTTATATATTCTAAGCCAAAATGTAAAATTTACAAGTATTATAAAGTTTCTTTAAAAGTTAATGGATTTTTTACCCGCTTTCAGTTTTTTCCTTTTTATTTTACGCGAAGATTTCAGTTTTTCATTACAGTGAATAAGTCAAGGACTCTTAGCTACGTGGCAATGTAGCTGACATTTTATGAACAAGTTTAACGTATCAAATAATTTTATTTATAAAACTTCCATTAAAAAGATAATTTAATATCTTTAGTCAGTTTTATCGAAATGGGTTTTTTATAATATTTAATAATAGATAAGAAAATGACGAAAATAATGAAATCTTTAATTGATTTTTCTTAACTTTTTCTAAGTGTTACTTTTTCGTATGATGAATCTAAGAATCCGGAGATTCATTTCAGTCTTCAGGGGTGACAGTGTGTAGATGTTTTATTATTACTTACTACTATTATAACTTACTATTATGTGAACTGTGTGCACGTTTATAAACCCTAATATTATAAAAATAACAAAAATCTTGCTAATGTTTAATCTATTTCTATTGCACAATTAATAACTACTGAATTACATTCGTTATTTTGTTTACAATTAATTAAACTTAATAATGATAGATGTAAATTGATGCCATTATTATTATTAAAATATTTAAATTAATATGACCAATATAAATATTTTGTGTGATGGATATATGTATATATATATATATATATATATATATATATATATATATATATATATATATATATATATATATATACATATATACATTTTGTAAAAATCTGTCTGTTTAATAATTTAGCGGGTGTTTTAAACGCCTACATTTAAATTGCAGTAAGAATGTTAACCTGAATAACAAAAATAAAAGCCTATACAGGTGCTAAAACTGGCGTATTGTGCAGAATTGTGTTGAGGGTACCATTCTGACTAGAATTGATTGTTCAAATAATCCTCCATTTGCATAAAAACAATGAAAGTACGAATAAACGGGGTAGTAATAATTGTCAGGAATTTTCGAGGATTTAATTTGTATGAAATGTTGCTGAAACTTGTCCTTTTCCAAAATAAATCGAATATATTGTTTTTATATTTTTAATTTTCCAAAATTTTGAAAGAATTTTCCAAAAACCACCTCGATATATTGAATTTTATAGGAATGAAATGATTTGAATGTCAATACCATGTATAACATACAAATGTCTCGTTGTTTTTTGATGGATTAACTATTATTTATAAAAGCATATATTAGTGCGAATGTTTCAAAAATATCTCTTGTCTGAAGACGTTATACTTTTGAACCGGAGATAGGTTTTTCGTTCAAAGGAACGGTAAATAAATGGAACATAAATGAAGTACCTTTTACTTTTACCTTATTTCAAATGCTAAATATTTAAAGGGATTTTGAAAATAAGAACATATCAAATAAAGAAGCAAACTTTTATTTTGATTTTGATTATGAACTGTAAAAAGTTACTAAAGGAAGTAAAAGTATTCGATTTGTTAAAGTAGGTAGCATGAATGGATTTGTAAAGCCTGGTAATAAAGACTTTTTATCTCTGTTCTGTTTTGTTTGGTATGGTCATTGAAAGAATTACCAGTCAATACGATAAAGAAGCATTTCATCTTAATCCTCACAGGATTCCTATTAATATTTGTTTAAAACACAATAATAATAAAATAGACTGCATGGATCACTAACCATCAGTTGAACCGTGCTCGTTTATTACCTTGATTTTCTAAAAATAAAAAAGGTCTTTTCGTTTTAAAATGTCCATTCTTTTACCAAGCTATTTGATTATAAGTGTGATATTTGTTTGACATTACGGTTTCCGTCGAACAGTAAGTAATTCAAACTGCCCTTAGTGCATATATTATTCATTTGTCACGTATTCCCATTTTTCATAGGTGTGATAAAATATGACGTCATGTGACTGTGATTTACGGGTTCCGTTTATCACAAACCCCGTAAATGTATTGCACCTGTTTGTTCCACAAAAAGTATGTATTTGCAACTGTCAGTATACCCATTTTAAGGAAATAACGGTTTATTTTTCAAGAACTTGATCGATGACTAAATTTATACTCAATAATAATAATTCATTTATTTTAGTTAAACAAAAACATAAATATGACGAATATTTATTAAGGAAATAAATAAATGATCACTTTCCTTTTCGAAACCTTCTTTAAATTTAGAGCGATAACGTTCTCAGCATAACATCGATAAGAAGTTGAATAGAGTACGAGATAAATTTGTTATTTGAAAGAATGTGATTATTAAATAGCAATTTATTAATCTTATTTCATTTCATTCTTTATGGTCTTTCATAATTATGAGAGGAAATAAATTTATTAGTAGAGCTTGGATTTTCCTGGAGGTATAATTTATGTAAGATTTTTATTAAATATAATAGTTTTTTCCGATTAGTCAATACATAGACATAGATATTGAAGTATTTTAAAAGCGATAACCTTCTAGTATAAATATAATCAAGAGTTGAATACGCTGAAGGGATGGCTCGAGTCTTACTTCGGCACTTCCTCAATTTTGTTTCATTATGGTGACTACTGAAATATTAGATTGTTTGTGATAAGTGTTAAGTACAATAATTAAAAGACATTAGGGAAAAAAATATTATTTAATTTCATCATCACCGTGGCTGGAAATTAAAAAGAAAAACAAAGCGTCAAAGGGTGAATCGAAAAACGCTGATAGAGTTCGCAACGTGTTCTCATCATGAAAGGCTTTCAAAAAGTAGCGCAGCGCACATAATTACGAAGAGTTTTATGGAGTAATGAACAACGCAACTTTTGATTGTACTTGTTATGACTTCGATCGAAACAGTCTATGTAATTTGTGGGTTTTTATATTACTATTGTAAATATATTTTATCTAAATATACCACTGGAAACCACATCGAAACTGTTTGTGCTATTAAAGTCATTTTAAAATTATTCAATTTATCATGGTGACATAAGTAAGCTTAGAAATAATTATATTATAATAACATATTGTTTGGTGTATAATTTGTTTTTTACTTCACTTATACGGACAGTAGGCATTGTAAATTTATCTTTAATTTTTGTATAAAAGTAATGGCTATCGTCGTCTCCAACCGAATATAGATACGACGCAAATACTAGAATGCTCTTTCACGTTACACTAGGGTATTAGTGGACTTCGTATGTTTACGATTTTTTTTAATATTTTAGTTAGGATGCTCGAAGTAATTGAGCATGTAAACACGCAATCAACGATTTCATTAATGCCAGCAACGAGTTATATACACTCGTGAGCAAAAACATCGACTCAAGCTGAATGCTTGCGGTCAAAATATTCTCATTAATTAAAAAATAAATGCTATTATATTAATAAAAAAATATACAAAATTCGTCTTAAACATAATCAAATAAAATAATAAAATTAATCCAATATTACCCGGCTCTAATTACAGCTTTTTTTTTGCTATGAACAATGAATGTAAATATCTTTTAATAGAAATCATTTTTTTATTAAACGATGCTTTATTATTTTTTATTACAACTTTTAACACGACTTAATATATTATATTAAGTCGTGACCAATGAATAAGTAGATTACCAAGTGTGTATGCTTCCTTAAGG
Organism: Teinopalpus imperialis; assembly: GCA_029286865.1. Lineage (NCBI taxonomy): Eukaryota > Metazoa > Arthropoda > Insecta > Lepidoptera > Papilionidae > Teinopalpus > Teinopalpus imperialis. Next base: position 4,637,387 of record JAGSMU010000022.1, on the reverse strand, counting down.
TTGGTAAAAAAAAGTGAGCAATAAACACATGAACAAACACATTGCCATCCAAATGAAAATATTTTGAACAAATGCATCGCTTTTTAAATCTCTTTACTCTCCCCGCATGGGAATATATACAGTTTAATTATTTAACTACCAATTAATTACGTGAAAAATGAATTGAACTTTAAACAGTCCAAACGCAATTGATCGAATTTCCACACTACGATACACAAAACACAGACCGCAGTCGGTACTAGTCTTTATTAATTAACCTGGAAAATTGCTGAAAATTAATTTTTAATGATATTTTTCAATTATAATGATAATTGCAATTAACCTCATCTCAGTGTAGAATTGAAATGGAAAATAGAAGCAATACTAAATTATTCGCTAGAATAAGACTGATAATTTTTAAACGAATGGCGATGTTTAATTACTAGGTATTCCATCATATTATCATAATCTTTATGGATAACAATATAACTTCGTGTACACTAGTTTCTGAAGATGGAACATTATGTTCGTTTATTATCTTTACTTCTATGAAAAACATGACGTTCGGTAAAATGTAATATTTCGAATATAACTAATAATGAAAAATTATGTTATTTTTGAAATACAATATGATTGATGAGACCCAATCATAATTATGAGACAAAATAAAATGGCTATTGTAAGAAAAATATATGATTGATTATATAATAATTTTTTTTGTAAGTTTCTTATCAAAGTCCTGGGTTTATCCAAGTAACTAAAAAACGCAAATATAGTATTTTTAATATTTTGTAGGCGATAAGGTAACTCTCTTATGATGATCAGGAGCGACGTAAAATTACTTTATTTGTACTTTTATTCTCTGCGGACATCGCAAATAACTCCTTGAAATAAGTATGACTTTATAATGTGAGTACATATAAAACAGCATGCAAAAACATTTGTTTTTAATAAATTTATTGTAATTTTACTAAACAGTTATGGTTTAATTTTGCTATAAAATTGGTCGGAAATTAAAAAAGTAAAAAGGCCAAAGGTTGTAACAAAAAATGTCGATAGGGTTCGCAGACGGTTCTCATCTTGAAAAGCTTTCAAATAACACCGCAGCGAACATAATTACAAAGAGTTTTATTCAGTTATGAACGACGCAATTTTTGATAGTAACCATATTAATTTTATTTTTCGTTTGCAACACTTAAGATTGTTACTGTATATAATTTACTCTATAGACTATTATTGTATTATTTACTACATTTAAAATTAAAATTAGTATCTTTTCTTATACACTCAAATTCTCTGCTCAACCCAAAGGTTGGTAGAGGGGCTGGTAGAGAATGCCAGAATGGCAGTATGTGGCATTAAGTCTACCTTTTTGTACAATATTTGTTTTACTTGTACGAATAAAGTATAAATAAATTAATAAAAATTTCATGATTTGCAGGTTTCTTACCTAAAGTATAATGACGATGCCCTCTATGTCGATTCCACCCACGGCGGGATCTTTTATTGTCCACCAGATAATGTCAACTATAGTTAATACTAATGGTATTTCCTCCTTGTCCAAACGAATCAGATAAAAAGCGGGTTTTTTTAATGTACTTTTTTGAAAAAAAATTCTATATTTATATCCTATAACTAAACTTACTTACATATATCCTATAACAATATACTACTATGAAGAGTAAACTAAATTATACAAGACTAAATCAATAACATATTCTGTGCATATAATACTGATCAGTATATGCACGATGGTTAATTAACCGTAAAATAACATCAAAAGAAGCTTTATTTAAGTAGGTTTATACAACATTTTTGAATCGCCAAGATAGCAAACAGGTCTCTGCCAGCGTTTCTGAAGGCAGCTGCCAGCGAGAAGAAAAGGCTAGAAACTCATCCTTTTTCAGAGAAACTCATAATTTGTTTTTAAAAGTCCAGGAGTTGTTCAATATAGACCCCGAGTTCAAAGATTAAATTCAAGGGTATTTTGATTAGTTGGTTTTTAAAAACAATTTTAAATCTGCTTTAATGTCAAATTGATTAATATTTGCGGAATTTTATTAATTATGCGTATGCGATTTCTGTACCGTATTTAAACGAAAAAAAGACGTAACAACTTTGTGTCATCGCGTATATAATGAGTGTAGTAGGCAATTGACTACGATCAGTCTATTAAAAGCCACTCCGTGGCCACCGTTTTTACTACCTTATTTGTATATGTCTTTACTTTCATATTCTTCTTTAGCAATGGATTTATAAATAAAAAGTTACATCCATAATATGTTAATACAATAAGGATTATAAGTTTAATACCATCGATGAGCTTGCTTGTTTGGGACCTTATGTAAACTTTAATGTTATTTTTAGGGTACTTAATATGTTTTCTCAGCGCCACCGATCCATACGATCGGTGTAAGGTTATTTCTGTCCGTTTCTGTCATAACGGACGAACAACATATCGAACTTTTTTTGTGGTACGTTGAAATAGTAGAGGTAATAACTATTATGTTTTATTAATTAATCATGTCAAGGCTAAACAAACACAAATAATAATTATAACTACCCATCTAATGGGAACAAATCTGGCATTATAGTCTGGAATATAAAGTTTAGATGAATACTAAATTTATAAACATTGAGAAACTTTTAATAATAAATACAATTTCCTGTCTTATTTGACAAAATTTTCAGTAAATTTCTGCTCAAATTTCATTTCCTACTAACCAAAAAGGATATCCGACAACAGTATCGTTTCAGTTAGGAAAACCGTAAAATAATGTAGTAAAAAACCAGTGCTACGAAATTTTATGTCTTTTTTATTTAATGGCGGGACTGTATTTCTAACAAATAAAACGTAGGCTTTTCCTGTAAGTACACTTAAAAGTTTGTAACTGTAGTGAATAAACGTAAACGAAGTGGGTGTGGGTTTTATTATTTCTTTATGAAGTCAAGTTTACGACATTAAGTGACGAATAATTTACGTATTTCCAACCTGTATACAGGACAAACAGAAGTCGAAGTAAAAGATCTTGGCTGGACTTGTCTTTGAAGCATTGTGTCAAACTATATTTAAGCTCTCTACAAAAAGCCAGCGTGGCTTCGGAACGAATCGAGATAGAAGGGTAAAGAAATTAAGAATGTGCCTTTTCATAAGGTTTAAGGTTTGGAAGAAAGTTTAGTATCAAAAGAATTCAGGGTGAGATGATGTTGATTTTGCATCACAGCACTTTTATCATCCATCCATCGGATTCATCTACAGTCTTATGCGCTGCAGATACGGGTCGCCGGTTTGTCCCCATTACCGGGATTATAGTTGTGGGAGTAGGTTTCTCCCGGTCTGTGACTGTAGCTTTAGAAGTTTAGGTAGAGTGTGTACATACTTACGATATTTACGTATTACCAGTTTTATCATGCAGTTGTATCCAACTTTCTAAATTGTCATTCCGCTTCATAGTGATTATTAGCAAATGCTAAGCATAAATTTGTGTGTGTAATGTTTTATTTATTACATTTATTAGTGCTGCTTCCAAGCAAAGATACCATTAAATATTGGGTTACTGGTTAAGCCAACGTTATGGGATAATTAGGGACGTGAATGTGTTTACAGGATGTTTACTTAATTTAAATTTTGTGGTTTGATATTTCAGCGTCAAGGAAGGAGTTTATAATATATTGTTACGAAATAAAGACGGCACTTGAGTATATATATTTATATTTAAAGATTTTATACGGCCATAGGATCAGCATGTAAAATATAGATAGAGTAGACAGGGGAAGGATCACGCCCTCACAGAATACTGCCATAGAATAGCAACTTAAGGCTTCTGTGTCTCTAGTATGTGTATATACGGATATCCTTATTACGGGTAACGGGTATTACAATTTCTTATCGAGGGTGAATGCTGGTGTCATGGGCCACAGGAATCACCTAACATCAGGTGAACTTGTTTGTTAACGTTTAGTTACATAGAATGTCATTAACTAACATTTGATATCGATTGCTTAGTCCTTTAAAAATAAGAACCTACACCATAATTGATATAAATAACGTTAACTACACATCTTATAAATTTATTATGAGCTTCTTATAGTTTATTTTTATCATAATGTATTTGTTTCTAATTTTCTTTTCTATTTTTAGAGATTTTCCTTTTTTACCTGACGCGGGTCATTAAATCTTATTTAACGGTACTATTCTCTGAATTTGGTGCCGTTAAATCTTCTTGTATTGTAGGCAAATTCTCTGTATTTGAGTCCTGTATTTTCTGCGAAGAAATCGATTCTTGACTAGGTTTAACTGTCTTTTCATCGCTTGTTACTGTAGTGTGTTCAAAAGTTTGTTCTCTACTGGAATTTTGTGTTTCTTGCTTATTTGATTTTATAGATTCAGGTGTAACGCCTGCAGATTGATTAGATTCAACTGTCTTTTCATCGCTTGTCACTGTAGTATCTTCAGAAGTTTGTTCTCTACTGGAATTTTGTGTTTCTGGCTTATTGGATTTTTTAGATTCAGGTGTAACGCCTGCAGATTGATTAGATTCAACTGTCTTTTCATCTCTTGTCACTGTAGTATGTTCAGAAGTTTGTTCTCTACTGGAATTTTGTGTTTCTTGCTTATTTGATTTTATAGATTCAGGTGTAACGCCTGCAGGTTGATTAGATTCAACTGTCTTTTCATCTCTTGTCACTGTAGTATGTTCAGAAGTTTGTTCTCTACTGGAATTTTGTGTTTCTGGCTTATTGGATTTTTTAGATTCAGGTGTAACGCCTACAGGATCATTTTCTTTTGGATAATCTGTTGGATTTTTGCAACCATGAGGTTGGTTCCTGCCAAATGAAGCACATATCATTTTTAAAATATTTTTCGGTTCTTCACCATTGATTTCCTTCCTTCCGCGGAGAACAATGACAGGCGTATTTTTAGATTTGATTTTAGAGAATTCTCTGGCTGCTGTTTTCTTAAAATAGTTAACTTTTCTATTTAAACAATATGCTAATTTTCTTTCATTAATAGGAAAATTTGAAACAGCTACATTTGTAAGCATACCTTGAGCTTCATTACTTAGATATGTAGATTGAAAGTAAACATTACCTTTCATTTGGGTTAAAATACATTTTTTATTACCTATGTTGTTGTTATTATCATTGAAATAGTATCTTATCTGTATTTTAGAACCGATGTTTTCAACAATCCATGGTAAAGTGGTTTTAAAAAAATCAACGTCTTCTTCGTTGGAAAAATTTGATAAAATTTTAATTGGCTGTTTATAACAAGCGTCTACTGTTGCACTCGACACGAGGACCAATGACAAAATATTAAGACAATACATTTCTCTAGTTCGTCCAGTCTTTAACCATTGTAATAATAAAACTTTCTGTTTTGTTATTTATAACACAACAAAACCGTAAATTAACTTGTTTTATGATGACATGTTAATTATGCTTTTGTAGGTGATTAAATATACGGTTACACTAGAGTAACTTGTAATAAATTTTAAAGTATTTTAAATCGTTTGTAGTATATTACCATGCAAATTTCTACGATAAATGTAATGAAAGGGGATAGCTATTGTTATAAAAATGCTAAGAAGTTTTTGAACTTTTAGTCCTCAAATTTTTTTTTATCATAGATCGAGCGTCCTATAATTTATGGACATAGTTTTCTTAGTAATATATAGATAATAAAATTAATTATTTTATTTTTTATTTGGGACAATAAATTATATTACTATTATAAGGACGAAAAAACATAAATAAGTGATAGATAATTGTACAATAAACTAGGTCATCCACATCTTATTCAATATGTATTGTTTACAATTAGGACTTTTTTTTACATATTTGTAAGGTTCTCATTTATTTTGATATACATATATATACATTCGATATACATTCGGTTACCGGTTTTTCACCTAGCTATCTTTGAATGGTACAGATGTCACAATTTTACCAACAGAATTAAAACAAATTAAAATTAGATGAACTAAAAATAGGGCCATATAAGATTGTAGAGAAAATCTCAAATTCAATATACAGTATAGATGTGGGCCATAAAAAGATGGAATCAAACCTTTTCCACATCACAAAATTGATACCAGTCTCTACAAAAATATATAAAAATAATGAGGATGGGTCTATATGAAAATTTTCATGACAATTTTCTTACCTTGTAGGGGAGATATAAAGAAATAGCTATTATAGAACATTTCTTTAATTTGAATTTAGCCGTGACTCACTCCGTTGGTAAAGAAGTGTGGAGTCGGGCTCGGTCGACAGATGGCAGTATAAGGGATGCAATCTACTACGTTGATAAAGCGGGGCTGTCATTGTCTGGGAGGTTTGAAAGATATAAGAGTGTAATTTATTATTCAAGTGTTAAAAATATTGAAAAAAAGATTGAGATTGTGAATAATAAACGTTAAATGTCGTTTCTTTGATTACAGAGCAACACATGGTTTTATTCACCGACAATAATAGAAAGAAACATTATATACATATATTACTCCTGTCTTACCAATATTGCAGGTGTGTTTGTTTTATAGAAAAAGCTAGTCATTCAATAACCGGTTAAGTTCAAAACAAATTCAGAGAGAGAGAAATTCAAAGAGATAAATATAAATATTCTTACTGTAGAGATACAATTTATACTTTATTATTGGAAATTGCCGTTCGTCAGTATTGGCCATTTCAAACCAAAAAAAAATTTTAATTGGTTGTGAATTCTAAATTCAAATTAATTTTATTTTAAAAACATGCCATTCTTTTTATAAAGTCAGTCTTTTGTATATAAATTAGCTTTGTATTTTCATTACGTTTGAAAATTTTTCGTCATAATGGATATTTTAAAAATTCGTGTAATTATCGTATATGAGTTCCGTCGTGGCATCAACGCGGCACAAACGGCACTTAACATCAACAACGTTTACGGAGAGAAATTTACAAACGAACGCACAACCTGTTATTGGTTTTCCCAGCTCCATTCTGGAAATTTTGATTTGAAAAATGAACCTCGTGGTCGTCCGGACACTTTGGTCAACAATGATGAATTAAAGGCGATTGTGGAAGCTGATGATACTCAATCTACAGCCGAGCTAGCAGCAGCTTTTTGTGTTAACATCAAAACAATATTGGTCCATTTGCAACAGATTGCCAAGGTAAAAAAGGTTGATAGGTGGGTGCCCCACGAAATTAACGATCGCCAGCGTAACGTTGAGATCTACCTCGCGCTGCTCAACAGACACAGAAATGAAAGAATTTTGAACCGAATTGGTACGTGCGACAAAAAGTGGATTCTGTTCATCAATCGAAAGCACTCAGCAAGTTGGTTAGATCTTGGTTCAGCACAATAGCAATGCCCTAAACGAAAAATTACCTCTAGAAAATTGATGGTCACTGTTTGGTGGTCTAGTGCCGGTGTGTTTCATCACAGTTTTTTTACCAAATGGCATGAGCATTACTGCAGATGTGTACTGTGAAGAACTGAAGACAATGATGGAGAAGCTCGCATATCTGCAACCAGCTTTGGTCAATCGATCGTCCCCGCTGTTCCTACACGACAAAGCGCGACCCTATACTTCCCAACAGACAGTCTACAAGCTGCAAGAGTTGGAGTTGCAAGCTCTCCCTCATCCACCGTACTTACCAGACCTTGCACCCACCGACTACTACTTTTTCCAAAATTTGGACAACTTTTTAGCGGGAAAAATATTCAATTCCCGAGAGGCAGTACAAAGAGTTTGTTGCTTTTCGTCCAGCTTATTTTTACAAGAAGGGCATCAACAAACTACCACTGCGTTGGCAAAGATGCACCGATTACATGGGTTACTATGAATAACAGAAATAAAAAAGTTTGAAATACTAACTAAAAAATATTATATATAATAAATACTAAAAAAAAACCTATTTCATACAAAACGGCAATTTTTTAGGTTATTTATCATTAGGTCCATTATCAGAGGAATACAATTATCCATAACGTTAATAATAGCAATAAATAAATTGACTGACTGGTGACTACTACTAATTTTGACGTTTCGAAAGGATATAAAATAATTTGTGGATTTGAGTTTACGCATTTAAAATAAAGAAATGAAAATGGATGTATCACTATTCAGATTTAAAAGCTATATCAGAAGTTTTCTGAAGAGAAAGCCCTGTTATGTTTTAAGAACAAAAAATTCAAGTAAATAAAAGCCGCTTCAAGTTAACAAGTATAAAAAAATTATAAATCAGAAATCATATAAGTCCCTAAAATTCTTGATTACTTCTTTTAAGGAGAGCTTAGATATTTGGAACATAATTAGATTCATTCGATTATTCAAATGTCTGCCTAATTGAATAAATATAATTTAAGTTTTAGTGAAGTCGGTAAACCCGTCCTTGAATTGGGCTTTACTATAGCGGGACGAATATATCCTGGTACTTAATTTTGTATACTAATTGAAAATCTATATTTTAAAACATATTATCAGTCGATTATCATTATTTGTAAAATAACTGTATACTAAAATTATACATTTAGTAACGACTATGTAATTCTATTTTCAATAGAATGTGTAACGCAGGCGTTAAAATGCAATAAAATTTTATGAATTCTTTTATACGAGCCTTGTAATAAAAGTACATATGTATGACTTTTGCATTATTTTAATAACTTTTAGGGTTCATTAATAATATATCAAATATATGATTCGTGTAAACCAAATAATAGATTATTTATGAATTTAACATTTTTATGAATAATAGCTAGATAACAAAATTTATTTGATATTCAAGTTTTTCATTAATAGCAAAAAAATGGAAGAAAGATATCACTGTCTGTACATTAGCTGTTACTTGGGTATTCCCTTATATTGTTTATAAAGGAAAGTGACATTCGATATTTCGGCTCAAAAGCTCAATGATATTCTGCCGATAAAATATTATTACGACCTAAATGAGACTCAGACAGCTATTTGTAACGTTACGTTCAGAGCAAGCCTTTGAATTTGGCAATATGCCAGAAGCAACCAATGCAGGCGTAGGATTTTCCAAATATCAAGTATGTGCCCTAAATTCAAAATTGCAAGTGGAATATGATTTGGAGGTTTGTACTTTGATACTTTAGTTTCTCGAATAACAGGTTTGTACTTCTTTTTTTGTAAATGTTTTTAGGTGCAGCGGGTCTATTGTACAAGCTGTTGTTTGTAATGTATACTATTAACACTAGATGTATGTTGACGGATAATTTTGAAGCCTGTTTAAAAACCATTAGAATAACAATATTCTACTTTGTCAACACTTCACAGTGATAATATAATTTATGTTAGCACTTCCCCGTTGTGAGAATGAACTTAAAGCGCTTCTTAATCTTGTTGTTAATCGGTTTTCTTTTAACACAATACCTTGTTTAAAATTCGAATAATCAGAGTTCTAATGGGTAACGTAATAGATTATTCTGGAAAAAAAGTAAAAGAATGAATACGTGATATAGTTTTATTACTGTACAAAAAGCAGCTTTCTTTTACAAAAAATTCTAGGTTCGTCAACGCGTCTAATTTGTCACATACAGCTCTGTGTCGAGTACTCTCCAGCTAGCCCGACCTTGGCCTGTTCTCTTCTATTTCTAGTATCTGCTGCGTCGACCTTGTGCTATGTTTAAGCTTGAAAACGTAAAATTATGCATAAATTTTCATAGAAACCGTTGCATAATGTGGGTTGAGATATCGCCGCTAAACTTTTGAACTTCCATAATAACGCTGTCGTAACAATTTGTATGAAAAGTGGGTTCAGTAAAACAAGGGTTTTATGTTAATATTTTTGGACCACTATAGTGACCAGAACGCCTGCTCTAGGTGTTATAATAACATCAAAAATTATTGACATATTAAATATTTTATAATAACCAGTGTGGCATATGGCTTTACCGGTAAATAATCCCTGGGGCTCATACATACCTCCATCTCCAATAAGTTTTCAAGATGCAGACTAGTGTAAACTTAAAGACTGAGATTATTGATTCATTATAATTAATAATCTTTGTATAGATTTCTTGTTAACTATATTGACAGTATGATATGAAAGAACACTGCTACAATATAGCTGCAAATTACTTTCATGATTGACCCAGTGATCATTTGATCTTCTTAAGAATTTTTATTTCTTATTCTACCACTGGACGCACGGAAAACATTGACATCCCGTGCATTCAAACAAAATTTTCGCCCCTCGTTTCTGACGCGTTGCGTCAACGAATGAAGCAACCTGTAACTGTATTTCCTGACCGGTGTAATTCAGGAAATTTCGAGGCTAGTGCCAGTGTCCATATCCTAAGCATCGTCACAACTATGGTAATATACCGAGAGTGTCCTCGGGTTGGATTCTATCATACATGATAACACTCCTCTGGTTATGTTGTTTACAAGTATTATCAGGTTATTGTCACGATATAAAGGTAGTTCTCTCATTCGTGTCCTTTGTGTCCGTTTTAAAACGTTATAAAATGAATTAAATCAATGACTATGGAAAATTCCAAATACAGCGAGTTTCCTCAATCGAGAATTTGTGTTCTAGAGTATTGAATTCAACTTGCAACTGAGGTTAGTAGCCGTCTCTTAGACCTAAAAAATGTATTCCTTAATTGATAATAAACAATGATATTGATAAACTGAAATTTTAAAAGAATGCAACCGAAATAATAATTATATAATGCATTAATGTTTAATAATTAAATAATTGTATGTTATTCGTTTAATAATATAGTTTTTTAATATTCTGAATTAAGTGCCAATAATATTACTTTTTTTACTATAAAGATGGGATGCTGTAGCTCCATGTGTTAAGTGGTATAATTTATGGTCTCATGGGTTGAGTTTGAGTTAATTATAGGACTGCAGAACAGTCCATATAATTAAGGTACAATTATTACTCTAAGCACTATTTTTTTTTTGAAACCTTTGAAAAAGCAGTTTCCGTAAAACGGAAAAGTCATATATACCAATAATTGTGGAATTAAAAACTTAGAATATCAGTAACATGTAGACATTGAGTTTTACAACTACGCTTAATATTTAAATATTTAAATAATTCGCTCTCGTAAACTTACCTACACAACCTCTATGCGGAAGGAAATAAATCAGGATGTCGATTCAATTCTTCCCTAATCTAACCCTCATTATTTATCCGCAGAATACACGGAAATTGATGTTCCCAAGATCCCTTGTTGTTGGATAATTAATGATTTGACGTTTAAGCAGTACTGTCGTCTTTAACGAAGGAGGGTTTCTGTAGAAAAATATACTAATTATACAATAAGAAATAAAGTCTAATTTTCTAAAAAAATTAAATGCCTGTAAGCACAGTGAGGCTGGAAGCTCAATAAGCAGTAAGCATTGCTAAGTTTTTACTATGCATATTATATATTTAATCATTTTTATTATAATCTTTCGGGTGATAAACGAGCACACAGTTCAGCTGACGGTAATTGGTATTTACGGCCCGTGACATTCACGTCTGTACTTTACAAAGATCCAGGATGCACATGCATTGTCTTCCTTGAGGTCTGGGATGGTATACCTCATTACCTGTAAATGGATCCCTCGATCTTTTCATTCATCATATGAAACACTGCAATGTTATGCTGCTAGTTAGTGTGAAAGTGATCCTAAGTCCCCGATTGAAAAACCATTTATACTGTATCGAGAAATTAGCTGTGCCGTAGTATCACTGTTTAAGCGTGTTAGGACATTCGTTGAAAATTATATAGTGTGCAAACAACTCGAGTTCAATCAACGGTTTCCGCAAATAATAATGGATTTGCCATTAACACAATTTTGGTTAAAAATCAATTATTCAAAAAAAAAATACAACTCTTTGACAGAATATTTGTCTGACAAATATGCTTGGATTAAAGTTTTAAGCTCTGGGTTCAATACTGGACAACTCTTGGACATTTTCTTATTAATATTTATTTAATAATTTATTAATATATTTTTTTAAAGAAAGAAATGAAAGAGCAACTAGTCGAGTTTCTTGCCATTACTTCTGGCACGCAGCTGCCTTCGAAACAGTGGTCCTATTAGCTATCGTTTCGATTGAGTAATTTTTGGCAAAGTTAAGTTTACTGCCTGAGAAATAATTAAAAACATATTTTCAATCATTATTCAAAAGACTATTTATGAACAAATCAAAATGAAAAACATATGAAATCTGTTAATTCCCAATAAGGCCACGTAGTGGTTTTTCTAATACTGTTCTCGCGGAGGAGGTTGCATATAGTTATATCAATATGGGTTTACGTGTATGCCTTATAATATACCATTTAGGTAAAAATCAAAGTAAAAATTTAGATTATCATACTTTAAAGGTCTTTTTATTTTTACCCAAGATATTCTTATAAATGTGTCATAAATACCTTTCAAGAAAGTATAGGAACTTCACATTCATGAAAGCTAGTTTGTAGTAACTCGTTTTCAGTTAAATTCAGGAAACTTTAAAAAAAGTAGTGTCCATTGAACACTCTGGTGTCCCCCAACATCCTTTATTCTGCCAACAGATGCCTTCTTACTAATTGTTAGTAAAATCATATTTTTTACAGTTTTAAAATACACTTGATTGATAAGAAAATATTTAAATAGGAATGTATTTTTAATTATTATAACTTAACATCTTTTTAGTAATAACCAGTGTAATAAGCGCCCCTTCGCATTCAATTTTATTTTTGTATTTGGTTACCCACATGGGCATCATTGCTAATAAGGTGCTTTACATCTTTGTGCTCTTTTAAAATTTTGTAATAACTTTTGGAAGCTTCAAAAAACTTGTGACAAAAAAAACAATACAAAAAAAAATGTATTGTGATCAGAGCCTGTCTTTCTATTATTTCTTTTACGAAAATATACAACTGAACATCGTGCGAAATGTGAGCATCGAAATTCGATCGAAAAATTGCTAATCCGAAATGGAAATTTATGGATAAATATAGTATTTGTCATTCTACCCGACGATAGTTGAGGGGTTATTTTGTTATCTGAAAATTCATTCCAATTGTTCCGACTATTATTATTGTTTTACTGTTTGTATACATTTTTGGATTTTTTATTACCATTAAATTATTTTGGGATAAGGGAGGCCTTAATGCTGTATAAATCCACTTAACGTGAATTAGGTCGTGGTAGTTACGAGTATCAGAAAGTTCTTCAACAGTTTCACAGATTGTCAGGCTGTTGTCCATCAAAAGAGCGACAGACAGCCTGTTGTCCATCAAAAGAGCGACAGACAGCCTGTTGTCCATCAAAAGAACGACAGACAGCCTGTTGTCCATCAAAAGAACGACAGACAGCCTGTTGTCCATCAAAAGAACGACAGACAGCCTGTTGTCCATCAAAAGAGCGACAGACAGTTAGCTTGTTACCTACATTATTAAATTCTATTTTTAGCATGTATATTGATTTTCTTAAATACATCATTGTGGTAGAATAAGTTGATTACTTTTATTTTATCGACCAACATGTGTATGGCACTTGAGAAAAAACGATTAATATTCAGCATACAGCAACATGCACTATGTGCATATTTTCCTTGCAAGTGCTATTTTTCGCTCACACTTGGAAAAGCATTTGTTCAAGGATATGGAGAAAAAGAAGCAAGGCGTTTAGTGCCATCTTCTGTTTATTATAATCAGCACAGAATATGTTCTTGTTGTCACTTAAAAATCTATGATGATATATTGATTTATGTGTATAATCTTTCCGGAATAAAAAATAACAACATTTAAATAATATTACATGCAGCGTATGTCATGTTATATCTGTAAAGGGATGATAAGTTATAAATAAACTTTACGTTGCGGGTTTGTTGTTTTTACTTTTACCTTTGTGAAATTCAGTCAACTAGAAAGATTAGAATTAACTAAAACAATATACTACGGTATGAAGGTTTCTTTAATCCCGTATGTTAATTCATCCATTATAGAGGTACGTTATAAAGTAATTTAACATAAAAGGTATTCGTGTTATCTTACGCCCACTTACCTCGTCCCGTATGGATTTAGATATTTTCTGAATGAAAAGATTTAGGCGACCAAACCGCTTATTTTGAATATCTAATTGAAATTATATCACATTTGGAGGGATTCTAAATACAAAACTATTTCTGTAAAATAATACCTGCATGATAATTTTGATAATTAATAATAAATTAACATTATTAATAGGATATAGTTTACTTCATTCATCATTCGTTTTGATTAACTCGAATTAATTGTGTAAAGTATATTTTGTAAGTAGAGGAACAAACAGAGAATTTAATTCTGCATCTCAATCAAACGCATAAACAACGCTTTGGATGTGATTTCAACGATGGCTCATTTACAAACACACAGATTCACCATCAATGTATGTCGGACGTGACTTAATATGCCGTGTTACTCGTACTCTGTACCATAAACTATGAAACAGTCGTTTGTTGAATGAAAAAAAATCTTTTGTTGCCTCCAAAGACTGCCCGATGCGGATTCTAAGTCGGTATCTCAACCATAGTACTGTGGATATAGGTACAGTTATAAAACATAACAGCAATACCATCGGAACTCGCGACGCCTTTCATGCTTGCGATGCCGTCGTACCGTGTTTTGTTAGTTTGCTTCTAAACCATCCACACGCTACTCATGTAAAAGAGTCTTATTGTAACTGATAATAAGAACTACCTTTAAACCTGTGAAACCAACATTTTTCCTTGATAAGGAGTCATGCAGATGCATTATCACGTTTGTCGACTAAAATGAAATGGCCTGTCTCAAGTAGTAAAGTTTTCACTTTCTATCAATCACCAAACGAAATATAGTAGTTCTGTGAAAGAGTGTTGATCCTCCGAAAACGAGACGATTGACCAATTTGAGCTACAGCTTGTTTAACGATCCGGCCTGCCTCTACTACGTAAAAAGATGTGTGATATATTTTATTATGTAAAATATAATTTAAGTAGCAAATGTGGAGAAAAAGTACTAAATGAGAATTTTTATTCTTTGACTTAATAAAAGCAATTCGACGAAGTCCTATTATGTACTCGAATTCAAATTCTTTCATAGCAAATAGCCTTTTTGTAGGCCTTCTTTAACATATGCATAAACTCCAAGTTAAACGTGACAGCAAATGTCAAGTATTTTGATAATCCTTAGTTTTAGATAATCCTTAGTCAGAAGCAACTGACCGAGCCCTCTCGGGCACCCTCAAGTCAGTCAATCCGAGGCTCCTTAATAGAGGTCTCGACGGAGTGCCATAAACGCTCGGTCACCACTCAACCCGGTGAAACTGTAAAAGCCCTAGGGCTAATAGCGGCCAGCAAGCCAAAAAAAAGAAAAAAAAATGTTAGGTAATCTTCTTTAATAAAGTCGTCATCTCGACATTACCACATCGTCATTGTCATAACGGCACTCGCTCTATTTCTGTGCGGCCAAGGTGGCGACCCCGTTTCCGCCACTTTGACGATTGACTGTTCCATACAGTACACGGGGATTCCGTGTTTAGTATATTATTTTGTGCAAACAATTTTATGTGCACGATTATGAAAACATAAGTGAATTATGAAATCCTAAGTGTATTTGGTTCGAATTTCTTATAACCATAACCATGTGATCTGATTTATTAGTATTTATATACAAGAAAAAATTATATTTATAAATATAAAATAAAAAAACTTACAATAGTTTATTGTAAACAATAAAGATCCAAAAAAGAAATATGATATTAGTTAAATTTCTGTTTAGCTTACTCTAAACACTGAGTGACTATGAGCTTGCTTATACGGTACACAATGAAGGACCATCTTTCACATCCAGCAATCGTAATAATCTAACAGTCACCCAGCAAGTAATGGAGAACGCTATTCTGATTCTCTACGTGACACAATTGTAACATGGTTCTCCAGTATCGCAGTAGAGCTAAGGTAACCGACGTAGATCAAAGAATCAAAGCCAGTAGAACCAATGACCCATGAAACGGAGAGGTTCTTGACTCCTCATGCCAATGCAAGGACTCGACTTATAGGACAATAGATAGTGATGACAATTCTGCGTCAAATCGATGGATGCAGTTATCTTTAGGATATCTCTTAGGATCGTTTGCCTTCACGATCCCGTGGGGGATGCCAATATATCAGTAGACTACTGATGTTATGAGATGATGACGATTAGGAATCTTAAAACTAACGTTTATAATAGGTGATGCTTATCTTATCTCTCTTATCAAGACTTTAAAAAAGCTTCTGAATTGAGCATATTAATAAGAGATTTGTTTTAATTTCATATTTAGTACTGTAAATTAAATTCAAGTAATTTGTTTGGCCAGAAATCTTCTAGTTGAAAAGTTTACAATGAAATTATCGATGGCGCTTGTCAACGAAATCTAATTTCTGTTTCCGAACGGAGTTGATATTTTGCCATTATAAATAATTACTCAATAACTTCGTTTGCTAATTTACGTCACTGGAGATTGCTATAAGAAATGATGCTTTTATTTTATTATTTTTTATTTTTATAAACTCGTATTTATAATTCATTTGATATGCTGTAATAAATTCTGAAAACAGAGCATTTCCTTAGCGTACACTTCGTGGTGCCTCTTTCTTGAAAATTTGTGGTAGTCTTTTTTTAGTTTTGGTCAAAGTTGTACCAGATTGAGTTATGAATACGTATTTTACAGAAACCTTATATGTTATAATTAGTCTATCCTGATAATATTATAAATGTGGAAATTTTATGTTTGTCATTCAATCACAATCAAACAGCTTTAGGATCAAATGAAATTTGGCATAAACAATACATTTTGTCATGGAGAAGCATATAAATAAAAATGAAAATAAAAATTTTAATCTTAAAAAATGTTTGTAACATTGAAACACTAACTTTTATATTTCAACCCGCAAAACGGTGTTGGTACCTGACAAGCAAATTATATATCGAATAAATTTGTTCTACGATATTAATCCAGTAGGTTTTTATAATATTTATACAATTTTAGCTATAATTTTTATAAAACTCGATATGTTTTTTGAGGTATGAAAAACCGAAAAACTCATCATAAATTAACGAAATTTCTATATAATCAATGACAAAGCTTTACTGAAAAAAAAAGACTCACACAAATCGGTCCGGAAGCTTAGGAATATACGTTACTGCTAAAAGACGGGATATATTAGAAAGTATTTGTTGCTTATCCATTATAAGTGGCACGATATATATATACATATGTATGTATATAATACGGTATGCCTAATTCAGTAGAAACAGCTTGAGAATTTTATGTATATTCCTGGTAAAATACGAGTTCTGAGTAAGCTGTGCCGATAATGTTTTTTTTTTTTTAAATAATGCTATCAATGCCAGTCTTCATTACTAACATTCCCATTGTTTACTACTACGATAAAGGCCCATTCACAAGTACGACGTTAGTATCGCAGGCCGTACCTTAACCATTGGGCTATTGGTCCTCATTAACGAGAAGTACTAACTATATCTGCATCTATCAGTCAGAATGTATCATAGCAATAACAGGACAGAGTCCGAGTTCATCATATGATAAAAGGACAACAATTAAAAAATATCGCCGCTTTTGAATTGGCAAAGAGGACATAAGTCAGTTAAAATAAAGGATTTAAAATAAAATGAGCTTTGAAGGCTAGATAACCACACTACTAAACAGCTTCTAGAGTAAATATATTATGTAATAGAATATTCTACGAGTAGGGTTACATTATAGGACACTCGGCGTAACGAGGTCCGCAGACTTCAGCCGTGATTTGTTTGGCTCAAAGCCATGTTATAAAATGAAAAATATTTATAAGCTCATACCGTACAAAGGGAATGTTGGGTTGAATCAAGAAGCAGGTACTAAGGTAATACAAAAGCGAATAAATTACAGGATAATTTATTCTACATTAGATAATTTCAATACAATTTTGTTTATAAGACGAATTATTAGAAGTTGGTAAATTCTTGTCGTAAAAAGTTATTTCAATCATTATTGTTCTTTTTTATATTTTTTGTAATAATGTTAACAGAAGTTATCATTGCTTATTAGTGTAGGAAATCCTCTTGATTAGATCGTAAAATAGCGTGATAACGTCGGAATGGTCATATTTGAAATTGTTAGATAATAGAATTAAAGAATTATCATACTTTAAAATATGGTTTTAGCTATATTTTACTTAATAAATAAGTTTTTCTCTTACAAGTTTAGATACGAAAGAAACTAAATTTCGTTTTGAACTTAATGTAAGTATCTTAAATCCAATATCGAAACTAATCAATCAAGAGTGCCTTGAAAATGAGCAGAGGCGTGTAGCTCGTTTATCAATTTGCCTGTAGATGATACTTGAGAGAGAGGGCACAATAAGGAAGTTAAAAGACGTTAATACTCTACATTAGGATTGGTGATTGGGAGTATAAAACACTAAGTGTCATAAATCAAAATACTTCAAGAATTATTCCTCTCGTCGTCAGATTAGTACTATCGTGGTTATTACAACTTTTGAACGATAGGAAGCTATTTTCGTAGTTTGCGATTGACAATTTTCATATTACTCTCCTTTTCTGACGGTTATATGTCGTTCATCACTTTGTTTTTATAGAGTCTCAGACCAACCATCATACGAACAAGACCTGGCTGTATGGACTAAAGTCCTTTGCCTTTCCCATTAGGGATAAATTAATATCATCATCATCATTGAGTTTTTATAGTCTAGGAGTAAACATAATTAACAATAAATTCTTTACTTGTTTTGGAAATAAATTTTATTATACTAGTCATATCGTTGCTTAAAGCTTTTGACTTGCGCCATTATTTTATGGTGTTAAATTTTTGGCATAAAAAGCCTACGAATAATTTAAGTTGCTATTAATACAACGATAATAGTATTTGAGAAAAAAGAATGAAAGGTTGCTGTGATTATTTAAGTTTCAGAGTCCTTAGTAAACCGTTTAATTTGTTATTATTGTAACACTTGAAGTAACAAACGAGCACACAGTTCACCTGGTGGTAAGTGATTCCTACGGCCCATCACATTCATCCTTAACAAGGAATCATAGTGCAGATGCGTTGCCACCCTTGAGGACAGAGATGGAATGCTTTGTCAGTAGTAATAAAGGTCTCCGGATCCCTGCACTCACCAGACGAAACACAGCAGCTTTATGCTACTTTTTTATGTTGGTATTCTATTAGGCTTCGTCCTACCCCGGTCGAGCTGACCCACTCATTCTATCTAGAAATACTGCAGTGTAGCTCTATCGCTGAAAAAAGAAAAGCTTTAGATTATAGTAAAGATAAAACTTTGGGTGAGGATGGGGCGGCGAAATTTTAATAACGTATAAAATAAACAGAAATTTCATTTCTGTTAAATGATTTATTAAAGAGACATTCCAAGTATTCCGAGGCTATTTTTCAAATATTAACTATTCATTCAACCTACAATTATTTATTTTTCTTATTGAGCATTTTGCGCTCATATACATATGTAATTTACGACATCGAGATACACCCGAGAAAAATGATTAGGTAATGCGCACATTCAAAATAAGGACACTTCATAATATGATTCGGACATACGCTATAATGACGTATTTGACTCTCTATTTTATTTATTTATTTATTTAACTTGGAGACAAACAGAAACAAAAGATAAAATAAGAAATACAACGTATATAGAATATAAAACTATTTACAATTATTCCCTTTAAAATGCCTCACTGCGAATATATTTGGTGTCTTTCGCATGTTTTTATTTGACATGTAAAGTAATTGCAGCGACCTATTGAGTTCTTTAAAATATTGATAACAACAGAAGTAGTAACAATACAAAGCAATCATGGGTATTTGAGTTTACAGAAAGCAATGAAAGTGTGTTTAAAAGAAAAACAAAATTTGAAAAAAAAAAAAATATTACAAATTTAAATCAAAGACTATAAATTGTGAAGCAACATTTTGACACGGGATTTATAAGTGGAGCGAGAGCATGATAACATATCTACACTGTTGAGCATTTTATTGAGGAGGAATCATCATACCACGATGATGATTCTCCAAAAATAATTATTACCAATCATTATCACTAATTATTATTACGCACCCTTAAGTCTATGGCTATTCCAGTGGTTTACCATTGATTAGTGTAACTAATTGCCACCACGTGCTCCGTTCCACATATAACATTGTGAAGTAAATTTTTATCAACAAACAAAGCCGAACGATTAATTAAGCGTATCTATCATGGCCTTTTATAAGCATATCACGTTCCGCAAACATTCACCCGAATATTTGAGGTCAAATGTGACACCTCATGAAGAAGTTACTTCTAAATTAATGACGGCACGTCACTTAGTAATCATCGTTATTTAATACATGCCTGGCGTGTACGAGTAGATATGTAGGTCGTATAAGGTGTACCAATTCGCGACAGTAATAATAAGATATGTCATGAAAATTTACTTTTATTTTATATTTTATTAAATTTATTATTGTTTAGGTTATACTCTGATGAATTAGGGATATATATGTATATCCAGAGAGAGAACCGTATGAGGGAGTTTTAATTATCCAAAAAAAAATGGTAGAGTATATTTTCCAATAATATATGTCAATAGAAATAAATCACTGAAACGTTTTATTTTGAAAAAAAATTGTAAATTATAGTAAGGAGATCCATTCGACATTGCATTATATAAAAACACATACACATTCTGTGTTTCATGTAGTGGATTTATGTTCTGGTAAAAATCGTCAGATTAATAAAAATAAAAATGCCTGCCTCACAAAATGATATGGACGCGTGATAGGTCAAATAATAATCATATCAATCATCAATCAATCAATCAGGTCAATCATAATAGTTTGGTATGTTTTTGTTGTAGACACAGAAATTCTTAGCAGACTAAGATCCTTAAAACACAGAAATGCTAAAGCACATTATTAAAACACTTCTAAGCAATTTTAGGAATCAAATTGAAAATAATTTTGATCTCTAAAATCGATTCTCAGTGCCGTCATTACGAATTACTGAAAATCGTCACTTATGAACGTAAATGTGGTGTTGTTGCATTGTGTGGTTTTCATAATTTTGTCTTTTTTAGTTATGTATTAGTCAATATACGATACGATACACTAAAAATAATACGTTTATTCTAAACTTATTACACCTAGTCGCAAGTATTCCCTATGGTATAAAACACTCTTGCTAAAAGTACTAAAAGAGAAATCTAAGTTTCACAGCCAATATTTGCTAAATATTTAGTATAATGTTAAAAACACCCCAAGAGCTTCCTAGCTCATATTCCGTACATTCCGGCGATTAGGCCTTCAATCAAGGGATATTTGCGAAATATTTGGTCAATATTTCCATTGCAATTTTCTTAATAATTCTTCTTCAACCTTCTTCTGATTATGAACTAATAGACAACTCTTTTCGCTTTCTTCTACCGCGAGCGCAGTAGAAATAAAAAAATCAAGAATTTTGAAATGTCTAAAACACTTGTATTTCTTGACTTTCAGTTTGTCAATTGTTTATATTTGTTATCGATTGTTGACCGGTGACCTACTGGGGCTTCTACTACCCTTCGACATTATAATCTCTTATGAATTCCATTAGCTTAAACTTAGTATAGGCTAATTTATCAGAGCTGCCAACTGTTTTAATTCGAGTCCATTGACAATTGACATTGATTTATTTAACACAACCACAATTCAAATAAGAAGAAAGTTTCTTTTAATGTTCTGTGACAAAACCTTTTAAATGCTACATGTAATCTGTCTATTGTGAACAAATTTTTATCTATAGTGTTTGTGCATCTTTATCTTTTTCTCTTTTTTTATTGTGTAAACTTGTTTGTGATTGGCCTTCTGAGTTACTTATTATATTATTTTACTTAAGTATTAGCTTTTAAATAGTCTTCCGAAAATGTTAATAATAAAATAAAATATTTTTTTATAAGATATTTTTTTTATAATGGTAACCACCATTTTCTACTGTATAAAGTTATATATTTTATTTTAAACAGTTTAAATGTATATCAAAGTTTTCTCTTTGAAAATATGCTATTGATAAGAATTCTTTATCGTTATCGTTTTTTAAATATAAATCCCCTGATTCGCACCTGTGGAATATTGTTGTTTTATAAGAAAGTGTAAAACACTCTTAAGAGTCTTCTCGAGCTAGGATTATTGTAACTTAAGAGTTAATAGAAAAAATAATATTTTAAGTTTGAGAGTCAGAGGTAACTGTTTTAATTTTACGGTTACGTTGTGATTACGGTCATTTATTTTTCCCAGAATCCTTCTGTGTAACCTCCCCTCGTATATTTTTCGAACTCTTTGAAAGTTTTCTGACTTTATATTCTGTTTTCAAATATGGCTGCCGCTAAGCGTTCCAAATATTTTTGTTATTTATAAGAAATATGATAATACATAATGTATTACATTAAAAATAAGATAATAGATACCTTAAATGACTCAGATTATTGATTGATAAGACGGGAAGAGACAAGTTATGAGAGATTTCTGTCCACTAAAGCAGAGGGGTGGTCACCAGACTTAGTTTTTTGGAAGGGACCACGGGATCTCCTAAGGAATGAACCGGTGCCCTACTGCGCTGAACCTATCCACCACCTACCTAGCCACCATCTTCACTCCAAATAAAACATATCTAGTCACTCTAGGTGATGAAATTATAACATTTGTGGAAAAATATACCTCAGTAAATTATTTACTTACTGAATGCTAGAACGAATCCAATACACTACGTATAAAGAAGAAATAAAATATTTCCTCCTCCCGTGTACATTTCATTTTTTGGAAGATTTTACTTATACAAACTTCACAGACGACTTTTATGAAGTATTGTAGTGATTTTATGGGGCAAAGAAGGGCTCAAGGCCTGAAGGTACAGGACCGTTTTATGGAGGTTAAATATATAATGAGGGTAAATACAATAAAATAATACAAAGATACCCAGCATAACATTTAGCAACAAGTTACAAATCGTGTTCTGAGTATCGTAGACATTGTTTTATTTGAATGTTTATAAGTATATAAATTTAAAATTTATTAGTTTTCTGTACATAGCTTAAATCAAAGAGTCGTTAAGATTTTTACAGGCAATGTCATTAACGCTTAAACGTTCACGTACAATTTAAAAAAAAGCTTTATTACTTTTTAGCTGTTTTTCTAGCAGTTTACGACAGTTTTATCTTATCTTTAAGATTGTAATGACACTCAATTTCAAGGATCCCTTCAGCTTGCTTTGAAGCTTAATAAAATGGCAGTCATTTCTTGAGATTTGAGAAAATATTCGTGTAATGTAGTCTTTGTCCATTGAATCAAAAAAGAAATGCTTTTTACTCACGAGAAAAAACTTAGTCTCATAGTTAACATTATTTTAATAATAAAAGTGAGCGATTAATGCTAACCAAAATTTACCTAAAGCATAATTTTTTTTACATATTTAAGTATAAAAACATATATTTTTTTTATTTATGAATTGTAATAAGCAATAACAACAGCTTTGTTGGCATAGTTTCTAAGGAATCGCTTATTTCAAGGTACGCGAGGAAACCGAGTTCGATACCCAATACCAATGAATCGAAATACTCGCGCAGTGAAGGAAACATCAATCAGGTATCCCGCATATCTCAGAGATAAATAATAAGACATATGAAATCCATCAATATGACTTGAAACTACGTGACAGATTATGATTTGCTCTAATACCTGAAGAGAAGCAGCATAGGCTTAGGCACTAGTAATAAAATTTAAATAAATATAAATTGGGAATATTTTATGTACTTCAATTAACGAAATAAATGATTTATGGAAAATTGAATCATATACACTGATTTAATTTTTTTAACGCGGTTAGCTTTAGATTGCAACGTAACTAAACATTTTTCTTTGAAAAAGTACTGAGCACTAAACTGACAATGTAAACACGTCTCACGAGCTCATAAAGAATTCTATGAAGCCTAACTCAATTCCATTCAATTTGCAAAGAAAACATCGTTGTTCCATTTGGAACACCTTTTTAGTGAAATCGACTGGACCTTTTTTTAAATCGAAAGATGTAATCTTTTCCATTTAATTTAAGATAGACTCATGACTAGGTATATTCGAGCGAGGTTGGTATTCAGAGATTGGATATGTAAACATTACGTTTGAGCAAATGTTTGTACAAACACAGCTGCAAATAAGGGTTTTTTTTCCTGACATAGCGTACACATGTGTCACTTTCAGTCTCGAATAGAAATTCATAAAATTTAACTTTAATCAAATAACTAAACTTTACATGTTCTTATTTTGTAAAATTTTCATATATTTAGTATCATATAGGTACCTGAGTGTACCTTTAGGATTTTGTGAGATGAAAAGGGACTTTCTTCTTCTTCTTGTATTTATATTACAGTTATGTCATTTTACATATTATACATGTTTTTGACTATATATTTATCAGATACATTACATGCCCACGGATGGCCTGAGACAGTTGACAATGAAGAATTAAAGGTGATCGTGGAAGCAGATCCATTGCAAAACACGTTAGAGCTAACGGCAGGATTCGGTGTAAGTGACAAAACAATTTTAATTCACTTGAAGCAAATTGTAAAAGCGAAAAAGCTCGAGAAAAGGGTACCGCATGAATTGAGTGAAACACATCAACAAACATGCGTTGTGTGCTGCGTGTATATCACTCAACCGTTACAATAACGAAGGAATTATGAATCGTATCGCTACTTGTGATGAAAAATGTTAAAAAATGTTACTGTACGACAGTCGGCAACACTCATCACAGTGGTTGAACCCAGGAGAACCTGTTCCAAGTTAAATGGGACACAGAAAAAGGTACTGGTGAGTGTTTGGTGGACTAGCGCTGGAGTTACTACAGCTATCTAAAATCGGGCTACACGATTACGGTAGATCTGTATAATCAACAATTGTAAACCATGATGGAAAAGCTAGTCGTTAAACAACCAAGATTGGTCAATTGCTCTAGCCTACTGCTGCTTTCTGACAACGCTAGACCTCGTACTTCACGAAAGACGGTCGCTAAATTGGAGGAGGTACGATTGCAATATCTCCGACACCTACCATCCTCCCCGGACCTTACTCCAACAGATTACCACTTTTTCTGGAATTTGGACTTAAAAGTAAAAAATTAAATTAAATTCCCAAACCGCTTTCAAATATTTTATTTATTCTCGCTCCCAAATTTTTTTCAGTAATGGAATCAATGAAACACCTTTAAAATGGTGAAAGTGCATAGATAATAATGGTACTTACTTCGATTGATTAAATGTATAATTTCATAAATAAAACCGTTATAAATGATATAGGTAATGAGATATTCCGCAACAATAATTGTGTGACAAATCATTTAGATTCTTTATCGAGGATACATCAATGGTAGTTTAGTAGTTAATTTGCACTTTGCAGTTTGTTTATAGTCCATGGTACTTACCTCATAAGTCCTCTCGATAGGAAAGTACCTCACCTTCACAGAGTAGCAGCGTGAAATAAATGCATTACGCTGCTTTTTTTCGCATTGTGAGTGTAGAGCACCAATTAGAGGTGTAATTTGGTCTCAGATGTCTAAGTATTGCCATCTCAGTCCTTAAGGTTCCAAGTAAGGACCATTCATTTGTATCTTGAATCTTGAATGATGTAAATCATTTAGTATGAGGTGAACGATGTGGTCATTTATCAGTCCGAGTACTAGTAAAAAAATAAAGAGAATGGATGTAAATATCATCATGGGGAAACTTACCATAAAGTAAAATGTGCGCCCCTTTTGTTGACCTGATTCACAAAAACAAACGTATTCCTGGTGATATAGCCTCGAAATGTTTTCGTAAGCTAGAAAACATACCATTGCATTTTTTTAAGTCTAAATAATCCATTTGAAGCATTAGATTAGATCAGTATGCTTTAAAAAGAATATCGGATCGTCCTTTCCGAGTCTATGTAGTGAAACCCTTTCACTAAAAAGGATTCTAGTTGCGTTGTATTTATTGCCTTTGCTGTTTATAAGCATAAAACGTGTTCGTTTTATTTAGCTTTTTTATTCATTTATTCTTAATATTTCCATGTGTTCGGTCTCCATTTGTTCTAGTTCCTCAGATAGACGACACAAGTTGCTATTAGTAACAAGATATATTGATTTCATAAAATATTAATTTAAATCATGACCCCTTAATTATGTAATCTGTTATTAATAATAATGTATAACTTTGGTGTAGATATTCAGGATGATGAGGTAATCTCGATAGTGAATTAATTAAAGAAATATGTTTATTAAGAACATATATACTGCGCAAACTTAAAGAAAAAGACAAGTTTAAACTTTTATAAAATGTATGCGAACTAACATAGGTAGCCTAATTGACATTATTAAATATTTGTTAAGTAAAAGTCGGATATGACTAACAATAACCCCAACGAAAATCGGATATATAGTATAAATTTAAGGCACAAGACTCTATAACTGTGAATACTAGTCAGATTCAAGAAAGTGAGTAAGAATTTTTACTTGTCTGAAACTATTATAATAAAAATAGGTATTAGAAATATAGGAAATATATTCGAAGATGATAATATCTATTATTTCACAATTAATACAGAATTTGAATACTCCACTACGATCGTAAAGTGGTGTAATAATAATCCTGTAGATCGAACCTGTCCCACCGAGTTATGCAATCGTGTAACTAAACTAAATCAAATGGTATTTAAATCAAACCAATAGCGCCATTGTCAACAAAGTGGCTATCGAATAAACCATTGAATCGCATATAGTGATTTATTTAAGCAGTGGGACGTTAGGCAATATTACCTGCCACGGCGGTTGAATGGCATTTATGAGCGTGCATAATCGTCTCTACAACTCATTATGCCTAATCATATGTGTTTAAATGTATTTAAACTTATATTGCATTCAATCACAAGCACTCTAAACTATTTGCTTCCTAATAAAAGCTATTTAATTTTATATAAATCATTCACATTTACAGCCACACTACAAGCTAAGACCTACCTTATTTCTTCCTAAGCAAGCATTTTCTAAATAAACCTCTTTTCAAGTCAAAGAACGTCAGCGTTTCAGTTTTAATCTATACTATTGATGTAATATGAATGCAAGAAAAATATCTTTTTGAGTATTATTATATAAGAGCAAAAATTCAAAAAGAGTTCAGTGAACATCTAAATGGGCCAGTTGGATTTTCAGTTAGTATTTTTAAATACACCAGGTATAGTTCTATGATATCATAAGTAACAAATTAACGAATTGCATGTTAACCTAAACAGTTTCGCCTTTACAAACGATGTCTTTGTTAAACATCGCGTGATTGAACTTGAACGTTGGTATATAATTCTATATAATTAGAATTATGTTGATTATTACTTACGGCGATATTTTTTAAAGAACAACACTTTGGTTAAATTGTCCATTATTACTTATATGAAATTCGTATCATTTAATATTTTTATAAGTCGGTTAAGACTAAAAATTACGTGATAGTTATACTACTAGGAAGTCTAAAATACATGGCAAATCGTCCATCAAACACATATATATATATATAATATGTTATGCGGAATCATGGTAAAATATTCGTCGCACTAACACGGAATTTGTATGTAATATGAGCAAGCATTTGAAGAGTACTTGTAATAGATTGGTTCAGAGTCCAGAATGCGTTATCATGTTCTCACTATCACTCTACAATATATTTTGAAGATAAATGGCATCATACACCTAGACCCGATTATCGTTTAAGTATTCGTGAGCTTTTCTGACATGCCATATAACTTTAAATTATTTTCCCCAAAAACTTAGATAACTTGTAGTTCTTTAATTATTGAACTGATATCATAAATTTTCGTTTCATACTGTTCTATTGAACTACAATAAATGTATTGAGTAAAAAATAGAAAGAAAAGAAAATAGTAAACGCTTCTGCTGACAACAAGTTTTCTACCAGTTATTCAAATTAGAAGTATAGAAGTTACTTCAGTAATTAAATCAGTGATTCATACCGTCCGATATTCCTTGGCTCATGAAAAATGCAGCGTAGCAATTTATGGAGAATTTCCGTTGGTAAATAACTTGGGTGTTGTTAATAGTGATGTAAATGAATTGCGGCTTGTTAACTTAATTAGATTTTTAAGAATATTAAAAATTAGTAAAATGTTATGTCTATTTATTATATTAAAATATAGTAAGTAAATAATATTAATAATGAGGAATTAAAATTATCTAACTTTAGGGTTAGTCAATATACAATTCCGTCACATATAAAAAAAATTACAATAAAACTATTGTTGAACGTCTATTTCTTGGAACAGGTTTGTTGACCAATGTTATAATTATTCTGATTATTATCGATTGGTTTTGATCCAAAACCTGTATTTCAGGGTGTGACCCATGTGTATCCAAAGTTTGTTTCTTATTCTCTTTTTTTATGTTTGTCGTTTTGTCTCTTTATGATCTTTAATCTTTCACTAAACTATCCAAGTACTAATTTGTATTTGCTACGGATTTTCATCACGAGTATTATCAATACAGTCATAAAATACTTTGTCATTCATAATTAAAAGAAATATAATAATTTGATCTGAATTCTTGAATATCTGTGATCAAACTTGAATTCCATATTATTTACAACGTTGGTCGATGGTCGGTTCGATTTCAAGTTTATAATTAACTTCATTTAATGATTTTTTTTCTGAGACGATGTCCGTGCCCAACGTCTGTTTGGCTTTTTTATTTGTTTAGGTTTTTATCGAACATAAATCGAGCATAAGACTCTTCTACTTGGCTATCCGTATTTGATGTTGCGTATACTTGAATGACTTTTAATGTTTTTAAGCTGAGTTATGGGAATAGATACCCCATATACTCCGCTACTTATAACGAATACCTTTTAACGAATTATATATATATATATATAATATGTATATATATTTATATATATATATATATATATATATATATATATATATATATATATATATATATATATATATATATATATATATATGTAGGATGAGTGAAATGTAACGTAAGACGGTCAATGCGATGATCGAATGAATGAGCGTAACGACAAGATAGATTGTATGAACAAGTGCGAAAGAGATGACCAATCCCACATATATATATATATATATATATATATATATTATTAGAAAGAAATAAAACCTGTCGCTTTTTCTTTTTGTATTCGCTTTTTCTGTTCTTCTTACCTCTGAACCCTAAACAAGTCTAACACCTCAATTGTTGTTGCCATATGACAATAAATTAAATGTTGTAGAATGTTTTAAGATTTTATTTTGTGCAAAAAATTGGTGCAATTGATTAAGACCTCCTTTTTTATATAAAATGACTTGACTTCACAAAAAAAACTTACAATTTATTTTATTTCCTTTAAAAATGTTGTTGCTCTTCTGGTACTTAATCTTTGAAATATTTAAGTTGAATTTACGCCTCGTGGTTTTATTCAAACATGGTAAAAATGAAACAAAAGTTATACACAAAATCTTTTTATTATTACTTTTGTATTTATCGAAGTTAGGAAGCTTAACAGTGTCAGTGAATTAATGACCCCGCGCCTGTCCACAGCAGGTCCTTTGACTAATGTCTAAAATTTGTTCACTTTATATGTTGCCTGAAATAACAGATAGTCTATTATTTAAGAAAAGCTTAATTTTACGCAAAACTAAGCAGACTTAATTATAATTTACAACTTAAAAAATTTTTCTATTTGAAATGAGATTTATTAATTTTTCACAATCCTAAAATGAAATGAAATTAATAATTTTATTTTTGAAAATGTCTGTAATCTATATAATTAATTTTTTTTATACATTGTGCAGATGGCGGAGTGTTTTATAGACCTATTAAATTAGCGAATACATATTATAATGAAATATAATAATTAATAATAAAATTAATCAACAAAAACCGACTATTATTATAGTGGCTTACGCTTGATAGTCCGAGTCCGTCGTTCGACTATTATCGCGTGCCATCTCCTAGTTTAGCTATAAAATGTATAAAATGTGTCGGGGAATTTTTTTTTCGTATTTTATAAGTAAAAAAAAGTACCATAGTTGTTTGTTTCGCCAGAATGAGTGAATCTAACGAAGAAAATCGATACATTTTGAAGTTTTTACTTATTTATTATTACAAAAAGGTTATTACGCGATACAAGTCGAGAAAAAAATTGTGACGTTTATCGACTTACTGCAGTGTCAGTAAGAGTAGCACAAAATTGATTCCAGCGTTTTCAGTCCGGTAATTTTGATATCAGAGATGAAGCTCGCTCTGCTCGACCTGTTATAGATAAAGTCGATTTCGCCATTTTTGAAAAAGTGGAGCAAGATCGGCATATTAGTAGCTACATAGCTGAATACCTAGGGATTGACCACAAAATAGTTTTGACGTACTGGAAAAAATCTGGATATACAAAGAAACCCGATATTTGGATGCCACACGAGCACACCGAAAGAAACCTAATCAATCGTGTATTCATTCTGTATTGAAACGTAATGAAACTGAAACTTTTTTACAAGATTGATCACTGTTGATAGAAACTGGATTACCTACGACAAGAACGTGCGAAAAAGATCATGGTCAAAGGGCAGTCAAGCATCACAGACTATAGCTAAACCTGGATTCACAATAAGGTAGTATGGGATTAGAAGGGCATAGTTCATTGGGCATATTACATCAGCTTTTATCGCCTTGCAAAACCATCGATAACACGAAATAGAGAAAAAACGGCTGGAATTGTTCAACAGAAAGGGTGTAGTTTTTCACCATGATAACGACAATCCCATCGCGAATCATAGATTCACCCGCGTACAAAGAAGACCGAGGCATTCCCTTGATGACCCCGACGACACGAGTACCAGGGCCCAAGCCCTTCATAAAACACAACACACGTACATTGCACCCTCATATCGCCCCCGCCGACAGGAGGACAACGCAAACAAAGTTATTCGCAATACCGCCATGTCATAGGCCGGTTCTCTCCAGTCAATACATATTCATATCATCTTAATACAATATAATTTAATTATTAATTTTGATATGAAACGCACTAAGTTAGGAGTTTAAGTTATAAAATTTCATCACCGTCATCTCTCATCTCTCAACTATCATCACTACAGTTATAAAATTTATTATTTATTTATTTATTAATTTGTCAGATACATAGGGATAAATATAAAAATACAATATCAAATAACAAAATATAGTGTTTTATAGTTTTTCTTATGATCTCTGAGAATATCGGCATTGCTATATAAGGTTTGTTCTTCTTAACAAAATTTTAAATTAATAATTCTGCACATTGTATCACGAAGTAGAATTATACAATCTGATCTAGTATGATAATAACAGTAAAATAGTAAATTTATATTTAATTAAAACCTAATACAAATTTTACCATAATAATATTAGTAACCTCATAAATTTATCACGGCCGTTACTACTGCTACTTCTCGGGTCCTAAGTTTGATATCCAGACGTGGAACAATATTTCAGAAATTGTTGATTGTCGTGTCTGGGTGTGTATGTATGTTCTGTGACTTTGACATTGCATCTAAGCCTTCAGCCTTATTGTGCATTAATTATATCGGACTACGGAAGGAGACGGCCAGTGAGTGCCTCTGTGTTTGGTAATAATCAAATATTGAAATCGACGAAGATGATGTCAAACATGTTTGTCAAACTAAAAGTTAGCGAAACAAAAAAAACTAATAAATCAACAAAACATTTAAAGCTAATTTATTAGCTTGCGTATGTATAACAAATACGTTTAGTAAAAGTTACTCTTTACTTCAATTACGTCTATCCTTTCTTCCTCACTTGGGAACTGAGCACTCTAATATGAGAACATAACTATTTCAATTAAATATTTATACATTATATGTTATCGCTTCAATTTATGTACCTTTCGACTACATATAATTTACTGATTCATTAAATAAGAAATTACCAAATTGCATGTTAGCGTAAACTTTTCTGTATTTACAAATGATGTCATTGTTAACAGTCGCAAGATATAACTTGAACTCAATTTTTACTAATGATGATAGTTTTTTCATTTAAATTAGTGTATATTGTCTTTTATGTTTGTGTAACTTTCAGCAGTGAAATAACATTTATCATTCCTATTTAAACTATGTTTAATGCCAGTATATATATATATATATATATATATATATATATATTCAGTATTTTTAGTAAATAAAAGAAAAACAAACTGGCATTAAACATAGTTAAAATAGGAATGATAAATGCTGTTTCACTACTGAAAGTTACACAAAAATAAAGGACAATATACACTAATTTAACTAAAAAAACTATCATCATTAGTAAAACTTTATATATATGTATATCACTGTAGGCCAAAAGTTTAAGACCACCTTATATTTTAAAAGCGTAAAGAAATATTAACAGTCCATGCAAAAAAAGGCTATTGTTAGCTAAACTGATTTATCATCAAAAAATCCTCCTCTACATTTTATGACTTTTTTCACAAGTCTCGGCATACGCGAAATAAATTTGTTAGTGGTGTATTGCGATCTATTGTTCCAAGTTTCGCATATAGCATTCCATATTTCTTTTCGCGAGGATAGGCCACGATTACAGACGTTCCTATCAAGCTCCTCCCACAAAAGTTCAATGGGATTGAGATCTGGGCTCTGAGGAAGCCAAACCATGTTTTTAAACAACCTTTGCGCCTCTTTCTCTTCTAAATATACTGTACATAATTTTGAGCTATGCTTTGAATCATTATCTTATTAGAAAATAAATCCATCTTCAATTAATCGCAACTCGGAAGTAACGGCATTTTGTACTGAAATGTTTTTGTACTGTTCCTTTTTCAAAATTCCTTCAATTTTAATCAAATTGCCAGTTCCTTGGCTAGAGAAGTAACCCCAGATCATAATTGAACCACCACCATGCTTGATTGTTGGGACTACACAATCTGACATCATCTTTTCTTAGGCACTGCGTCGAACGTAAATTCTACGTTTTGAACTGAATAATTCAAACTTGGATTCATCAAAATCTTCTCCAGTCTAATCTCGATGGGCAAGAGCCCATTGCATCCGTTTTTTCTTGGTTTTGCGGCTTTAGCAGAGGTTTTCGAACGGCAATGTGACCATACAATTTTGCATCTCTCAGTCACCGTTTTACTGTAGTCAATGAATAAGGTTTAACTCGGGTTTTGTTTACTTTAACGCGGATTTCTGGTGCTGTTAAGCGTCTATTTTCCTTGCCGGTAACAATAATGAATCTTCATTAGACGTGGTAGCTCTCAGCCTTCTCGAGCGTGGACGATCTTGAAAACTGCCTGTCTCCCTATTGAGTATCGAGTCATTGTGCCATGAACACAAGTCTTCGATAACTTCAGTTGTAAGCAATCCCACGTTCGGATTTGCCTTCATTATATAAAATAACGGTGGCACTTCACTGCTAATTTCTTGAGCTTTTCCCATTTTATGACGTCTTCACTGTAGAAACCACAAGTTAAGACTAATTGAGATTGTTTGTGAACAAACCCAAGTAAACTCGGGTAATAATAAGTCAGAAACACGTGTTTATAGGAGCTAAATTATTGACCAATACGTTACAAAAGCAAAGTAATTAGTAATGAGGACATTATAAAAATATTATTGCGACTCTACCACCTGGATCAAGCACAGCGTTTGTCGGTATTTGAAAAAAATAGATGTTTATTGTCCAATAATTTGAAAGTAAACATGAATGACTTCTTTAAATATTCGATACTAACAATAGAATATGATTCTTTCTTCTTTCATTTATTTTATGGGATTTTATTACAATTGATGGATAATTTGTTTATGTGCGGTCATAAACTTTGGCCGGCAGCAGGATACATCTATACCATTCATAATACAGACAAACACATGCACAAATGGTCACACACATATTCCAGGTAACTTTGGGTTACGTAAATAAGATTATAAACAGATCATCATAATCTTATATTTTGATCAAAATGTGTTAAAGGCTCGTCGTAACAATTAGTCTGTCTTGGATTGTTTAAAATATCATAATTAAGATCAAGACTTTATTACAATTGATGTATAATTATGTTGTTTATATGCGGTCTCAAAATTTTGGCCGGCAGGGCGTATATATATCTTCATTGTGGTAGTGATAGTGAGATAATAATAAAATATGGTATTCTACCTTATATTTTGAAGGTAAATTGAATCATGCACCTACGCTTTGAAGTCGAATATTCATATACTTAGGTATTCATAAAAAAGTCTTACTTGAGAAAACTTAGGGCATTATTCTACTCACATAAACTTTGAAAGCATTTTAATTTAATTACGTAAATTTCTTTGAAGACACTGAATCAGATATCTTCTTATAACCCTGATTGTTCATTTAATCATCATTATAATTAAATCTTTGATTTCAACAATTATTAAATTATTACCAAGTAAATTATTTTTTAAAAATATTTTAAGGTATCATAGGGTCATATAAAATAGGAAATCCTCGATCCATTATTCAATTAAGGAGAGTAGAAGCAATTTTAGTAATTAAATCAATGATTCGTTTCGACCGATATTTCTTGGCTTATAAAAATGCCGAGAGGCAGTTATCACAGCTTTTCCGTTACAAATAATTTGAGTCTTGTTAAAAGTGACGTGAACCCTTACTGTTTTTGAGCACTCTAATTTGACATCAAAATTCTGCTGTAATATTGCTTTCAAAATCAGTTACATAGCAAAAATATAAATTAATATAAGAGTTGGTTACTTAACTTATGATTGAGTTGGGAATTTCTTTACTGATTTTCTATTTCAGTAACGACGGAAGATTTATGTAAAATAAAAGTATTGACTTCGGTATGAAGAGTGCTTTGCCTTACATTGTGTTAAACCACAAAAGGGCGTTTGTCAATCAGAAGAATCTTAAGGTATTATATATATATATATATATATATATATATAGTGCGACCGTGAATAGATTTCCACCAGAGTTAGCGGAAATTACTGTACCTGATTGCGAATGATTTATAGTACGTCGAATAAATCACATACGCATGGTAAAGTTATTAACGTGTTAATCATATTTTCTTTTCTATTCGTAATAACTTTAAAAATAATAAAATATGTAAGTTTCTGATAACAATTGTAAGAAATAACAAACTTTACCAGCAATATGTACACATGTATAAGTACACATTTCACGTGTAATAAGTAAGTGTTATCGATGCCACCCACATTTATATGTCCAAAGATTCATTCTTTTACAA
Source organism: Teinopalpus imperialis (assembly GCA_029286865.1). NCBI lineage: Eukaryota > Metazoa > Arthropoda > Insecta > Lepidoptera > Papilionidae > Teinopalpus > Teinopalpus imperialis. Next base: position 4,602,088 of record JAGSMU010000022.1, on the reverse strand, counting down.
AAATTGGAGAACATTGACATCGTGGGTGCGCCGCTAGAACTGCTTAAAAACTGCTTGTTTGAATGGAAGCAAAACGTTAAAATTGGGCAAGTTATAAGTTATGACAAGTACGTAACCTACGGTGTCCCACAAGGCAGTGTTCTAGGCCCGTCCAGATTACTCATATATATAAATAATTTATGTAACCTCAAAATATAAGGGGCCCACGTTTTTTCTTATGCTGACGATACAGCAGTTGTATTTCATGACAAATCATGCGAAGCAGTTCGTAAAGTAGCTGTTAATACTCCTTATGCTCAACGGCAGTATAAAAGGCAATTTAGTCATTTATATAATGAAATAAATAAAAACATTAACATTTATGTCTTAAATAGAAGAGATTGTAAGCAATTATTGACCAATTGGCTAAAAAAATTAAAATATGAGGAGACAGAAGCACTACTGAAGACGATCATATAAATAAAGTCTATATATTTGTTTTTGACTTAAACATGTACATCTATACCACTCACAATACAGACACACCCACACACATACACAAATTATCACACACATATTCCAGGTAAGTTTGGGTTACATAAATTAGGGTGCGAATTATAAACGGATCATTTTAATTTTATATTTTGATCAAAATGTCTTAAAGGCTCTTCGTAACAATTAGTCTGTCTTGGATTGTTTAAAATATCATAATTAAGATCAAGATTTATTACAATTGATGGATAATTTGTTTATGTGCGGTCATAAACTTTGGCTTATAAAATGCCGAGAGGCAGTTATCACAGCTTTTCCGTTACAAATAATTTGAGTCTTGTTAAAAGTGACGTGAACCCTTACTGTTTTGAGCACTCTAATTTGACATCAAAATTCTGCTGTAATATTGCTTTCAAAATCAGTTACATGGCAAAAATATAAATTAATATAAGAGTTGGTTACTTAACTTATGATTGAGTTGGGAATTTCTTTACTGATTTTCAATTTCAGTAACGACGGAAGATTTATGTAAAATAAAAGTATTGACTTCGGTATGAAGAGTGCTTTGCCTTACATTGTGTTAAACCACAAAAGGGCGTTTGTCAATCAGAAGAATCTTAAGGTATTATATATATATATATATATATATATATATATATATATATATATATATATATATATATATATATATATATATATATATATATATATATATATATATATATATATATATATATAAATAATTTATGTAACTTCAAAATATAAGGGGCCCACGTTTTTCTTATGCTGACGATACAGCAGTTGTATTTCATGACAAATCATGCGAAGCAGTTCGTAAAGTAGCTGTTAATACTCCTTATGCTCAACGGCAGTATAAAAGGCAATTTAGTCATTTATATAATGAAATAAATAAAAACATTAACATTTATGTCTTAAATAGAAGAGATTGTAAGCAATTATTGACCAATTGGCTAAAAAAATTAAAATATGAGGAGACAGAAGCACTACTGAAGACGATCATATAAATAAAGTCTATATATTTGTTTTGACTTAAACATGTACATCTATACCATTCATAATACAGACAAACACATGCACAAATGGTCACACACATATTCCAGGTAAGTTTGGGTTACATAAATTAGGGTGCGAATTATAAACGGATCATTTTAATTTTATATTTTGAAGGTAAATTGAATCATGCACCTACGCTTTGAAGTCGAATATTCATATACTTAGGTATTCATAAAAAAGTCTTACTTGAGAAAACTTAGGGCATTATTCTACTCACATATATAGCTACATAAACTTTGAAAGCATTTTAATTTAATTACGTAAATTTCTTTGAAGACACTGAATCAGATATCTTCTTATAACCCTGATTGTTCATTTAATCATCATTATAATTAAATCTTTGATTTCAACAATTATTAAATTATTACCAAGTAAATTATTTTTTAAAAATATTTTAAGGTATCATAGGGTTATATAAAATAGGAAATCCTCGATCCATTATTCAATTAAGGAGAGTAGAAGCAATTTTAGTAATTAAATCAATGATTCGTTTCGACCGATATTTCTTGGCTTATAAAAATGCCGAGAGGCAGTTATCACAGCTTTTCCGTTACAAATAATTTGAGTCTTGTTAAAAGTGACGTGAACCCTTACTGTTTTTGAGCACTCTAATTTGACATCAAAATTCTGCTGTAATATTGCTTTCAAAATCAGTTACATGGCAAAAATATAAATTAATATAAGAGTTGGTTACTTAACTTATGATTGAGTTGGGAATTTCTTTACTGATTTTCAATTTCAGTAACGACGGAAGATTTATGTAAAATAAAAGTATTGACTTCGGTATGAAGAGTGCTTTGCCTTACATTGTGTTAAACCACAAAAGGGCGTTTGTCAATCAGAAGAATCTTAAGGTATTATATATATATATATATATATATATATATATAGTGCGACCGTGAATAGATTTCCACCAGAGTTAACGGAAATTACTGTACCTGATTGCGAATGATTTATAGTACGTCGAATAAATCACATACGCATGGTAAAGTTATTAACGTGTTAATCATATTTTCTTTTTCTATTCGTAATAACTTTAAAAAATAATAAAATATGTAAGTTTCGATAACAATTGTAAGAAATAACAAACTTTACCAGCAATATGTACACATGTATAAGTACACATTTCACGTGTAATAAGTAAGTGTTATCGATGCCACCCACATTTATATGTCCAAAGATTCATTCTTTTACAAAAATTGGAGAACATTGACATCGTAGGTGCGCCGCTAGAACTGCTTAAAAACTGCTTGTTTGAATGGAAGCAAAACGTTAAAATTGGGCAAGTTATAAGTTATGACAAGTACGTAACCTACGGTGTCCCACAAGGCAGTGTTCTAGGCCCGTCCAGATTACTCATATATATAAATAATTTATGTAACTTCAAAATATAAGGGGCCCACGTTTTTTCTTTTGCTGACGATACAGCAGTTGTTTTTCATGACAAATCATGCGAAGCAGTTCGTAAAATAGCTGTTAATACTCCTTATGCTAAACGGCAGTATAAAAGGCAATCTAGTCATTTATATAACGAAATAAATAAAAACATTAACATTTATGTCTTAAATAGAAGAGATTGTAAGCAATTATTGACCAATTAAAAAATAAAAATATGAGGAGACAGAAGCACTACTGAAGACGATCATATAAATAAAGTCTATATATTTGTTTTTGACTTAAACATGTACATCTATACCACTCACAATACAGACACACCCACACACATACACAAATTGACACACACATATTCCAGGTAAGTTTGGGTTACATAAATAAGGGTGCGAATTATAAACGGATCATTTTAATTTTATATTTTGATCAAAGTGTCTTAAAGGCTCTTCGTAACAATTAGTCTGTCTTGGATTGTTTAAAATATCATAATTAAGATCAAGATTTATTATATTATCTTAAGCATCTACTATTAGCACAAAACATCCTAAAAAAGGATTTATTGACAAAAAAATAGATTTATTATTTTAGATTATTCTTATAATTGGATATAATCAAGTATTGAAAATTTATCTAGCCGAACTGTTTTTATTTTACACATGATAGGTTATCACAAGCAAATCTAAAAAGGAATATATATACAATTAATTTTGTATGTGGCACATACCCTGCATATATGAACTAGCTGAAATGAATGGCTATAAGAACCCGTATTTTGGAATTAGCTTCAAATAGCTTTGCGCTAATGTGTTTTGTCTAGTGAAAGACAGAAACCAGAGATCTCATTGCTCTTATTCATCTTAAACCTCAAGGGTGATTTTAGCTTTTTTTTATTATTGCATGTGCCTTATCAAGGATGAATGATAAGGGCCGCAAGAATCTCTTACTAATGGGATGATATTGTCTTAAAAAATTAAATATTTTTGATAGTGTTTTTAATCTATGTTTATACTAAATCTGTGGATATTATATATTTTTTTTATTTTACGGTTATTCAATAATTTTCCCCTAGAATTTGGCGTAAATTCTAAACTTATAATAATTATTAAATAAATTATTTATACAAAGTATATTTATTTATGAAACTGACAATGACAGACGAGCACCCAGTTCCCATGATGTTAATATTAAAAATCCGAAAAAATTCAAGATGACTTTTTACTCTGACGACTGAGAATGCTGCCAGTAACTTGGTCTTTTGTACCCTGCACCAAATAGAACGTTGTCTAATGAATAAAAATAAGTGGCAAAATAAAAGATCTTCCCAGTTTTTATTCAGGTGATAGGTGAAGTATAGTGTTAGTGTTACTAAAAATGGGTAAGTTTTCCTTAAAATTAAAACAATAGGAATTAGAAATTCTTGTAATAGGGGTAGTTTGAGTTCTTTCTTTAACTGATCCCCGTGATCACTTACCAAATTACAGAAAATGTCCAGTACCATGTTATTAAAAAAATATATATAATAAACAATATTATAAACAATAAAATATATAAACTGAAGCTTACTTTCAAACCTTCTACACGAGTGGCCTGTGTACGTCGGAGGTGCTCAATGCCCTTATAGTTCAATATAATAATTGCTTCAGGATACTGTTGGGACCACCAAGATATTGTAGTGCCTCAAACATGTTCGCCCTGGCTAGAACTGACGACTTTTACGCAATCATCCGTAAAAAGAGCGCTTCCATAATTGCTAGGATGGGGTATTGTTCCAATAGTATCCTGAAAATTCTATCGAGCAAGTTTGATACGCCTTTGTTGAAGCATGCTATAGACATGATAGTTTCTACAAATTGTAAATAGGTAATATTATTTTGTCACTTTATTTGTGCTTAGTCACTAACACAGTTTTAAGAAAATAATGTAATACTAACAAGTGGACTTCAGTAGTCCCAATAACAAATTATTATTATTTATTTTAAATTCTTAACATCGTATAAACAATTCCATCCATTAAGTTAAAAAGTGAAGTTGTAGCTCCTTCTTATACCTAATCAAAAATTGCAGTTTGTAGAAAAGACATCCTTTCTTAACCTTAAGGCTTAACCTTTGTATTTTAATATGGTGTTCAAAGATTATTTTTGAAGAATTAAAATTGATATCCCTAAAAATACGACTTTGTCTTATTCGGAATTGGGTTAAACAACCTTAGTTTATTGCAGAATAGGTTATTCAAGAGTATGATAATTGTTAGAATAAAAAAAAATGCCTTCGATTTTAACGATATTTGATCTAAGACCTGAGTAGAAAATTTATGAATATATGAACGGCGCTTTGTTTTCATTTCGTATGATAAGAGACCTTTTTAGTAAAATGATATTAAACTAAATTATGATACTGTATGCATAATAATCGTAATCCCTTTTGCATTTAAGGGTCTCGTAGTCTTAAAGTGCGCTTAGTATCAGGAGACTGAATGTTCAAACAGCGCATATAAGTGCAAATGTTTGTGCAGATTAAACATACGTAAGTGGATTTAACTTTCAACATCCCTCATGTGAAATGTAAGAAATAAAATAGAAGTGAAAGAACAGTAATAAAATTTATGTACCCATAGTTGGTTAGCGCGTTATATTTGTAATATTGTATTTCTTATGAAACATTATTTTTTACAAAATATGATTTTGTATTTTTACATATTTTTTTATAATGTTATCTGTTACGTTATGTAAATCTAGTTCGGAAACTACAATCCCGCACTATTCTTGTCGTTAAAATTCGTATTGATTTACTACTTCTTTGTTTTTCAATGCCTCTTACGGCTAACACATTAGCTCCGGATTATGTCCCTGTTATATATATATATATATATATATATATATATATATATATATATACATATAGTATAGTTCTTTTTACCTATTCAATTTTATAAATGAGCCATGGACATTCTACATTTATTCTTCATAGTTGATCCGTGAGATGAGCAACATTTTCCTCTTTAGATTTCTAGGTGTAAATAACCAACTAAGGAATATTTGTCTTATATATCTTTTGAATTACTTTATATACCTTTTAGAATTGGATCTACAGCCACCTTTAAACGTACGTTAACCTATTAGGTTGGATTTCAGAATTTTATAAATAAACTTATATCTATACACACTAAGATGTATGCTTTATCTCAATAAGTTATTTGATTCATCTGTAAACCGGAAATGGAGTGAATATTTAAAGTGAAGTATTTGTAAGAAAGCAGTTATTTGGTCGGAAAGCAGTGGAATAAAACTTTATTAATTTAGTAAATGAAAATTGTGACAATAAATAAAATTATATATTTTTTGAATTAAATGAAAGACACTTATATTCTTTATTTTCGTAATATATATGTTTAAATACAAAAAAACAAATTTTACTAAGTTCTAAGTTCATCGTCTAGTTCTAGTCTAGTCCAATTCGCGATTTTAGCCAAATATTAGACCTAATATGTCTTTTGTGTAGGATAATAATAATATTCCTGTCTCTTTTAAAGATTACTTTATACACTCATTTATAAAGCTTTAGACGAGACAGATGGGAGAGTAAGTTCTGTCACTATCTGAAATACTTTATTTGTTCTTGTTTGTTATATTACACGTGTCACACAGGGGTATAAGCAATTCTATAGTCTTAATTAATTCTATTCAATTTGCAAGGAATTAGTTTTAATATTGGAGCAAATTTTTAGTTACATGAACTGAATGGACCTTATTAAATAGAAATATGTTATCTTTACTATTTATTCTAAGCTTCAAGGTTTGAGTGTATAACATTTTGTGGAAACGTTGATGAAAACAAGGTTTTTATTGAACACGCGTATTACTTCTGGTTAATATATACTTCGTGTCATTGTAAATAAATAAAGTTAATTTATTTTTAATAATATGAACGTTTTTCCAATTCTATTGGTAGAGAAGGTAGGATGTTCTATTCAAAATTCTACTGAAGCTAATTAAATCTCAAACCAACCAAACGTGATAGAAGGTAAAACTATCGTTGTATTCCGGGCAGAAACGTAAGTTATATATTATGTGCCGAACTTTTGTACATCTACGTAAAGTTAATTCAGAAATAAACTTTTTTATATGAACGGGATGTTAAATTCGTAAAAATCTGTATAGTGTTTTTTATATTACATTATAACTAAATTAGCAATGGACGGATGATATTCATCAATGAAATGATATAACATAAATAAAAATGTTTAAAACGTTCATCATACATAAAAAGTTAACAATGGAAAAAAATAAAAGACGAATTTATAATATAAAGTGTACTAATAAATATGTAATAGATTAACACATTCCTTTACTCAAGTTACATACACCGAAGTTGATTCTATAATTTAAAACCAGTGACCACGCAAGGCCCCTGGCGCCGACGGCCCCTGGCACCAATAAGGTGATCAAACTTCTACCCATGTCCATTTTACACCTACTGGCGATTACCTACAACGCGACCATGTCCAAAGTCACTTTCCCAAACACCTGGAAGGAAGCCGTAGTCACGGATTCTCAAGCCTTCCAAGAATCCAAGGGCTTCATGCTGTCCAGAGCAATAAGCACTTTGGTTTTGGCACTCAGCACTCATGCACCCATCTAGTACACCGCATCACAGAGCACATTCACAGCAAATTAATTCGGGGTAACCTACCCGGGGCGCTTTTCCTCGATATGAAAAGTCTGGCACAACGGGTTCTTATACAAACTGTATGAGCTCGGTGTGCCAAATCAACTAGTGCTAATCAAACGTGACTCTCTCCGCAATGAAATCTTTTGATACCCCGTCGAGGCAACGCGTTCCGAGGTCCCCATTCGAGCCGGAGTACGACAAGGCTCCGTCCTTGGTCCCATTCTCTACACACTCTATACAAACGACATACCGCGCATTCGCGATGTTGAGTAAGCCCGATGACACCGGCCTCTACGTGTCTGGATTCAAACCGCACGCTATCTAAACCTCTGTCTATCACTTAAACTGACCAAGAGTGCAGCCATGTATTTCATTCGATGTAGCAAAACGCCACATCTCCCAACCAAAGAACTATTTGATCATCCAATCCCCTGGAAAAAGGCAGCCAAATACTTAGGTGTCACATTAGATGAAAGACTTACCTTCGGTCCGCATATCAACCGCGTATGAAATCGGGCAGCGTTCACCCTAGGTCGTTTGCACAGGTTACTAAATAAAAATAGCAAAATGTCCCCACGTAATAAAACTACACTTTACAAAGCATGTATCCATAATGACATACCGGCCGCCAGTGCTCCGTTTTTCTACTCGGCCTCCTTTGTAGATGGGCAGCGGACTCCCCCGAGTCCGCCCCCCAGAGGCTCTCATTCTTAGCAGTCAACATAGACAGAAGCGTCGCTGGAGTTTCTTGCGCCACTTCTTTTCCTGCGCCTACGAACTCTGAAGTGGTGGTACAGATAGTTTATAATAATACTGATATTAAATTAGATTATATGTACTCAATGATTATATATTTTATATGTAATATAATAATATATAATAATCCGCAATTGACCGAGCCAGTCGCTCACACGGTAGGCTCACAGGGTAGCGGTCCAAGCCGAGGTTCCCTTTCGGGAGCCCCTGTGCTGGTTAGCCACTAACCAAGGTCTCGGCTGAGCACCATAAGCGTTCGGTCACCTTTCAATCCGGTGAAACTGTAAAAGCCATCGGGGTGACAGCGGACATCAGCCCGACAAAAAAATTAGGTTAACACATTATATACCCCTTTTGTGTAAACGGGCCGCTTACTTTCGGGAATGAATAACGACGTTAGGGAATAATTCAAAACGAGTCGTACTTACCTTTTCATTTATTTATTTCTACATATTATTACATTATTTTTTTATTTTGATAATTGAGACAGAATTTGTTGTAATCACTACTACTACTACTTCCAGATATTGTAAATATTACGATGAATAATGTATTCAATATTAGACTTCACATCATTTTTGCAGATATCAGCCGGTCTATATTCTTTACGCTATAGTTATACTTTTGTTTGTTAGCTATATAAGATGATGTAACTTAAGTATAAATTGAACTAAAGCTTATTTAGAATTTAAATTGTCTATGCATTGCCACAAAATCAGTATTGTCACAATATATGTACATGAGATCTCAAAGGAATTCGAAATCTGTAAGCTTACTCTCCCATCAAATAGTTGCCTAATTAAGATGCTTGCTTCGTCTCGTTTCACGTTCGTAGAGGTGAAAGCCGACTCCGTTGGATGTTGCAAAGAGTACGAACTTTTTATGTGTAAATATAAATATATGAAAATCTAGGAATTTGTTTATGAAGTTTTAAACTTAAATCTTACAGGTAAACGTATTTTTATTCTTAGATTGTTACATCCAAGTAGATTTATAAAGGGCTAAATATTACGAATTGAAGTATTTTTAAGTAAAACATACATATTTAAAAGAGCTTTTTTTAATATAAAAATAATAATATAGAAACAGAATTTTATTAAAACGGATATATTTTTAAAACGGAGTTTACTTAGAAGTTATGCATGGCGTTAAATACAATGCAATTAAAAGATAAAAAAGCTCTACCGTAAAAATTTTATACGGTAGTTGTACATTTTTTAGGTAGATTACGTTAATCTTACACAGTATTAAGTTACTTTAATCTATCTTTGAATATGTGCTATTATTATTATTTTATAATTTTAATTAGACGAAGGAGCATTTGTAATGTATGCAGCTACGGATCTTTCAACGGGCATTTGTATTTTCCAACCAATTAGAGTAAATAGGCATCTTTTACGATAACGTGTTATCTTCGGCGACATTATCACTAAGTATCAGGAAAAGCTGTGGCCAGATATGGCCAATCTTGAAAAAAATACGGTATATTCATTTATAACAAAAAAAACAGATTTACTATTTCTTATTTATTCCATTTTTAAAATATCCCATTTTAATATGAAAAATAGAATTCGTAATCAGTTTGTATTCTTTAACCATCTTTTACCACCAAGATATCCGTTCAATAATTGGAAAGTAGAAACATAGATGCAAATTGATCAATGGTAACTAAAATGAATTAGTCATAAAATTCAAGATGATATATTCTGCACAGAAATGCTTATATAATATAATAATGCTTATATATATATATATATATATATATATATATATATATATATATATATAAATAATAGCTTCATATATATATATATAATAGCTTCATAGTAAAAGTGTTACGTATTCAAGAGCAATGATTGAATACCGTTTGCAGAACCGTATTAGTCAATTTAATTCCTAACAAGATTTTTTTTAGTCATGACTAGTACAGTATTACTTTGCTATTCTATGTTTGTTTTGTTGTATATAACTTAAACAATAATTTAAAATATATTTATATATTTTGAAATAGAAATATATGATAATAACAACACGTTAAACACGTAAGTAACAACCTATCAATCATGCACGTGTTTTAATGTGTCATTTTATGAAACTAGATATAATACATGCGCACTTAGTGCCTAATAAAAAAGAGCTTATGATAGCTCGTTTTGATCATACAATAATTATAAACTCAACACGTGATGCATAACTTTTATTCTAAACTAAATAAGATTACTCTAAAGTCAATAAAATTTGACTTTTGGTTTCCTGTAGATATTTCTAAATCTTTGATTTATATTAATAACAATATTCGAGTATGTTTAACTTCCATGCAAATTACTAGTACTTAAGTTTATTATTAACATGTATCGAAGCACTTTTTATTGTATGAATAAATATTTTTGAATACCCATCCCACCTTGCGGATTTTCAGGTTATGACGTACACCTACCGAATGAAACATATTGGCGATCGTTGTCAGTACTGACGATCGGCCGCTGGATCTCCGTCCCGGAACGCAATCACAACTCCTCCATCGATTTGCTGTAATAGCACGTCCCGGGGGCATGCTAAATGTTCCCTACCCAAGTTATAACCAAACATACTATATGGCAGATTATTTAAGGGACTTGCGTTAGACAGGCACGGGGTCATTAATTCACTAAAAGTTCTATCAATTTTTTCCTTTTGTTCATTCGATTTCCTTACAGTAAACTCAACTTATATGCATGCTTAACTTTCTGGTGCAGTAAGCTTAGTCGAAGGTAGTAACGAAAAGTGTTAATTATAATAAGTCATTATTATACTAATTGATGTTACTTAAAATTATGAATTCATTTAATAGGTAATATAAAATGGTATGGTCTGTGAGGTTCCTATTCCTTAATTTTATAACATTTTATATAATTTAGGTTGGTATTATCAAAATTGCTCTTAAACGAAAAAAAGGACAGTGTACTAACATCTTAACTAGAAATTTTTATTGCCGATGACGTTGCCCATGGACTTTACTGTTGTGGTAAATTTTTCTATTAAAAATTGAAAACTAAATTAGTTAATAAATCATTGATTTATGTCTTTCAATATTTATTAGCTCATGAAAAATGCAGCAAGACCAGTAAATTTCTGAAGCTTTTGGGATATTTTAAGAATAAAATGAAAAAGTTTCTAATTTCAAAAAATTCAATTTTTTTATTATGTAATGTAACCTATACTGGCATCAATGTGTCTGTATTTTGTATGGTGAAATTGGGGAATCAATTATAAGGTAACAAGGCATTTCATTTTGGTCCTCATCTTTGTTGAGAATGGATGTAGTAGATGTGTATGAAATGGTGTAGTGTCTCTTCTGCATAATGATCTCGGGTTGCAGTCATCAATTACCAATCTTATAAAAAATCGCGATATCTATGTATATGTTATATATAACGTTATACAAAATATTTGCGAGATAATTGTTTATCGGTAAAATTTTAGACTAGGTATTAGAATATCACTCTACTTTGATACTATACTAATTATTAATTGTAGACTAGTAATATTCTGTAAACATGATCATGGACAAGACGAAGATCATATCTAATGCCCATATTACACCTATACCAGTTGTTGTTATTGGGAGCACTATACTCATAGGGCTTGCAGAGTAATTTACTTAGGGAAAAAGCTCTAGTTAGGTATGTCTAAGTTCAAACCACAGGTGGATTGATTAATTCATTTCAAATGAGCAGCATTCTGAAGACTTTAATATAATTATTCATCAATGTTTAAATACAAGTCTTTAATCAGTGAATGCTGCCTGGTGATTATTTATGGTACTGAGATAGGCCTTCACTGTTGTCTGACTGGATGAAACATACGAAACTTGTGTATATTTAGGTACTCATTGTGAAGATAACGAACATGTTAACTCTTCGTTGTTTGTCAACTTTCACAAAACACACAAAAGCTCAATAATTTAAAAATAAGTAATGTCTTAAACTATGAAATGTTTAATAAATAATATATAAAGATAATCCACTTCAAGTATTTAACATTGGTATCTTTAACATGAACGAATGATTTACGCCACACGGATTATGAATGATTTATATTATAAATTATCCAAGAGTCTCACTCAAAGAAGGTAATTTCCGCCTTTTTATTTGTAAAAATGTTTTTAATCGCAGTTTGACTTCGATTAATATTAATTATAATAAAATAAAGAAAGTGCAATGAAAACTATTAAGCAGTTGATATCGCCCCCAGCAATGCATTACGTAGACAAACTTGCGTAGTCATTAAAATTTGTTGGAGGCTGGTCTATTCTGCATTTGTCAATAGGAGATTACAAGAGAAACTTTCTTAGCTTTTGCTTCCTTGTTAGCTATGTAAGCGACCCATGGTAACTTCTGCTTATTCATCTATTATGTAATATGTTACATGTATGTCTAATATATTATATGTTTCTTTTATCTGAAATAACACGGATAAGATCGGAATAATGGTAACTTGGGCCTATAATACACCGGAAATAAGCACAATTCTAATATATGTGTAATAATGATAAATAATGTAATTGCCATTATTATATATGTAGCACCTAACATAAATTTCTTTCGATGTGTACGATCTTTTTGACTACGGTGTGAACTCAGACCTCATTATTGGATTTGAACTAAGTCAATGTCTTACATCTGATTTAAATTTTATACGAAGTTAATAGAATTGAATGTTACAATAAATCGTTATTACAATATGTAAAATTTAGAAATATTTTTAACCGGATATCTATGTCAAGTTAATTTTTTTAACAAACAGTACCCGTTCCAAATTACCATCCGAAAAGCTTCAAATTTCCTGCTCTTACTGCATTTTTCATGAGCCAAGAAATATCGGAAGCCATAAATCACTTATTTATTTACTAAGTTCCTACTTTTTTGTTAGAATAATTAACAGAATAATTTATCCCAGCAGGAAAGTCCTTTGATGGGCACCGTCATCGGCAGTAAAAATTCCTAATTAATATAGTAATTTCATTCATTTTTTAAATTTAAGAGCACTTCTTGATATGAATACCAACCAAACTATAATATATATGTAAGTTATAGGTATCAAAGAAAACATAAGATTATTATAAACGTAAGAAAGGACAATCTTAGTAAAGTTACTCCTGAAAAAACAACGATCGGATCGGATCGGAAGAACTGGGTTTCTATAAGAATTCTTAAACTAAATTAAATGTTTATAATTATCCTTATTAAGCTAGATGCGTTAATGCGGCTTACTAATTTACAAGCGTCTACTTCTTTACAAGGTATTGTACTACACTGTTGTTTTCGTTGTTAAATGATTTTACACCAAAACGTGGTGTTATGCTTAGCGAGTGTATGAAGACTCAGTTACTAGTAATACATTCCATATCAGTCCTGCAGATTGGCAAGGCATGGGAATCTTGAATCTATTCAAAGTCATTACAGTTTTATTTATATCTAAGTTACAGTCATTATTTATCATCAAGTGGACTGTGTGTTCATCTGTCACCCCAGCTTTATTAAAAAAGATATCTTGCTTTACATAGCTACCCAGACAGTATTAAAATACATCAAAGCTAATTTATTGTTATCAACATAGATAACAAATTCACATGCGTCATTTACTTCCCTCATTTTGAAATGTAAAAAAGAATGATATTTACTAGATTTTACATTTTATAAATTAATATACTCATTATTTGAAAGTAACTGAATGAAGATATTTTAATAATTAAATTCAAAATTCATAAGGTTTACTGTTTCTTGCCTCATGAAAAATGCATCACAGCAATTTACGGGTTGTTTGCGATGGCGAATAATTTAAACATTTTTATAAAGATGTACCGGCGGTAAACCAACATAGCTCCTTTAAGTACTCAATGTTTAAATTTCGTGGTGACGGATCGTTAGGGTTGTTGCGGAAACTGAATTACTTCATCATTCCACGCGAATGATACTTTATAATTATTCAAAAAAAAAAGTTAATGTAAAAGTCTAATCAATTTCTTTTTTGTTATAAAAAATAATTGAGTGCACTAATTATCTGTTATAAGAGTTTCCGATAATAATATTGACCTCATTTATTGAGCCAGTTAAGTACGACTACCATTGAAACGGTTATATTGCTAGGATAAACCGCTAGGCATTGGACTGTTGATTGAAAAGGTACTTCATACAAAAGCGGGGAAAGCGAAGCTATCGGTTTAATCTGGACACTGGAAATGCACATGCGTTACAGCTATGTGCTTTTCCCATTCAATTTCAATGAAACTACAACATATTATATATATATATATATAAATATATGTGTATGTATATACATATATATATATTATTATAAATAGTTCGTTTTGTTAAAAGGACATGTCATTTACCTTTAGTATTCGAGGCAGCTGTCATTACATTATTACATAACCAATGATTGTATGAAACTGGTCTTTTTAATCCACATACGTTGGACAATGTATACGTTTCTTTTTTCTTTACCAGGTTAAATTAATATATTTGCGGATGTTGAAAATATATTAATTTCACAAAAGAGCTATGTGCACTATTCATAATCTAGGGTTAAAGAAATAGGCATATTAACAGTTACTTCACAATACGATAACATATTGCTTATACGTAAGGATACACAAAAATCTACTCAAGGATCTACAAAAGCTGATGTATCACTACAAGGAACAAAAACAAGTTGTTAACACCTATTTTCGTTTAAAAAAGCACAGAAATTGGACAAGATACATTTTGTTAAATGCCGCAAATAGTAATCGATTTGACATTAAACAGATTTGGTTAAAAATCAATTAATCAAGAAGTTCTACTACTACTCTTAGTCACAATATTTGTCTGATAAATATATACGTGATAACTCCAGGAAAATTTGTAACTTACTATTTAAAAAAAACAAAGGGCTACTAGTTGAGTTTCTTCTCGATATTGACGATTCAAAAGTATTTTGAACTATAATCTTGAATGAAGCTTCTTTTGATTTGATGACTTTGAGTATGTTCTTCATTAAATACTATTTACATGTTACTATTTTGTTACAGAACGCCTTAACGTTTTATATGAACGCAACTGGACGAGGCTGGTGCACGAGCAGCTTCGAAAGTTTGAGTCTTCTATAGTGGCAGCAGCGAGACAATCACCGGAAGCGCATCAACCGGAACTGGCCTTAGATAATAAGTGGACATTTTCTGGAGCTTTGATTTATTGTATTACTCTTATAACTACAATAGGTGAGACTTTCATTTTTCCCATCATTTTTGGGGACCATTTAAATTCACAAAAGTAATTAAGATTGACTAACGTTGAAGTAATTAAGGCCAACCTAGCAGTGAGAGTAAATTCATTCATGTGCTTGAAAGGAAACTTTTGACAAAACTTCAAATTTATTCTTTCCCTAAGTGTACTCCACCAATACGTGAAAAATAATGATATTTTATTTGAGTGAACAAAATATGTATGTACCCAAAAACATTTGATATTGTTATAATGGTCAGCAGAGATAAAAATAAATAGTTTTATTGCGTTCAAAAATTTTCTTGAATTTCATCGAATCGATTAAGTGAACTTGAATACATTAAAATACGTTTGATCATCAGGGTTCATTTAGGGCCTATTTATTAAATTTATATCAGTTAAAGTTAATATTTACAAAACAAACATTTAAAATTTTTAGGTTACGGAAATGTTTCTCCTCGCACACCTGCCGGGCGGGTTGCAACGGTTGCTTATGCGGCCGCTGGAGTGCCATTAACCTTAGCGTGCTTGGCGGGACTGGGGGCGTCATTAGCGAGACTAGCAAGGATAGCGTGGATAAAGTCTACTAAGAACAAAATTCCTAATACGTGGAGAAAAGATGGCGAAGTAGGTGTAGACAATATGTTAATTTAACTTTATAAATCCAATATTCCACTTTAAAAAGTCATGTAAGATTTGTTGCTATATTAAGTTACGAGTAACATCAATATGTTTAATAAACGATCTTACAATAGATCATTTATTAGGATATCTACGCGTATGCGATATGATAAAAGAAATAGTACAATATAGTGCAGATAAAATATGTACTTATTATTAAAATATAATATTTTTTTTACACAGCTGGAAAACCACTTTCAACTTCACGAACAACAACGTCTTCTACCGCAATCGGCTCAAAATAATCAATATACATCATTTCCACCTCGGTCACACAGATACGCAGAAACTGTTAAGGCCAGAGCAGGAGAAAAGGGGCAATATTCACAAGTCTTTGAAAAAGCCCCGGTCAGTCCTAGAGTAGCCACTCTAGGTCGTGTGAAACGTAGTGCCTTAACAGATGGTAACGATTTATTTTTTACTATTTGAAACATATTTTGTTTGAAATAACCTGATTTATATTTTACCTTAAAGTATAATGAAATCAATAATGTTGACATAGAAAAAATACGTTTCAACATGTTGAAGGGGTCAGTAAACGAAATTCAAACAGTCTACCGTTTCAGAACCTCATTCATCTGGAACTCTGCAAACGCAAACTTTGGATAGAAAAAAAAACTTGAACAGTATGAAGTGTATGGCGACAATTCATGGTACGGGAAGAGGTCGTGCGAAAGGTCCTATACAAAGACCACGAGGGGTTGCTATAGAACAGCTTATAGCCGAAGAATGTGGTGAAATAGTTATGAACAGCTGTCAAGAGGACCTTGATGACTCCGAGGATGCTGATGAGATGTAATTTATTTTTTGTAATTATCTGTAGACAAACTAACAGAATTTTGAATTTAAAGTATTACTGCTCTGAGAAAGTTTAGCAAGTAGTGATAAAAAAAATCACAATTCAATTATAAATATAATTAAAAAAATTAAGGGACTTTTGTAAGTTCTACTTAATGCAAAGTGTAAGTACTGATAATATTATTAATTACAGAATTTGCCCTCACGATACGCCTTCACGAGTGCCTTTAATATGGAATGAAGAAAATCAAAAAATCAAGAGTTGTGCGGTTCCAAGTTCCAGTACCTCAACAAGTGTACCACACCAAGGCCACGGCATAGAACACTGTCACATACCAGTGGGGATAGTGTTATTCTTACTTCTTGGATACATATGCTTTGGTGCTGCTATATTTTCTATTTGGGAAAATTGGAGCTTCCTAGACGCAGCTTATTTCTGCTTTATAGCGTTAGCAACTATCGGATTTGGAGACTTTGTCCCAACCAGTTTTCTAACATCAAAGCAAAATACGGAAAATACTAAAAACGAATATCTACAAATTATTGCTTGTTGTGCGTATTTAGTTTTTGGTTTAATTTTAATCGCGATGTCATTTAGTCTATTACAAGATGAAGTTGTAGCGCGATGCTCGCAATTAGCTAATAGTCTCGGCATTTCACGTCAATGACAGTACGAGAAAAGTGATTGCAGTTCAGCTGACAATCATTTGAGGATGTTATGATGTTATTGTAAAAGTATACCTTTTACGTTGGTGAATATATGTTGAATCCTTTTTCTATACTTCTTATTAATAATGTATGCCATGTTATCACTGTATGAAAATAATGTACTGAAATGTACCAAATTTTTGATTTTTATTTGTCAGACAGATTTTACTAAATTTGTATGTGTGACTGAGGCCGTTTGAACTGTACATATTGTATAAAAACTATTCATAAAAGCAAGGCTGAAATTGTAATGATACAATAAAATTGTGTGAATTGTATGTTATATTATTATACCTCTGTCTTAACCTTATTTATCAATACATTAGAAAAGGAAAACGACTTGTGTAAATACGACAAAATTTTTAAATGACGATAAAGAAGTTTTAAAAGTGAAGTTATATTGTAGATTTTGAGATGCTGCTAATTTTATAATTTTAATAGGAGAAATATGTTGAAATTTGTTAAATGTATGTTTATATTGCTGGCAGCAAGGAAGGATCTGTGCGTTGTGGACGATCCCCTGCCAAGTGCTAATTTCCGTTATTCTGCAATTTTGCGATGTTATTGCACATGCATTATATCAGCCTAAAGGTGCTGAAAAATGAGAGTTTAAACCTACAATGTCTACAGCACTAAAATATATACTGCGCAGAAATATAACCGTTGTCTAAAGTGGTTGATCAAAAATACATCATAATTTTTAGCCAATTTTGAATGTTCGCTAAATTTATTATGCTGATATGACAGCAGAGTAATAATAATCAGGAATATGTTTATTCCCTTGTCTCTACACATATGGGGTTACACAGTACTGATGGTGGTTTTGAAAATACACATGATAAATGAGGCATGTTTCATTGATATTTTTTGATTGATTGCGGGAAATCTTAGTTGGAAGAGAGAAAGAAATTATAGTATTTCTTTTACTTAAAATTTGTTATTGTGTTCATATACTCCTATATCTAAATAACCAATGTAAAAAACACTACACTATTTCTTTTCCTAAACGATCAGATAAGATAAGAAGGACACCGACACTTATGATACCTTTTAGATGGTACCTTCTCCCACACGTGTGCCGGATGTGGAAGACCATTCGCATTCCTTATTGGACCTTCTGCTGACCTCTCGCCCCGAACCCATTCGGGTATGGGTCGATGCTCCTCTCGGATCATCGGACCATTGCCTAGTTCGGAGCGTGGTGCCTCTCACCGTCTCGTCGCAACCACTTCCATCTGCTAGACGACGTGTTTGGCACTACAGGTCAGCAGACTGGGACGGGATGCGGTCTTTCTTTGCATCCTACCCATGGGGGCAGATTTGCTTCAAGTCAGAGGATCCTAGCACCTGCACTGATTCGGTTACCGGCGTCGTGCTGCAGGGCATGGAATTGTTTGTTCCTAGCTCAGCGGTGCCCGTCGGTGGCAGGTCTCGGCCCTTGTTTGGTGGATCCTGCCGTGGCGCACATCGTCGCAAGCGGGAATGCTACTAAGCTTGGGCTAGGGCAAAGGCTGCTAAGGATGTAAACTCTGACTCACTCAAGAAGAAGTACAACTCTGCTTCCAGGTTCTTTAACAGGCAAATTGCATTGGCAAAATCGAATTACATTGGGAGAATTGGCGAGAGACCTTGCCATCTGGCTCTCGTGCGTTCTGGTCTCTCGTCAAGGCTATCCAGGGTAATTTCTGTCGGTCGACACTTCCATCTTTGCGCGGGGAGGATGGTTCATTGGCCTATTCCGCAAGGGAGAAAGCCGATCTTCTTGGCTCTATCTTTGCGGAAAACTCGACTCTTGACGACAGGGGGAACACTCCTCCTACCATCCCGAGGTGTGAAACCACAATGGCGGACGTCCGCTTCACACAGTGTGCTGTGCGGAAAGCACTATTCTCCCTGGATGTCAACGAGTCAAGTGGGCCCGATGGAGTATCTCCTATTGTGCTGAAGGTGTGTGCTCCAGAGCTGGCACCGGTTTTAACGCGCTTATTCAAACACTCTTATATCCTCGGCGTTGTCCCACATTCATGGAAGACGGCTCTAGTACACCCGATCCCTAAAAAAGGCGACCGCTCAGATCCGTCCAACTACAGGCCTATCGCTATCACCTCCTTACTCTCCAAAATTATGGAATCCATAATCAACCGCCAGCTCATGGGCTACCTGGAAGAGCACCAGCTGATCAGCGACCGCCTTTAACCCTTCTAAGACTCAAGTTTGCGCGTTCACCGCTAAAAAGTCCCCTTTGTCGCAACGCCACTCTTCGGAAACACTCACCTTTGTGCCAAGCCAAACATTGGCATTCTGGGCGTCGACATTTCGAGTCTTGTCCAGTTTGGCGGTCATTTGGAGAGCAAGGCTAAAATGGCCTCCTAAAAACTCGGAGTACTCAACAGGGCCAAACAGTACTTCAAGCCGGCTCACCGCCTTAAACTGTATAAGGCGCAGGTGCGGCCTCACATGGAGTATTGTTGCCACCTTTGGGCCGGGGCTCCGGGTTATCAGCTATCTCCATTTGACCGAATCCAACGTAGGGCATCTCGGATTGTCGACGATCCTGAACTTGCCGATCGGCTAGATCCTTTGGCACTGCGTAGGGATCTATCTTCCCTATGCATAATTTACAGAATTTACAATGGGGAGTGTTCCGAGGAGTTGTTCAATTTAATAGAAGCCGCTGATTTTCGCAACCGATCGTCTCGCCGGAACTATCATCCGCACCATCTGGATGGTTGACGTTCCACTACTATGCGTTTTAAAAACAGTTTTCTGCCACTCACAGTAAATCTCTGGAATTCGTTGCCATCAGCGGTGTTCCCCAACAACTGTGACATTGGGTTATTCAAGAAAAGAGCATATTCTTACCTGAAGGGTAGGCAACGCACTGGTGTCGCTGGTGACCGTGGGCGGCGGTGAATCACTAACCATCAGGTGACCCTTGCTTTTTTTTTCTTGCTCGTTTGCCTCTTAGCTGTTATAAAAAAAATAAACATATATACAAGGGTTATGTATATTTCTGACAGAAAATAAATAAAATAAATAACAAACCTAAATTACTCATCTACCAAGTAAAAACATAGCATGAATAAACCTAAGGCAAATTTCAGGTTTGGCAATTTGCAATATGCAAATGAAATATAAATTACGACGGTTATCTAATTTTACGCCTATACCAAAAAATTATATTACTGTTTTAAAAGGCAAACTGGTTAGGACAAGGACTATAAATTAAAGTTTCATTCACGAAAAGTTTAAGGCAACGAAATAACCTAATTGTTAAGAAATAACAACCAACATGCGATTTCTCTATTAACGATTAGTTCTATTATTTAATTTAAAATTTTATTTATTGCGATTATACGCTATATGATTGATTGGATTAAAATATTTTAGTAAAATACGAAGTAGAACGATAAACGTTAATATTATTTTAATTTCCTTATTTACCTAGTAAATGCTGGTTTGGTTAATTGATTTACACCATCCTGATTATTATTTGAAAAGCAAAGACCCTTTTTTTTGAACAGAAAAAAATATTGTAGAGCTACGGTACGGTTTTTTAGCTGTGACATGGTTGGCTAGATCGGGGAAAACCACGCCCTGACGAGGTAACGAGGTGACGATGCTTTCCATCTTAGTGCTCAGGGATGACAACGGACCTGCAATTTAATTCCTTATTAATTTATTATAATTAATGAACGCCAAATAATGTACAATGATACAATGACCATAGACGAGAACGATGTGAACAATGGATAAGTGCCACTACAGTTATAGCCGAAGACTGTATGTAAATATAATGAGCGACAATATAATAATTAGTAGAATAAATTAACAAAATATAACAAAGCCAAAAATTTTAACAGGTAAATTTGAGATTAATGTTCAGTTTTCATTTAAAAGAAAATAATTCAACATGACTTACAATTAATTAAAATTTGCAAATGTTATATACATTAATTAAATAGATGGATCAATTGCTTTAAGATGTTACTCGCTTATAAATGATGGTAGATTTTTAAAGCGTGTATCGAAAATAAATGTGGACAACAAGGGCTGCAGGAATCACTTATCGTCAGGTGAATTGTGTGTTTATTTGTCACAATCAATTCAATACGAAGCGAATATGTATGCCCTCAATTCAATATTAAAAATGTACGTTCATATAACCTTCATACTGGGTATTGGGAGACCGCTTCCGAAATGGAAGACAGACGATAGTACTAATGACACCTTTGATGATGGGACGGAAAAAAAATCGATCCTGATTAAAAAAAATGTTTCATTGCTGGTTTTGTTTTTTAGTAAAGTATTGTATTTTTTATGAAACTGTCGTTTCACTTAGCTGTAATAACATAGCGTAAATAATGCATATAAAACGTTTTAAAAATATGACTTTTTTTAATCAGGATCGATCTTTTTACCGTCCCATCATCAAAGGTGTCATTAGTACTATCGTCTGTCTTCGTTTTCGGAAGCGGTCTCCTAATACCCTGTATAATCAATAGTAATGGGTTCTCTTGACTTTTAATTAAAATTAGTAGAATATCTGTTGCAATTCAATTTTAAAGGACCTTTTAGTAAGAAATAACTTCTTTAAAGCTCAGCCCACCTCAACGTTTATACTTTATAGTTTATCTATACCAGAGTTTATGTGTGCATCTCCGAGGTGAGAAACTACGTTTGCGTCTCATTACTTACGCTCATAAACCGCAGAAATAGTTGGCACAATAGATGCTTCGAGTAGAATAGGTGCTACTCTATAATTTACGAAAGAAATACAGGTTAAGTATGGTAGTTATGTCTTTTTTATTTATTTCAGACTTTTCCTTAAGATTTTTTACTTCACCGTCGAGCAAATTTTTCGTAACGTAATTACTAAAAACCTATATTTATGCATGCATTATCTATCTCCAATTTCACGATAAAACCAAGCTAAAAGCAATCTATTTTCTTCTAATTTATAAATGGTCAATACTATAAAATTCTTAAATTAAATAATTAAATACTTTTACGTTGTGTAAAATGTTAGTTATAAAACGACGGAATCGAAGATCTTCTCCCATTATACCATTTAGATCTTTTAACATTTTAGAATAATTTAACCTAAGACGAGGTTAAATCAGATCTTTTTAGGCCGAAAAATCTAAGTATTTTTTTATTCATTTTTATTTAATCACATTATGGAAAATATTATTTTTTCATATTAATGAACATATACATATGCTGTATAAAATATCAAAATACGGAAACTGAAAGAACAAAACATTATGTTAGCCAACAGAGCGACAAGTGTGAATCTTATCTCTTCAGAATGGGTCGAGGATAAGAAGTAATGGACCGTGAAAGTGACCGGCTATAATATACGAGAAGATTAAAAATAATAAAAGTATATAGTTATATAGTCTTTCTTGTGGATTTTATTACATTGTTGTAACTGTTTTATTATACAATACCATACATATAATAAAATACTTAAGTCACGGGTCTATAATCTAAGCCATTTGTTTCTCCACTTACGCACATTCCACCTTATAAATTTATTTAATTACTCCTAATTGCATTAACCTTACCAAAGTTTAAAGTACACAAAAGGCAGACTTAATGCCCAAGGCATTCTCAATCAATCAACCCAAGGTGTGGTGAGATATATACATATATGATAGGCAGCAATAAACTAATTAATAAAAAAAAAATTAAAATAACTAATACAAGGTAAAAAATAATACATACATATATAGATATTAAATACATAATAATATTTATGATGTCACATAATAATATTCATATAATGATTATTCCAATTATAGTCCAGTTATAGTAAAACCTATTATCTGCAGAAAGATGCATATCCCCGAAACTCTTCAGCGGTGCATTGGAAGATGTTTTCAAACTGCTGGACCTGAAAGGACGGTATTACCATCAATGGTGAGTATATCACTCACCTTAGATTTGCCGGCGATTTAGTTACCATGGCAGAATCGCTGAAGGACCTTAGTACTGTGCTCAATAAAGTATATAGATATAGTGTCTTCTAACGGGCAGGTCTTAAGATGACCATGGACAACGAAGATCATGTGTAACGTCCACGTCCTATACCGGTAATTGTTATAATCAAAGTGTGTTTCCAGATGAGCTTAGGGCAAAGACGTGATAATTCACTGCTGGTCGAATGAGGAAGCTCAAAATCATTGCGTGATTGAATACTAAACGTGGATATCCGCAGAAGAACTAACGTAACCGACATAGCTGAAACGATCAGTAAGCTAAATTGACAAAGAGCCGGCTATATAGCTCGTAGACCTCGTAGGCTCGGCAATCGATGGTGAAGAAAGGTTCTCGAGTGGCAACCTCGTATTGGCCATCGCAATAAAAGATGACCCCGCACTTGTTTGAGTGAAGTTATATGCAACTATTCGGGAAGTCGATGGTTGTATGTGGCTCAGGCAGTCCCTGTGGCAGTCTGCGAGAAAGTTGTTCAGCAGTGGACTACTGATGGGCTTAAATGCTGAAGATGATAATTAAACTCGAAATTTAAAGAAATATATGTATTTTATTATTTAGGGGATATTTTTTTTCTATCTCCACCTGGTTGTTGTATAACATAAAAAAATAAAATATTATTATTATTATATATAAATATTATTATTTTGTATATTAAGTATGTCAAATATAATTTGTATAAATATTTATGATTATTTTGTTATTGACACCTACAGCCAACGTTTCTCCATCTCAAGGGTTGACTGGTAGAGAAGGACAAAAGGCATTAAGTCCACCCATTGTACTCTTTATTTTA